>SJYX01018052.1:62154-103462 GCA_006410675.1 Oreotragus oreotragus
TCTTCAGCATTACTGGTTGGGGCATAGGCTTGGATTACTGGTATATCGAATGGTTTGCCTTGGAAACGAACAGAGATGATTCTTTTGCTTTTGAGATAACATCCAGGTAATGCATTTCGGACTCTTTTGTTGATCATGATGGCTACTCCATTTTTTCTAAGGGATTCCTGCCCACAGTAGTAGATATAATGGTCATCTGAGTTAAATTCACCCATTCCAGTCCAATTTAAGCTCCTCAACTTGGCCTTCAAGCTAGGACTGGTTCATCCTTGCACTTCCAGAACCAAGCATAACACTACACATATTGAGTATTTAAACACTTATTGTATGTTTCCTAAATGTTTGATAAATAAAGAGTATCAGGTACTCTCTCTCTTTTTATCTGTGAAGATAATGTTTAAATTAATGTACTACTTAAAACTTAATTTTTCCATCAGTTTAATTCTATATTATAACCTTAGTATATGCTACACAGTTAAATTTTCTCAATGATCCCATAAAATAAAATTTACTGTCCACATTTCACATTGAGAAAACTGAGCCCTAGAAGGTAATTTAGCTGGACCCATAGGTATTAAGCAGTAAAGCAGGCATTTCAGTCCACGTTTGTTTTATTTCAGAGCTTTCTTTTCACTGTATATTATTATATGATTATATGATATTTCATCTTGTTGATTTTTGGACCACTCTCTGTCAACATCTCTTTGATTATTTATTTTAATATTCACCTTGTAATCCCCCTCCCCACCTTTTTTGTAATGGACAAATTCACAGGGTACACATTCTGTCTAATTTCACAGGGCCAAGTATAGAACCCACGTGTGAAGCCATTCCTAAAGATGAGTGCCAAAGTAATTAATCAGTCTTCTTTGGGCACAGTGTTCAGATGATTACCAATCCACTGAATGGTTTTGTGAATCCCTCACAGATCCTCACCTTGACCTGAAGAAAACCATGAGAGATTTTGGTAATGGATTCACACTTATACTCAAATCCCATCTGCCTCCAGCCGTCTTCCAGGCAGATTGGTCTCTACAGAGCATCTGTTCCTCATCACCTTGTGCTAAGTGAAGGTCTGATATTTCCTACCAGTGGGTGACATCATAAGAAGAGCAATAATAGGAAAGCTTCTTTTTTTTCAGAAGAAAGTTCTCATCATTGGACACGTTGCATTCTTTCGTTGACTCTGAAAGTGGCATTTATTCATAGAGTATTGCAGTTATGCTGGAGAAAGAGCAGAAGGAATGGTCTAGTTGGAGATCCATGCCCTATCTTTGAGGGCATACACATCTGGTTTCTCTGCTTTACTGTTTCAAATGCTAACACCGCCTAGTAATACGTCAAGACTGAGAGAAAAGTGTTCTGACTTTGATTTCTGAGATCTTTCTGATTTACTACAGTGGTGGTGCACATGAATGCTGGGCTCTGAAAGAGGTGCTGTTACTGACCAGGTGTTATTTTTGGAAGAAGGTGTTTTCTTCCATTTAAGTATCTTTTACCTTTAGAAAGAAGATTATGAATTGGGTTAACAGGTAGGGACACAATAGCAACAGATTTTATAGATTATAAAGTCCAAATGATCATAGGTTAAATCATAGATGGTTTATCAGTGTGTTGCAACATTTTGAAAGTCATGATACTATCACAAAAATCTTGAGAACTTAATACAGGCAATAAACCTCTCCCCAGAAATTTCTCATAAACAAACACACAGAGTAATATATCTCATTTCAAAGTGTTCAAGAGCCAGTGAAGCTACTCTTGGAAAACAGGTCAAGGATCCTTAGGTCAAATACTGTTTTAAGAAAAGATGTAAAGCTAAATTCCTCCCTGAAGTTAGTGGGATTAAATAAATTATAGATCTGTGTAATAAAAAATAGATATCATAGAACTCTTCGTTGATCTAATTTCAGTCTCTTGGAATCACTGCCCATGTTCAAAACAGCTGCAAAATGTGTGTGTTTGTGTGTGTTTTAGATTCCGTTGCTCAACAGTAGGTCTGAAAGATTGGCATCCTTCCCTGCATTTTTGAAGAAGTTAATATGAGTGTCTCAGTGGGAGCAGAGGTCAGATTCCAGGTTTGCCTATGTAAATCTGGTCATACTAGGGAAAGGTGCTCTCTTTAACTTGGCAGCATTCGATTTTCAAAACAAGGGTGAAGTTGAGATTGAGGAGAGAGGAATATTTAAACTAGTCAGATAATTTTCTAATAGAGGATAAGTGAGAGCCGTGATAGAGCAAATGCATATGATTCTAGTTGAGAAAATAAAGAATAGACAGAGGTAGGTGCCAAAGCAATGGAAAGGGGATGAGGGAATGCCAGGGATTAAGTTACATGAATGCATTCAGTGCATATAAAATGGGCATTTGGGCACTTTGTTTTGAGAAAATAAAAATGTGTTATTTGGGAGGGTTGGGATATGGGGAAAATGGTGAAAGAAGTCAAAAGATAAAGACTTCCAATTATGAATAAGTAAGTTCTGGGCTTATTATATATAGCACAGTGACTCTAGATAAAATATTGTATATTCTAAAGTTTCTAAGAAGATATAAATAAATCTTTAAAATTCTCCTTGTAAGAAAGAAAATCTACAACTATGTGAGGTGCTTGTTAGCTAAACTTACTGTGTCAGATAATTTATAATACATATATATATATATATAATTATCCTGTGTACCTTAGACTGATACAGTATTATATGGCAATTATAACTCAATAAAGCTGCAAACGTCAGTACCAGATATAATTTTTTCTGATTTCTGTAAATATAGTTAGTTTTTTATAGTAAAGCTAGATAGTTGGAGAATGAGAAAGCTGGATGTTGGCAAAACTTAAGTCAGTTCCATTTGGAAAAAGGTGGAAGCCTTTTAGGACTGAGTTTATTAATTTCAGATACTAGTTCAGAGGACCTGTACTAATTTACTGACTGGCAAACCTGTAATATTGCCAGTGACAGCCAAGAAAGTAAGCTTGGAAGTAGGCTGAAATTGTGTAGTAGCATTTTGTTTTTTTAGTAAGAAACATGCTATATCAAGACTCTCTGGATGTAACCAGAAGCATAGGATACATTATTCTACCCTGCACTCCTACTTCTCCGCTTCTGGGTCTAGATCTCTAAAGCAGAGGAGCTGTATGTATGTTTACAGTCAGCAGCTGACTTTTGCTCAGGTCAAGTAGTTTAAACTCATGCTCTCAAGAACCTATGGCTGATCATCAGACCATTTTTCCTAGTCGTTACTGGAACTTTCCCTAATATCCTACAAGCATAACTTACTATTTTCTTTTTTATATCCTGTATTTGGGAATTCAGGGTTGTCACTGAGCATTCTCTATGATTGTTGGCATTGCAGAAACAGTCAATAGTATCGGCAGCTTTTCCTCACAATATCCTAGATAATTGTGCTATTTTAATTAGGCCTATAAATGAGTTGCTAGACTGCTACTCAGTATGGAACATCTATTTCTATTTTAATCCACTACTGGTATTCTCTAAGGGAGTGCCAAAATGTTTTCCATCTGGAATTCAGAATCCTTTATTTTCATTGGGGAAATCTGTGCTCCTGGAAAACTCTTCAGTTTGGCTCTTTACTCAAGTTGCCACGCTGCAAGAGATGGAAAACATTAGAAACTAAAACATCTCAAATGATACCAGGGGCACTTAAAATAATTTTGACTTGTTCCCACAAAGACTATGTTAAAATCCTAGAAGAGGGCTATGAAGTAGTTGGGTAGGTATTATTCACATTCTTCAAAATAAGAACGCAGTAGAACATAACTGGTGTTTAATGCTTAAGATGCCAAGCTTCGGCTGCAGGGGGTGCAGGTTCAATCCCTGGTCAGGGAGCTAAGACCCTGCATACTGCATGGCCAAAAAAAAAAAAAGTCAGGAAAAAAGGAAAGTCATTTAGACATATCATGGTTATGACTGTGAGTCTAGTGAAGTCAGTTGATGTATTAATTTTAAAGCCAGATGTTCTGACTTCAAACTTATACTCTGTCCATTGGACTCACTGTCCTCTAACCCTGAGAATCTGAAGAGAAAATACAAGAAACATCAGGTTATAGCAAGTAC
The DNA here is from genome assembly GCA_006410675.1 of Oreotragus oreotragus. NCBI lineage: Eukaryota > Metazoa > Chordata > Mammalia > Artiodactyla > Bovidae > Oreotragus > Oreotragus oreotragus. Next base: position 66,228 of record SJYX01018052.1, read on the forward strand.
CGGAAGCCACACTTATCTTTGCTTTGAATGGACTGGGAGTTATTGGTCTATGTTATTCATACATAGGTAGGGAAGTAGTTGAGTGACAAGAGAAGTCGGGGAGTTGGAGACAGAAAGCTTGAAATGTCCATTTTTGGCTTTGACACTCAAACTGTGGGATTTTGTCTACTTAACCTTTCAACCTCAGTTTCTTCTTTGTACAGTTAAGATTAATAATATAGTTTCGGGGACCATGAAATATTCTACTAATAGACCAGTTTATTGGAATTCATTGTCAAGGAGGGTTCCTAGAAGCAGCTTGATTCCAGGCAAAAAAGGAGCAAATGAGTAAAGCAAAAATTATTTGCCCACACCATTCCATTTACTTTTCTTCTCCAGGGCGCTGGATCACAGAGTAGACATAAACGAGAGAAATGAGAATGGCAGCTTTATACACAGTTTTCAGAAAATATCAACACTGGAGAATCAAATGGAGCCCCCCTCCCTCCCCAAACCTCACCTTTGAAGCCCAGGTGATGCTGGTAATACCGACTGAACCGAGGCTCAGACAAGTCAAAGAAAAGTAGCCCTCCCCACCCTTGATTTACAGAGCATGTGAGAAAACTCTAAAACACTCTCTTTAGCTCCCACTCCTCCTCTGATCCTAGTAGGTTAAGCTACTGTAATGAACGTTCTCATTGGAACATATTCTATATACTATGGGGTTTAAAAACCTTCATAAAATCACAGATTATCAGAGTTGCAGGAGAATTTAGATATCATCCATTCAGTGATATTCTTGCTCACTTAGATGTGGAACTATTCACATCTCATAAAGATCTAACATCTAAAATGAGTTAAAGTGCTGCTACTGTTGCAGAACCAGAGAAGAAACGCGGAGCTGTTACCTGTCTCCACTGGGGACCTACAGTACCTTCAGAACATAAGTTGAAAACCACAGATTTAATCAAACAGCTCATTTCACATTTAGAGACCAAAACCATAAACTGATTAAATGAATTTTCCCAAGTCACATAGTGAACTAGTGGTTCAACTTGAACAAGGAATTAACTCTTCTTATTCCTGATTCCAAATACTTTCTAATTTGAGACAATATGCCTGTTTGCTCAGTTATAATGAGATTCCTCTTCGTATGGAAAGGAAACCCAAGATCTTCTACCCATTCATTCCCTAGACCGCCCATCTTTATTGACTGATACCATTCATTCATAACAACCTGGTACTCAGGAAGTGTTTACCCACACAGGGTTTACGGGAGGGAGGGAATCTCAGGGAAGAATCAGAGTGTGGGAAATAAACTTCTGATATAAATGCCTTAGACACTTCTAGACCCAGATCCTTTGAAATTAAGTCCCGCTATTTATTTATGGGCACCTTGTTTTCCTGTGATCATCTTTTGCATTGAAAACAGGCAAGAGAGTCATTTCCAGCAGATGCACTGTATGTGAAAAGAAGATTATGTCTAAATAGGCTACTTTTTCAAGTTTTAATTGGCCTAATTACTTCACGTTTGTAAAGTGCTTTGAAGAGGAAAGGTGTTATATTAGTGTTGCTTGTTATTTTAGTTCTCCCAGCGGCATTTGCTGGTTTCTTAAATTGCCTCTCTTGAAGTGACCTAATAATCAAATTGCCAGCGAAGATTTCTTCTTTTTAATTTTTTCTTCATCTTTTCTTTTTTTAGAGTACCATTATTCAAATGTAAAGAAAGTTGGGGGACTAATGATGTGTATTTAGTGCAGTCTTCTCTTTTGAGTGAATCAGCTTCCTTAGTATCTTTCTAGAGTTGAGGATGCATTGGACCTTTACCCTCTTTCTCTCTCCCAGATTCTGTCTTTGTACGTGTGAAAGCTAGCTTTCCCAGAGGCCACATGTGACCGTAAAATGCTCTGCTGTGAGCCCCTCTCTCCAAAGACCAGAATTACTGGGAGACGTGAAGAAAGCGCCCAGCACCGCAGTTACAGGGATGGGAAGGAAAATGAGCCGCTCTTCCCTCTCAGCCCACCCCATGCCTTCCCTGAGCAGCAGGCCTAGGAAAGGAGGGTGAGGCTGCAAGGAGGTATCAGGGCTTATTGACACAGTCTGTGAAGACTCATAGTAAAGGGGTATTTCCTCTCTTGTGAAGTCAAGCTTTAGTTTTTTTCCACCTCTAAAGCTGAGCTTGTTTTTTTCCTCACCTACGACACTGTAAAGAAATGGCTTGCTTTTTTTGTCCTGCTGAGGTGACAGACATGATGCAAATCAGGAAGGCCCTGGCTCCTCATGCCTATTCCAACTCTGGCCATGCAGCCAAAGATTCTCTGGCCCAGCCTTCCACACCTTGGGGACCCCTCCCACCAGTCTGTGCCCCAGCTAGCCTGCCAAAGCCACCTGGCACAAACAGTCTACATAAGGAATACTCTTACACAAAATTAGCCCTTTAAGAAGGCCAAGAGATAAAACAGTTTCACATAATTCATAGTGTAGAAAGAAATGGCAACCCACTCCAGTATTCGTGCCTAGAGAATCCCAGGGACAGAGGAGGCTGGTGCTGCTGTCTATGAGGTTGCACAGAGTTGGACATGACAGGAGCGACTTAGCAGCAGCCCTTTAAGAAGGCCAAGAGATAAAACAGTTTCACATAATTCATAGTGTAGAAAGAAATGGCAACCCACTCCAGTATTCGTGCCTAGAGAATCCCAGGGACAGAGGAGGCTGGTGCTGCTGTCTATGAGGTTGCACAGAGTTGGACATGACAGGAGCGACTTAGCAGCAGCAGGAGCATAATTCATAGAATAAAACACAGAAGATCAAACACTGTAAACAGACACAGGAATTCGTTTCAAACCAAAGGACAAGATAAAGTCTCAGAAAAAAAATATTTGATGAAACAGATGTCATTTACCTGGTAAAGAGTTCAAAGCAGCAATCATAAAGATGACTACATGTCAGGAAAAGAATGGGGGAATGCAGTAAGAATGTTAGGAATTAGAAAATATAAAGAACCACTGAGAGCTGAAAATTTAATAACTAAAATGAAAAATATAGTGAATCGATAGCAGATTAGATGATACAGAAGAATGCATAAGCAACCAGAAGGATAGAATAGTGGAAACCATCTAATTAGAACAGTAAAAATAAGAAAAAAATTAAAATGAGGATATTTTAAGAGACATCAAATGTACTAACACTTGCACTATAAAGGTCAATGGAGAAGAGAAAGGAGCAGAAAATTTATTTGAAGAAATAATGGCTGAAAACTTCCCTTATCCAGGGGAGGAAACAAATATCCAGGTCCAGGAAGCAGAGTCCCAAAGACATTAAAAGAAAAAAAAGAAAGTTACAGGCCAATATCCCTGAGTAAAATAGATGCAAAAATCTTCAAGATACAAGCAAACTGAATTCAACCATACATTAAAAGGATCATATAACATGATCTAGTGGGATCTGTCCTGGAGATTTAAGGATGCTTTAGTATCTGTAAATCAGTCAACGTGATACCACACACAGTGAAGGACATACATCACATGATCATCTCAATAAATGCAGGAAAAGTATTTGAGACAGTCCAACATCCATTTTTGATAAAAATTCTCAAGTGGCTATAGAAGGAACATATTTCAACATACTAAAGATTATAAACAACAAATGGGCTGCTAACATCATACTCAATGGTGAAAAGCTGAAAACGAGCAAGACAAGGATGCCCACTGTTATCATTTTATTTAAAATAGTTTGAAAATGCTAGCCACAACAATCAGATAAGAAAAATAAAAAAATATACGAATTAGAAGAGAAGTAAATCTGTCACTATTTGCAGATAATATCATTCTTTATAGAGAAAACCCTAAATGCTCTACCAAGGAACTATTTGAATACATAAATGAATTCAGTAAAAGTGCAGATACAAAATTAACAAATAGAAATCTGTTGCATTTATACATACTAATGAGCTATCAGAGAAATTAAGACAATGTCATTTAAAAATGCATGAAAAATAATAAAATACCTGGGAATAAATTTAACCAAGGAGATTAAAAGACCTATATTTTGAAAACTGTATGACACTCAGGAATGATATTGAAGAGTGGCACATGGATTGGAGGAATAATAGTTAAAATGTCCATACTACCCAAAGCAATCTACAGATTCAATGTAATCCCTATCAAAATATTAATGATATTTTCCATAGAACTAGAACAAATAGTCTTAAAATTTGTATGGAGTTAAAAAAAGCTCCAAATAGCCAAAGCAGCTTTGAAAAAGAAGAGGAAAGATCCCTGATTTCAAACTGTATATAAAGCAATAGTAATCAAAATAGTATGTGTGCTAAGTCACTTTAGTCATCTGCAACTCTTTGCGACCCCATGTACTCTAGCCTGCCAGGCTCCTCTTCAATGGGATTCTCCAGGCAAGAATACTGGAGTAGGTTTCCAGGCCCTCCTCCAGGAGATGTTCTCAACCCGGGGATTAAACCTGGGTCTCTGCAGATTCTTTACTGTCTGAGCCACCTGGAGAGAAGCCCCAGTAATATGGTACTGGCACAAAAACACGTGGATCAGTGGACCAGCATAGGGAGCCGCGAAATAAACTCATGCTTTTATGTTCAATTAATTCTTGACAAAGGAAGCAAGAATATGGAGTGGAGAAAAGACAGTCTTTTCAATAGTTTTGAGAAATCTGAACAGCTACATGTAAAAGAATGAAACTGGATCATTTTCTTATACCATATGCAAAACTTACCTGAAAATGGATAAAAGAATATATGTAAGACCCCAAACCATAAAACTCCTATAAGAAAACATAAGTCATATGTGCCTTGACATTGGTTTTGGATAGATAGATAGATAGATAGATAGGATTTTTCTCCTCAGTTCAGTCACTCAGTCATGTCCGACTCTTTGCGACCCTATGAACCGCTGCACACCAGGCCTTCCTGTCCATCACCAACTCCCGGAGTCCACCCAAACCCATGTCCACTGAGTCAGTGATGCCATCCAGCCATCTCATCCTCTGTCGTCCCTCAATTCTCCTCCTGCCCTCAGACTGTCTCCTCGGGCAAGGGAAAGAACAGCAAAAATAAATGGAACATGTGGGTCTCTGTTGATTTTCTGTTGTTATGGAAGTTTAGGGCTCATAGTAGCCTTGTGTCATTTTTTGATACAGAGAAGTGGCTTATGCCTTCGGTTGATAAGCTGCACAGAACATTTAACAGTTTAATGAAAAGAAGGTAAAATGTGATGCTTTTTTATATGATTTTTCCCAATTAAATGCCATCCATTTTAGGGTGGAAGTTAATTCTAATAAATCACTGTATTTTAATTTATATGAATTATTTCATTGAAAGGTTTCATGAAAATTATATTTTGTAAATGGAATCTTGCTTTCACACAGGTTTTAAGTCCATTTTTTCTCCCTTTTGTCACTTCTAAAATTATGTTCCTTATTTCAAGTTGATCTCCATGTCTTTTTACTCCCTTTTTTTTTTTTTGTCAAATAGGGTAATGATTGTGTTTGTGATCTATAAACCAGAACGTGGATATTGTCAGTGGAGAAATAATCCAGTTAAAGATCTCTTTTGGTACACATAGGAGATGAATGATACATATTCTGTACTTCCTATAGGAGTCACATGTCTTTTCTTCTTGTTTTTTTGGGAGGATGCTAAAATTGATCAATGGGTTAACATGGCTCTCAGTCAAGACCATCTGTTAAAAAGTTCCCACCTGCCATTCTCTTAATGGATTTTAGGTGATCATTGTCTAGATCCATTGTGTCCTCAGAGAAAGTTGAAGAATGATTATTCTATCAATCATTTAGCATTGATTAGCTATAAAGAGAAACCTCCCCAGTAAGAAAAGATATTTGAGAACTGAAAGGGTCTGAGAGATTTATACCTCTGAGTGTTTTACTGATAAGGAAAACTGAGCACTGTGACGGTTTCAGAAGAAATGTTATGACTTCCTCAAAGCCACACAAATATCTGCCCTCAGGCCAGAACAGGGAGCTAGTCCATCAATGCAGAGTAAGAGGCTTCTTCTAGATTAGATCAAGGTTCTCCAGCTGTATTGTGTATAGCAGCTCAGCGGGTGCAAAAAGAGTGCATCACTGCTTTATAATACCGTGAATGTAATGGACTTGTGGCCAATATATGGCCCTTGTGAAAGCATTTAAGTTCTCAAGCTGTGCTGAGCAAAAATGCACACCTTTGAGTACGTATTCTGAGTAGATGTTTACACCACATTCTCAGATAGTGCAAATGCACGTGTCTCTCTTATTAGGATGATAGAGAAATAAAAATCCAAGGATTGATGGCAAAGCAATGCATTAATGCTCTCTTGAGAGTCCCTTGGACTGCAAGGAGATCAAATCAGTCAATCCTAAAGGAAATCAGTCCTGAATACTCATTGACAGGACTGATGCTGAAGCTGAAGCTGAAGCTGAAGCTTCAATACTTTGACCTCGTGATGCAAAAGATCTGATTTATTGGAAAAGACCCTGATGCTGGGAAAGATTGAAGGCAGGAGAAGGGGACAACAGAGGATGAGATGGTTGGATGGCATCACCTCCTCAATGGACAGGAGTTTGATGAGTGCAAGCAAGCTCCAGGATTTAGTGAAGGACAGGGAAGCCTGGTGTGCTTCATTCCATGGGGTCACAAAGAGTCGGACATGACTCAGTGACTGAGCTGAACTGAACACAATAAGGCAGCAGTATGGCCCAATAAGGCAGTCAACATATACAGAAATAGTTCATTTTTTCCTCCGTTTCTAAAGTTACTAAAGGACACAATCATATCTAGTACAGCCAACTTTAATAGAATTGCATGTTATAAATATTATGAGAAAGCTATTATATAATCAATAAGAAAAATGGTACAGCCTCGAATGCTTTCCATATTTATGGCTACTGTTTTGGAGTGTTCTTTTCCTTGGTATAGAATCCCTCTATTTTAGCATTCTATTCATACCTGTATTAGAGTCCAGTATTTAAAACTTAGACTGAAATTGAACAGACCTGTCACTCCTTAGTTGTTCAACCTTGGGAAATTAATTTAGCAACTCTAAGCCTCCACTTCTTCAGTTGTAAAAGGAACTCCCAATAGTAAGTGCCTCGTAGTGTTATTTTAGGGGTTAAATGCATGAGGAGTAAATGAAATAATGTGTATAAAGTCCTTAGTGTGTTGCCCATCACGAGGAGGCACACAACATACATTTACTATTTTATGTTTCATTTCTTCATACATGAACTTTTTCAAGGGTTGAATAGTTTGTTACTTGGTCAGGTTTAATATTTCCAGTTACCTGATAAGTGTAACCAGAGACATTTGGCCAACTTAAAAAACAAACAAACAAACCACAACTGTAATGACTCAGCAGTTGCATTAACTGGAAGAGCAGTATGAACTCTCTATAGTGCAGAGGCTGCCCCCGTGCAATGCTCACTGGGAAACATCATCACCCAGTGGTTGCCAGTTGCCCAAGAGGATGCTACCTTGCCTTTTGTTTCACTTAATTCACCTGTGCTCATTAGGCCATTGAGTTAACAGAGAAAGCTTCATGAGACCCATGGGCACCCATACCCCTTCCCCAAAACCACACACATCTAACACTTGCTGGTGGATGTTAGGGAAGTGCTGCTGTCTAAAAGCAGCTTTACCATACTATGGTTGTGGGCTTGTTCTTTTCCCTTCTACAATCTTTGTTTCTTACACTTGGTTTTCTCTACGTGCCACACAAAATTTACATTTGAAGTTAGCGATCATTCACAGAATGAAATGAAGTGAAGGGAATTTGCTCAGTCCTGTCTGACTCTTTGTGACTCCATGTACTGTAGCCTGCCAGGCTCCTCAATCCATGGGATTTTCCAGGCAAGAATACTGGAGTAGGTTGCCATTTCCTTCTCCAGGGGATCTTCCCGACCCAGGGATCGAACCCGCGTCTCCCACATTGCAGGCAGACTCTTTGCTGTCCAAGCCACCAGGGAATCCCATTTAAAGTTACCAATCATTCACAGAGTANGGCAAGAATACTGGAGTAGGTTGCCATTTCCTTCTCCAGGGGATCTTCCCGACCCAGGGATCGAACCCGCGTCTCCCACATTGCAGGCAGACTCTTTGCTGTCCAAGCCACCAGGGAATCCCATTTAAAGTTACCAATCATTCACAGAGTATAGACCAATTAGGATGCTTTATCTCTGATTTCTTAATTTTAATATTTATGGGAAAGATGAAGAATGTTGCATTAAATACCTTTAGATACTACTGTACTAAATGTCTGAGTCTTTTTCTTTAAGAGAGGATTTGTGTGTGTGAGAGGAGAGAGAGAGAGTGTGTGTGTGTGTGTGTACAATAAAGGTTCAGGAGGAAGAAAGAGAAATACCTTGTAGTCTGGTGGGAGACATGCTTGATTATGTTCCAGAAACCCAAGTCATCCGAGTTGGCTGGACTCTACCAGCCTGATAGAAGCATCTCCGGGGAAGGCAATGGCATCCCACCCCAGTACTCTTGCCTGGAAAACCCAATGGACGGAGTAGCCTGGTGGGCTGCAGTCCATGGGGTCGCTAAGAGTCGGACAGACTGAGCGACTTCACTTTCACTTTTCTCTTTCATGCATTGGAGAAGGAAATGGCAACCCACTCCAGTATTCTTGCCTGGAGAATCCCAGGGATGGGGGAGCCTGGCGGGCTGCCGTCTTTGGGGTCACACAGAGGCGGACACGACTGAAGTGACTTAGCAGCAGCAGCAGAAGCATCTCTAGGAGATGGATCCCATGTGGAGTGATGGAAGGACACAAAATTCCTTCAAACTGTAGATTCCCTAACGGCAGGGCCCTCTCTTAGTTCATTCAGGCTGCTATCCCAAAATATCACGAGTGAAATGGCTTATAAACAGCAGAAACTTATTTCTCATGGTTCTAGAGGCTGGAAGTCCAAAATCAAGTCATCTGCAAGATTTGGTGTCAGGTGAGATCACACTTCCCTGTAGACAGGCATCTTCTCATGGCTGTAACCTCACATGACAGAAGGGAAAGGGAGCTGTGTAAAGGCATTAATGTCATTTAGGAGAGCTCCACCCTCATGACCTAAGCGTGTCTCAAAGACCCCTCTTCAGTGTGAAACACTATCACACTGAGCATTAGGATTCAACATAGGAATTTTGCAGGGACACAAGCATTCAACCTATAACGGGCCTCTATTTTATTTTTCTTTAACACCCATCTTCATACTTAGCACATACACAACCCTAAACAGGGTTTGAGAAAATGAATAGAAAATAACATTGTGTGTATTTCCTGGAATCAAGCCAAGAGAGAGAAAGATCTAAATCAAATGACTCAAGAGACAAATTCTACCCTTTCTAGAGAAGGACATTTTTTTTTTTCCATGACAGATTTGCATCTGTCATTACATTTTTTTTCTGATTTTTACTCAGAATCTTACTTTTTCTAATTCTAATTGCATTTTTCTCTTTGGTATTCATACCATCAAAACCATTTATAGCCTATTTAGTATGCCCCCATTAAGACAAGCAATACTTAACGTCACTTCTTTAATGTTACCAGGTGAGTCTGTCTCTCTGCCAGCGTTCATCATTTTTGCTGATCCTCTCTGGACTATGTCCAGCTTCTCTACATCTAGTCATTGTAAACGAGGCCAGTGTGCTTAGATCCCTAGGCAGGGGCAGCTGTCCTGTGAGGGAGATGCAGCATTTCTGTTTGTGAGGCAGCACTTAGAGCATGGTATGCTTAGTTTTCCTTGGGTATTCACATTTTATTTCCTTGTGTGTTTACATGTTTATCTCCCCGAAGGAGCAAAATCCATTTTTACATTCTTAGTCTTGCACTGCTCCAAGCGTAATAGATGCTAATTAAATACTAACTAAGGGAATGTGTTGTGTGCGCAGTGGTGTCTGACTCTTTGTGAGTCCATGGACTGGAGCCCGCCAGGCTCCTCTGTCCATGGGATTCCCCAGGCAAGAATCCTGGCGAGGGCTGCCCTTTCCTTCTCCAAGAGAATAGAGTGATATAAAGTGTCACTGTCTTCTCTGCTCTCTGCCCCATGTTACTTTAATAGAAATGATTTAATTTGATCCTAAATGACGTGGTTTCTTCTTTTCCCTTGTTTCAGTCTTTGACTTAAAATAGATAAAATATCGGGGCATGTAATGACAATATAAAGTATTCCTCTAGGGTAAGATAACTTCCCTTTTCCACCTTTAAACTTATTTGCCTTTCCAATCAAATATTTATTTAGAAGGCGTTTGGTTTGCTTATGGTGCTTGTTTACTTTTACTTTACCAACAGCCTGGAAGAGCTTGGAGAAACTAATATTGTAAGTTAGGGAGACTTGACAGTAATTTTTTAAATATTTTTTTCTGCCTTAGTTAGTATTCTTTGGGTTTTCCTTGCTATGACACAGAAAAGAAACTTTCTGTACAATGTTTAAATGAGAAAAGTAAATGAAAATATTCAATCATTTGCTATTTGTACATGTTATTATTTTGTAAATATACTACATATAAGAAACATGCATTCTGAAATTTTTAATCAAGACTTCCAGAAATTACAGTATAGATGAAATGACACCTTTCTGTATTTGGACCCCTGAAAAAATTAATTATACATTTATTTGGTTATGAATTTACTTTGAGAATATACTTATTTTCCCATACAGCTCCACTCACATTTTTTCATTTATCTTTTAATATTTTAGATGAGAGTAAAGCAGATATTGCTGGACCATATTACTGCTGGAGATATTGAAATGTTGGAAATTTAAATGATACATGATTAAATAGTGGTGTGTTCTAAGCCCATTCTCACTAAAGAAGTATAATGTTTTCTATATTATCTGAATGGATATTCAGCAGTGACTATAGAACATCTTCCTAGTATTCATCAATAGAGAATCTGCCAGTTTTATATTTGTTTTATTCAACCATCGTCACTTACCTACATGGCTTATATGTCTTTTTCTAATTGATGGTCTCAGATATTATAAGGGGCTTCTCTGGTGTTTCCCTGGTGAAGAGTCTAGACTGCAATGCAGGCTACACGGCCTCAATTCCTGGGTTAGGAAGATCCCCTGGAGAAGGAAATGGCAACCCACTCCAATGTTCTTGTCTTGGAAGTTCCATAGACAGAGAATCCTGGCAGTTGCAAGTCTGTAGGGTCGCAATATCGTTGGACACGACCTAGTGACTAAACAATTACAAGACATTATAAGAATCCATGTCTAATGTGAGAAGCAGATGTGTTTTTCTCTTTAGTACAGTTCTCTAGCTGTCCAGGTGTCTGGACTAAGAAATAGCTGTCATCACTGCTCTTAGTACCATACTCCCCCACTGTGGTGACATGTGTCCTGGTTTGGTTTCAGATGAATCGCAGGAAGAAGGGATATGGATGTAGCCACTGTGGCCCAGTGCTCCTGTGAGCTACTCACACACATCCCTCATGTTATCAAAGACACCTCCTGTGCTGTCTGGGCTAACTCTAGAGGGACTTTAGCCTTCTCTACCAATTTGATAATTAGTCACACCTGAAAAGTACTGGGTCTGGGAGACAGCTTTGTTAGATAGCAACTGTGACCTTTATAGGTCTACACTCCATTTTATATAATTAATAAGAAGCTTGGAGAAATCTAGGGATCTTGTCAGAAGGGGATGGAAGATGATTAGATGCCAGGGAAGGAAGGAGGGATGATATCAGTCAATCAACAGCCTAAATGAATGACAGGGGTAGGTTCCCTTTAACTTTCTCATTGTCAGATATTGAAATAAATGACTGTGCCGCTGTTGGCGTCACCAAAACACATCTTCTGTTACCTCTGGCAATTTGCCTCTCCACTGTGTTCCATTTATCATGGTCTGTCTCCATCAGGGAGCTCTTGTTCCTGTTGCAGGTTTATTGCCAATGTGTGTGTATGTGCATGTGTGTGTGTGGATGGTGTGATGTGTCCACACATGCGTTCACATGTGTGTGCATGGTTATTGCTTTTTTTTTTTTTAATGACAAGATCCACAATAGGGACAGAATGTGAATGCTTCCGATTTCTCTCTTGAACATCTCAATTTAATGTGAACTGAATAGATGAAGAGGACAAGAATGCAATCAATAGCGACAGTGATGCTGTTCTCAAGGGAGGGGAGCATGGGGAAGACAAAAATCAACCCTAGTGCTATGTGTTAATTTCCATGTTGTAGAAATACAATAATATGTCCTGGCAACAGCGCCCTCAGGAAGGAGCCAAGTTTCAGTCGGCATCCCAGACTGGCCAATTTGGTCTTAATCAGTTGTTTGTCACTGCCTGGCATGACAGCTTGCGTGCTTATTATGCATTTATTTCCTTTTGCCGGGACCTATTGTAACGTGCTTGCTGCCATAGCAGGACACCTCAATCTCATAAAAGAAGATTCCTGGTCCTGTGCTTTAAGCCTGTGAGGATAGGGTTTTCCTGATGGCTCAGTGGGTAAAGAATCTGCTTGCAGTGCAGTAAACACAGGAGATGCTGGTTCTAATCCCTGGGTTGGGAAGATCCCCTGGAGGAGGAAATGGCACCCCATTCCAGTATTCTTGCTGAAAAATTGCATGGACAGAGAAGTCTGGTGGGCTGCAGCCCAGTGGGTCACAAAGAGTTGGACAAGTGACTNTCCCTGGGTTGGGAAGATCCCCTGGAGGAGGAAATGGCACCCCATTCCAGTATTCTTGCTGAAAAATTGCATGGACAGAGAAGTCTGGTGGGCTGCAGCCCAGTGGGTCACAAAGAGTTGGACAAGTGACTGGGCACACACATAGTGTGGCTATAGAACATGAGATGCGTGTGTGCTAAGTCACTTCACTCGTGTCCGGTTCTTTGTGACCTTATGGACTGTAGCCTGCTAGGCTCCTCTGTCCACCAGATTCTCCAGGCAAGAATAGAATACTGGAGTGGGTTGCATGCCCTTCTTCAGGGGATCTTCCCCAGGGGTGGAACCTGCATCTCTTACATCTCCTGCCCTGGCAGTTGGGTTCTTTACCACTAGTGCCAACTGGGAAGCCCATAGAACATGACATCTCTACCTAAAAATAGACAATGTATACAGGTCTACGTACCTGTCAGTGTTTGAAATCAGTAGCCAGTTTCTCTTTTTTCCTCTCTTTTATTAGTTTTTTGTCATAGGCTTAGACAATGGAGATGTATAACTGTAGGTGTAATGTTTTATTGTTACCAATATTCCGTCTCTAAATTGTGAAACAATGCTGAACTAAATCTAGGATACATTTAAATAAGTTTCCATGTATTTCATTTCCTTGAACGGGGAAGGCAATGGCACCCCACCCCAGTACTCTTGCCTGGAAAATCCAATGGACGGAGTAGCCTGGTGGGCTGCAGTCCATGGGGTCGTTAACAGTCGGACAGACTGAGCAGACTTTTCTCTTTCATGCACTGGAGAAGGAAATGGCAACCCACTCCAGTGTTCTTGCCTGGAGAATCCCAGGGATGGGGGAGCCTGGTGGGCTGCCGTCTATGGGGTCACACAGAGTCGGACACGACTGAAGTGACTTAGCAGCAGCAGCATTTCCTTGAAATGATTTTTGCAATATTTAAACAGATTAAACTTTTTTAGTCTAGCCTTCAAGACCCTCAAGTATCAAGCTTAAGTAGACTTGCTAATCACATTTTCAGCACTTCTCTTCAGATGACCAATATTCCATCATGTCCCATTAGGAATTCCACCTGATGTAGGAAGCATACTATTTCTTACCCTTTGATTTCTTAAAGCACATTGATGACTATCCCTTTAGCCACAGATAGAATTTCTAAAATGTATTCACTTTGATTAGAAGTTCACTGATGGCAAAGAGCAAGCTTTGCATATTTCTGTGTCCTTTCTGTCCCATAATAAAATGCTGGTACTAAGTAGATATTCAATAAATGTTTGAATGCTCTCATCATCAAATATAACAAACATTGACTTATGGATATATGGATGTAGACAGATTCTGATCAGTCATACACATTGATACCCTTAATGTGTAATTAACTCTGAATTCTCCTGTTCTCCCCCCAAGTTTCCCATTTGTTGGTAAATGATTGACTGCCATTTGGCAGATAATATTTAAACATGGGTATGTATGGAGCTTCCTTGATGGCTCAAATGATAAACAATTTGCCTGCAATGAAAGAGACCTGGATTGGGAAGATCTCCTGGAGAAGGGAATGGCTATTCTCTCCAGTATTATTGCTTGGAGAATCCCATGGACAGAGGATCCCGGCGAGTTGCAGTCCATGGGGTTACAAAGAGTCAAGCTCCAGTCAATGGGGTCATGAGTGAGTGGCTAACATTTTATATTGTTTGCAAGGCTTTCATCATTGTTTGAAGACAAATAACCAATTAAATACATCAAATTTTGGATGAATAATAGGATGAACTATCTTTTTTGAAGTTTGGTTAGTTCTTCCTTTTTTTACTCCATAACTCCAGTTGTCTACATATTTATTACAGTGCATTGTAATATTTTTGCATTTCTGTTTGTGCTACTAGTTTTTTCACAATAAAGGCCATGACATTCCATATGTCTTTAATATAGTGCCTATTACATAGCAAGTTCTCAATAATCTCTGTTGGATGATTGGATGAATTAATAAATGAAGTAGTTCATCAGTATTTATTTCTACATAAATAAAGGATGCAGAGAAAGTCTCAGGATATGATCATCATGAAATGAGTTAGAGAAAGCAATAGTATTCCTTTAGAGAAAAATGAGATGGGTCAAATGGGTTTTATTTTTCTTCCAGTTTTATTGAGATATAATTGACATAGAGCATTGTATAAGCCTAAGGTATACAGAGTAATGATTTACATAAATCATGAATTACTTATTGCAGTAAGTTTAGTGGACATCCAGTATCTCACATAAATAGAAAATTAAATAGAAAAAATGTTTATTTTGATGAGAATTCTTAGGATTTACTCTTGTAACAACATTTATGTTTAACATACAGCAGGGTTAATTACATTTACCATTTTGGACATTACAAATGTGTTATATTTTAACCAGAGCTAGAGTGGCTCCAAATGTTTTCAACCCTGCATGACACACTTGTAAAGCTCTCAAGAAATATTTGTTGAAAAATCAAGGAAAGAAGAATGATAAAAAAAAAAAAAAGAATGAGCCAGTGAACAAATAAACTAAGATCCAGAGAATCTAAATAACCTGTCCCAAACTGCACAGCTAATGAAAACCTGAACAGTATTTCAAAACCAGTTAGCTTCCCAGCTAAGCATTATTTAGTGACTCTCTGCTCAGTTTCCATAGTCTTTCTTATATCCAGTGATTAGTTTATTGCATTGCTACTAGTTTCATATTTTCGTGCATTTCCCCAACTAGACTGGAAACTCCATGAGAGCCAGAACCTAATCATTCCCTGTAAACTTAATATAGAGCAGAGTAAGCGATACTGTAAAGCGATACTTTATCCAGTCTAAGGTGTACAGAGGAATGGATAAGTAGTAAATAAGCAAAAACTGCTTCCTTTTATCTTGTCAAAGAGGACCTCAAAATCTCCTGCGCTGAGAGTTACAACCCATACTAGACACTAGCCATTAGCCAACTGTGGCTATTGAGAACTTGAAATAGGATTAGTGTGAATAAGGAACTGAATTTTGAATGTTGTTTAATTTAAAACTCTAAGTGTAGCTACTGGCTGTCTTATTAAAAGCGTAATCTTATACAGCATTTGCTTTTTCTTTGCTGTCTCAGATTGTCTTCAATGAAACTGAATTTCCCTTTCTTTTATTATCGCATCATCAACATACAGAAGAATTTGCTCCTCTTCTTCCAAACTGTTTCCACCTTTACCATATCACAGTATTTGACTTTTTTTCCTTATTAACAGTTTGGTGCCCAACTGTCTCAAACTCTGAGTGAGTGTGTGAAATTTGCTCAGTCGTGTCCAACTCTTTGTGGCCCCATGGATTGTACAGTCCATGGATTTCTCTAGGCCAGAATACTGGAGTGGGTAGCCTTTCCCTTCTCCAGGGCATCTTTCCAACTCAGGGATCAAACCCAGGTCTCCTGCATTGCAGGCACGTTCTTTATCAGCTGAGTCACAAGGGAAGCCCCTCAAACCCTGGAGAGCTGCTTTATTCTGATCTTGATCCCTTTAGAAGAAGCATTTTTCATAATTCCTTTCTGTTTCTTTTCCTTCCTTTTATGTTTTCCTGGAGTCTTGTTTTCCTCCTTGTATCCATAGGAGTCCCAATAATTCTGTGCCTGAAATTGGGAGTAGGAGCATGGGAAATGATGAAAAAGAATTGTCCTTGAATACTGTGTTACGGATTGGACAGAGGATAATGAAAGGGGTGCAAACTGCTAGGAGGTATCAGAGGATGGGGGAAAGAAAGCATCTGAGTACCTGTATCAGACAGTAACAAATGACTATTTTCTAAATATCAGTACAGAGTTCAACTCATTATGGACACTTTTCAACTTAATGCTTATAGCATCCTTTTATGAGATTCATTCCTATCAGTATTTTATTTTTACTGAAACTGATGCCCAAGTAGCAGCCTTAAATTGTTCAGAGTGCAAATGGCTGCCCAGTGATTTGAAGCAATGGCCGCCTGTCTTGCTTTTTAACCTGAAGACTGTTTGTAATCCTTGCTTGAGACTTCCTTCACAATTGACACTGGTGGGTAGTGAGTACTGGGCTCCTCTCTGCTTCCTCCCTCTCCTCCAGAATTTTATGTTTTGGTTAGTTTG
This sequence comes from Oreotragus oreotragus, assembly GCA_006410675.1. Classification (NCBI taxonomy): domain Eukaryota; kingdom Metazoa; phylum Chordata; class Mammalia; order Artiodactyla; family Bovidae; genus Oreotragus; species Oreotragus oreotragus. Next base: position 82,949 of record SJYX01018052.1, read on the forward strand.
TGAGTCCTAGTGCTCTGTTTTCCTTCTAGATCCTTCTAAGTCAAATCTTTATTATTTGTCAGTAAAAACTTTTCCTTTTCCCTATTTACAGCACAGTTCAACTCCATTAAAAAGGAATGTTGCTATTCTGTGCTGTGTGCATCAAATAACGAATCAATGGTTGATGCAAAAAAAAAAAAAATAGTCATCAAGAATCAGCCATCTGCTTCTCTAATCACCTTAAAGTGCTGTATCAAATTGGCAGACAACATTGAATTTTTAAGGAAAAAATCCTTAGTGCGAAAAAGTGACATTAAAGGTTTATGTCCCCTTCTTGTGGCCCAATAAACAATATTAATGGCAAAGCATGCAAAGGATTAATAGGTCCTCCCTGCAAAAGGCTCAGTTATAGCAATCCTGAGGAATTCTGCAGGCTAATATATGAGCCCTACGGTACCTCCGCAGGCATAAATTATTTGGTTTTTCTTCTCCTTGAAGGAGAGCCTGTCACTCTAAAGGCGATTTTTCTCTTTGATCCTTTGTGCTATAATTTCATACACTCCTTGCAATGCACCCTCCCACATGGTGTGTGTTCTTCTCCCAACCTTTAGTCTTAAAAAACATATTTCCCCACCAGCCAGTCCCACAAAAAAATTGAACATGCTTCCTAAGAGAGCTAGCATCTCTCTCTCTCTCTCGTGTGTGTTTAGGATATGGTCAGGAGCATTTTAGGAGACTAGGGAACAAAATTGAGTATTTAAATAAAGAAGTTTTTGATATAAGTGTTGCTGCTGCTAAGTCAATTCAGTCATGTCCGACTCTGTGTGACCCCATAGACAGCAGCCCACCAGGCTCCCCCGTCCCTGGGATTCTCCAGGCAAGAACACTGGAGTGAGTGGGTTACCATTTCTTTCTCCAATGCTATCAAACCTTAATCTCTGGGAGGAATGTTAGGCCTCACTGATCCAGCTCTACCTTAACATTACCCTTAGAAATGTAATCATTTGAAGCTGGAGAAGTTAATATTTTTAGACCTCTGTGTTGCTGTTGTAATTACTAAAATGTAATTGTTACCTTCATTGATATTCTTTTGGCCAATCGTTTAATATCTTTCAGTTTCAGTTTCTTATTTTCAAAATGAGCTCAATAATAGCAACCATGGAGAATTTACACAAAGATTAAACTAGGGAGCTCACTTACATTAAATGTTTAGAACAAATCTAACACATAAGGATCACCCCCTCCCCCCAAAAGTAAGCTTTTAATGTTTTCACTAATAGAAATGAATAGAGTTATCTACTAGAACCATAATGAAATATTGAAATGCATTTTCATCCTTAAATAGAATCGGTTCACTAAATACATTCCAATGAAAATACATCAACTTTATCTGAAGGAAGAGCTCAGAGAAGAGATGCAGATTAGAGTGAGAATGTCCGAGGACCTCCACTTTGGTCATGCACTTGTAGTTGAGGCTATAATCACAAATTCCAAGGCAGAGCAATGTGTGTAAATAAAAAATTTGCAAAATATCACTTGGTTGGCTTTGGACTTTTGGGCCAATGGTTCTTAACCAAGTGCAAGACTACATCTGGGGGAATTTGAAAAAAGTGTGGGCTCAATTATGGTTGTTTTGGCATTTATTGCTTAAAGCCAGGAATCCCAAAGGTCCTGTGTTAACATGAGACAATCCTATACAGTGAAGAATTATCCAGCCTCAAATGTCAAAATTGCATCCCCACTGGACATAATATGGTGATGATAGATTGAAGGATGGGATGACAAAGTGGGCTGAGATAGAGATCCCTTTCTAAAGATTTTAAATAAATGAAAATGAAGACTAGAGAGAAAATGAGCTATAATATATATGGAAAAATCTATAGTAATAATATTTAATCTGTACTGGTTTGGACCTCTACCTCCTGTGAACATATCATCACCTCTCTGTAACCAAACAGAGATGAAAATCTATTTAATTTTAGCAAAAATTTGTCCTAGTCTTTTAAGAATAGAAAATACAAAATTGGACATATTACAAATAGAGTCCTTAAGAAATTAGAACTTGTAAATAGCACTATTTACTTAATTTTTGCCCACATTTATATATTTAAAAAGTAGCTTTGCCCAATGGTTGATTCTGGGCTTCGGAATGAGACAGTCTTGGTTTGTACACAGCATCACTATCTGTTTCTATGGTCCTGATAATTTATTTATTCTTACTGTGATTTAGTTGTTTATTTGAAAAATAAGAGAATAAAATATGTTAATACATACTAAGTGCTTGTAACACTTCCTGGCATAAATTTGAGCATTTAGCACATGTTGACCATTGTTGTTATTAGTGAATATTGTAAGCAAGCAAACTATTAAGAGAATTTAAGGAACACCTTCCAGATTATATTGCAAAGATGCGAATGTGGAGGCAATAAACCTAAGAGAAAACAAAAAATACCCAACATAAACTCAGAGATTTAAACATTATTTAATCTTAAAATGAAAAGTGAAGCATGTTTTAATTCAGCATTGAAAATTAGGCTATAGTCAAGAATTTATGCTAGTATTATTATTTATTTTTCCCCAATTTAACACAGAAACTGGGATGTACCTATTTCCAAATGTGGCTTCGTAACTTTCTTTTTGTAATATTTTTAAACTCTTGCTATTCTCTGATTTTCACTTCCCTTTTTCCAGCTATTATTACCTTGCTCTCTTCATCACTGTCTCCCTGTGATCTTACCTTAATTATGAGCTAGGATCTAGAATGTTTCTGACAGTGAAGCAACAAAGGAAATGTAAATACTCTTTATTCCTTGAAGCTCAAAAAACTGTGTCACACTCTAGTGCCTTTGGCTGAAAGATTGGTATTTGGTGTGTGAGTGTCTGTGCTGGGGAACCCAAGGCATGAAAGAGCAGGGGAGGACTTTTGGGGAGAGACACATTGGGCCAGAGTGGAAATAATTTGATTCCATTGGCCCAGAGGCCAATCATATTCTTGTTTCTTTTCGTGTGAAATTAAGTTAGTTGTAATTCCTTGATCTTAATATTTTACTCTCTATCAAATGGATTTTAATAATGACTTTATTTTTCTAGGGACACTTTCTCCAGAAATTGTACTAATAATTGATATACCTGTTTATAATTCAAGGCACTAATGTTTCTTACATATTATTATTCAGTTACTCAATAATGGGCATGAAGCAACGCTAAATGACAGTGATATCCCAATGCCACCGCTGATGCCTGCCTGGCATTAACTCTTATGGACCCCAGCTGTTTCCAGGCCTCATTACTCTCTGCTGTGTTATGAATGAGGTCACACAGCTTTTCTAGCAACATTTTGATGACTTATCCCTGGAATCTACCGGGACTCAGTTTCTGCCAACACACCTGTTTCATCCCAAGGAGTTTTTCTTGGCATCCACAAGAGGTGTTTACAGGAGCTTAAGAATACGTTCTCAGGTCTTCTCTGCTCTTCATCTGGGCCTTGGAGACATCATGCTATCTGCTTTTTACTCTGAGAATCTGCCAGTGTCACCGGTGTTCAGTTCTTGCTTTGTTGCAAGATGCTGTTCTAGCCAGCATTCCTTGGCCTGGTCTCTGAGACACGTGAAACTCCCATGGAACGAAATGGTACTGAGTTGCCTTCAGTCCTCCTTGGAGCCTTGATACTCTCTGTTCTTGGCAGAAATGGAGGGAAGACCCCCCAGAGAGGTCAGTACAAGTATAAAAGGCTTCTCCAACTGGGAACTGCGTGCGTGATAGCATCTCCATTTTTCTCTCTCCTTTCTCCACCAAACAGCTGACCACAAGCTCTCCTTTGGGAGGTGTCCTTACTCTTGTGTTAACCATTTATGTGAATGAGAAGTCAGTTTTCTCTGGCTGGTGACAATCCAAGAGCAATGAGAATAAAATAACAGCAGCCTCAGTAACAATGTTAGACAGAGTGAAACCAATAGGAGAAACACCTGTCACAGTAACAGCCAGTAGGCTCTGTTGCCGAGTATGTACTTGGCACCCTCCTAAGCTTTGCATCATTGTCTCATTCAGTTCTCAGAACCCATCTCTGAGGCTAGTATTTTTATAATAACCAGATAATCTTCCTTTCTCTCCACTTTCTTTTTTTTTTAAATTTCTTCTTTTTTAGTTGAACTTTTGATTTTATATTGGAGTATAGTTGATTAACTATGTTGTGCTAGTTTGGAGTGGCTAGCAAAGGGACTCATCCATACATGAACATGTGGTGCTAATGGTTAAGAATCCACGTGCCAACACAGATGTAAGAGACACGGGTTTGATCCTTGGGTTGGAAAGATCCCCTGGAGTAGGAAATGACAAACTTCTCTAGGATCCTTGTCTGCAAAACTACATGTACAGAGGAACCTGGGGAACTATATAGTCCATGGCGCCACAAAGAGTTGGACACAACTGAACACATGCACATGTACACACACACACACACACACACACACACACACACACACACGTTTTCCTCCAAACTTTATTTCTGATGAGCTGGTTAGAGAACATAGTCTGGCTCATCAGCTGGGCTACACTCTTTAGATCAGGGGTCCCCAACCTCTGGGATCTAATGCCTGGTGATCTGAGGTAGAGCTGATATAATGATAATAGAAATAAAATTCACAAAAATGTAATATACTTGAATCATCCTAAAACCATCCCCCCTCCCCTGTCAGTGGAAAATTTGTCTTCCACAAAACCAGTCTCTGGTACCAAAAAAAGTCGGGATCCGCTGCTTTAGATGTCCCATACAAATTAGAAAGACGTGTGCCCAGTGCTTGGCACAGCTGGCTGGCTTCAGACCTTCCCCAAGACATGGTTGGTGGCAGGGGCGGGGGCACAGACCCTCTGCAGCCCTCTTTCCAGGAAGGCAGATCTGAAGAGGGATAGAGGCAGGGCTTGATGGGACATACTCGTTTCCTTCTCCTAAATTCACCAATGAGATAAATTCTCTCACTCCCAAGAGTGAAATGAATGAAGCTGCTCAGAGAAACTGGCAGCATCTCTATTGTAGATTTCCCTCCTGGAAGGAAACTGCAAAATTCTTCTCAGCTATGGAGGCGTGTGTCAAGTGAAATCACTGTCCACCACCCTACTCCACAGTAGACACTATGAAGATATCCATTTTATAGACAAGAAAACAAATACTTGAAACCAACCTCTAGGATCACATGAATAAAAAGCAAAAAAATTGAGACTGTGATCCCAGGTCACCCAGACCCCAGCATCTATGCTCAACATTTCCTGTAATGCTTCAGGGTGTTACTAGATGAAGGGGGCAGATGAATGAAAGAATTTTGGCTGACTTCCAGATTACAACAAATTACTTCTATGAATTTATAACTGGGTTCAGTTCAGTTCAGTTCAGTCGCTCAGTCGTGTCCGACTCTTTGCGACCCCATGAATCACAGCAAAGCATTCTTTGGCATTGCCTTTCTTTGGAATTGGAATGAAAACTGACCTTTTCCAGTCCTGTGGCAAACCCCATAATTAACACACACATAGGCTAATTGGTGAGGAGTAAATGTATTCAGGGATATTATGGAATTCACTTGCATATGTTAGAAATACTAATACTTTTACTATTGAAAACTTGCCTTGTTGCTGTTATAAATGTGTGATACAGTATTTCCTGAATACAAAATGTGGTAGGATATTCTGTGGGAGCATAAAGTATAAATGTGGCAGTCTCATTTGCATAGAGTTTGGCAAGTCCTCAATATTTCTCTTCAAGTTCATTGCCTCTAACTGCAAAGTGTAACAACCCATAAGGTATATATATAAACTGTGCTAAAACTCTTTTTTAGACATTTAAATGTTTTTAAATTTAGCTTTGTTACAGGTTGAAAGTTGTGATCACCCTGGAAACAGTGGTGGTCTATTCCTGAAATAGAGGAGATCTGAAAAGAGGGGCCAGATTACTGCTCCTCACTTTTCCCCCAAACACACACACACAACACAAACACACACACACAAAACACATGTCTCCGTCTATCTTCATTGAAACATTGTACATGGATCATTCATTCTTCCAAGTCACCCATTCTCTAAAATGGGAATGGGTAAAGATACTTTTGTAAAGTTCATTCATAGCATTATCAAAAGCTAACTTTTATTTCTAGCCTCAAAGTAGAAGGACATCTCTGTTGTAGCATCCCAGTGTCCATGGAGATAAATTTTGGCAACTCTTGTTGCCTCTTCTCACAGATGGCTCCCAGAAATGATTTGAGTGACACTCATTTTAATGTGGACAAGGAGATGGCAACCCACTCCAGTGTTCTTGCCTGGAGAATCCCAGGGACAGAGGAGCCTCGTGGGTTGCCGTCTATGGGGCCACACAGAGTTGGACATGACTGAAGTGACTTAGCAGCAGCAGCATTTTAATGTACATGTTTGGCTAATGAACCATTATGTCTGAAAAACAATGGAAGGTTTTTGTGTTTCTTGATAAACTCCTAATTTAGGTGTTAGATTGCTTATATCTATTAAGGAGTCACTACTTTAAGTGACATTGCAGCCATGTGTCTCTATTATTTAAAATCATAACAGAAGAAATTCTGTTGAAGCAATTAGAAAGCATGATCATAATATAGGTATATTATCATAATGACCTATGCCAGAGAATTTCTCTGATAAAATCCTATATTATTTTCCTAGGATTACCATAAAATATACTTATAAACTGGGTAGCTTAAAAGAGTAAACATCTATTCTTGTACAGTGTTGAAGGCTAGAAATCTAAAATCAAGGTGTCAGCAGGCTCTTTCTGAACACTCCTAGGAAGAATCCTCTTTCCTCTTGCCAGCCCCTGGTAGCTCTAGGCAATCCTTGGCATCCCTGGGCTTGTGGCTGCATCATTCCAATCTCTGTGTCATCATTTCATGGCCTTGTTCCCTGTGTGACCTCACAGTACCTTCTTATAAAGACACCAGTCCTTGGATTTAAGGATTTGCCCTAATCCAGTATAATTTCTATTTAACTAACTATATCTGCAAAGACTCTATTTCCAGATAAGATCATATTCTGAGGTTCCAGGAGAACATGAATTTGGGGAAGACACTATTCAACTTAGTACATATCCTAAATTCAAAACATATCAAATAAGGCTTGCTTATAACCATTTAGCTGCTTACCAGTCGTGGTGGCAGTTGGTGTTTTAGTCGCAAGGTAGTGTACAATTCTCATGACCCCATGGACTGTAGCCTGCCATGCTCCTCAGTCCATGGGATTTCCTAGGAAAGAATTCTGGAGTGGGTTGACATTTCCTTCTCCAGAGGATATTCCTGACCCAGGGGTCTCTCCTGCATTGCAGGTGGAGTCTTCACTGACTGAGCCAGTATCAGTGATATTCCTCTGCAAAGGACAGCTGCCAAGGTGTTGAACTTTTCAGAGCCCAGTAGAAGACAGCCTCTTTAGAATGGCTGTGAGAATAAGCTCAGGTTGAACACTTGCAGAAGAATAATGAGGCAGACACAAAAGGAGAAAGCATCTTGGCAAGAAAATTCACTACATGGCTTATGTTCCATGTGCAAAACAGAGGTGCAAGTAACTCAAGTCCTTTTGCATGCATGTCTACTAATACATAGGGTCACAGATGAAACTGCCTCATCACGAATCCCACCGTGAGTGTACTGTAGGGCCCAACTTGTTTAGTATTTTACCCCCTTAAATAGTTTTCTCCTTTGATGTTTCTATAGTTCCATTGGGTACTTAATAACACTTCCTGCCTCATATTGAAGCTGTTTATAAGGTTTATTTTTCCCTTTTATCCTACTTACTAGTTAAGTGATCTGTAGCAAGTTATTTATAGGTAATAATGATACTTGCTTCATAGGATTCCTATGATAACTTAATGAAATAATCAATAAAATATTATTTTAGTGCTTACTAAAATTATTCCCATGCTTAAAATCACAGTGCTTAAATATTAGTAAGGACTAAAAGAATATTGTGTTCATTTTTAGAAATCTGAATCACTGTGCATAAAAGACCTATTTGAGAACATGTAAAGTGTTTCTCAATGCTTGATGTTTGTCAGATAGCCAATAAATATGTGAATGAGTTTATGTTCTTTCCTGAGATATTACAGGAACCTGAGGGAAAGAAAATGTTTGTCACTTTTAAAACTTTTGTACTGCTTTAGGCTTAAGAAGTCATCAATAAATACCTACAAATGCACAAATAAATGGAAATTCAAGCATTGAAAGTGATGGGGAGAATCACTGGGCCATTGTTTATTTCAGCAGCTCTCAAACATGGACATCATCTGTGTCTCTATCACTTCTTGCCTGGCACATACGAAATATTTAACAAATATTTTTTAGAAATTAGTCATTTTCTTGAAATTTCCTCAGGTGCTTCTTCCTTGCAGACGAATGTGAAAAAGCAGAAGCTGGGACAAAAAAAAAAATGTTACATTGAACCAATTTTGTATTTTATACTCATTGACCCTGAAGTTCTAGAGACATTAATTTAAGTCAATTTCCAAGGTTATATAGCAAATGATGGTTTCTCATATCATTTAACTTTCACAAAAAGGATGCTACTATTTAAAGGCCATGGTTCCTTTTTCTGTGTGTATGTGTGTGTGTGTTTTTAAGCAAATCTTAACTCTTCACACTGCTATTCTGGAGCATGCTAATGTTTCTCCTTAAAGAAGTTATGTTCATTTATTTACTCCTTCAGTTAATAATTGTAAGTAGCTACTATGTGCCAGGTACTTTGCTGGGAACACAGTGATGATAAAGACTAATGTGATCCTTGACCACATGGTGCTATGGTGTGTGGGTGAGGGATATTCTTCAGACAGATAATTACCCAGATTGCTATATAGTTTTTACAGAAATAAGTGCTCTGATAGAAAGCCAGGCAAGTCCTGGGATACGTAACAGAAGACTTAACCTAATTTGGAGTGGAGATGATCAAGTAAACCTTTCCCAAGGATTTGACAATTATTTTGATACCTGTGAAATGAGTAGGAGTTAGCCATAGGAGGGAAAGGACAAATATGTCCCAAGAAGAGAATTAGCAAATGCAGAGGTCCTGGAGCAGGAAGGGCTTTTAGAATATTCAGGAAACTTAAAGAAAGCCAATGTGATTTAAGCGAAGTCCTCCAGAAAGAGCCCTTCAGGAAGTGTGCTTGATGAAAAGTGGGTGAGTCCCAGACTGCACAGGAACTTGTAGACTTTGGATTGCGATGGATTTATGTCTCTGCCTCCCATCTTACATGTACTGGGGGCTGGAAACATCCCCAGAACACTGTGCCAGGCATTTGAGAGCTGAGGTCTAATTATTTCTCCTAAAAGATTCACCTCTCTGGGTGCTCTGTGAACTCGCTACCTCTTATATGAAAGAGATGAGAGCAGATCAGATTACCTCCAACCACCAGAACATTTGTTCTATATTCAGCACATCATCTGCAAACAAAATAATTAAACATAACAATGTTCTGATGCAGTTTGATACATATATCAGTTTTCTTAAATGCAAATTTTGGATAGACATACTTAGAACAGGATGGAAAACCTCCTTGTTATCTTGGTAAATAATATATTTTGCACATCCTTAGTACAATTTCTTCCTTGGAGAGGTTTCTCTTGTTAGCATAACACAGCATATTATAGCTTAAGTATGTTAATTTTTGAGTACGGTCCAAAGGCATAAAATATTCATGTCCAGGGTTAGCACAATGAAGGATGGGCACAACATTGTTCAGTGCTAATTGTGGAAGGCTGGCGAGGCAGACTTCTAATGAGGGGAACCCTGGTAATATGTTTGCTACAGCCTGTCTGTCTTCTCTCCCCAGCCAGCAGCCTGGGCCCCGTGTGAACTCTACCACAGGCAATTATAGACAAGGTGGGATCACCTCTTTTTAAAATTCTCCTTTGTGACTGCTGCTAGTTCTAGATAAAACGCTGGTTGCACCTAAACTTGCAGAGTCAGGACATTTTATCTCTTGGGCATTTTCTTCCTTCCTTGAGAGCTTTCTCTTGATCCTGTTTCCCACACTCAGGCGCCCCGTGCACAAGTGCACTCGCCTGCCTTTCCCAACCAGTGTATTGCCCCTGCCCGATAGGTCAGTGAAATTTAGCTGTTTTGTATTTGATTTCTTCCAGGTTCTTTTAGGTCCTTGTCACTTGTAAGACTTATGTGTTGCGTTAGGCTTTAGAAGTCATGAGATAGCCATGAAGTGAATGATGGAGTCTCAGAAGCAGCGTCTGAGACTCTAGGTGCCATCTAGCACCACCCAGTAACTCTTGGAACCCAAACTTTTTTTTTATTTATGAATTAGGGTCCTAAAAATATCTATGGCACAGCATTTTGTGGGAACTACCTGTAAAGTTTGTCAGCTACAAAGTTCTGTATCAAAATTTTTAAATTTCCAGAACCCTGAACCAGCCATTTGAAGGCTGAGGTCTAATTGTCTCCTTTAAATCAGCAGTGCCCAACCTTTTTGGCACGAGGACTGATTTTGTGGAAGGCATTTTTTTCCATGGGTGGGGGTGAGGGGATGGTTTCAGGTGATTCAAGTGTATTACGTTTGTTCTGCATTTTGTTTCTAATCCAATGCTGTTCCTGATCTGACAGGAGAGATCGCTGTAGGGACCCCTACCCTAAATGAGTCATCCCTCTAAACTGTTTGTGAGTATGGATTAAACCAGTGTTTACTGGTAAAATAGTTAACAAATAGATAATTCCCTCATGTATTATATATTTCTGAAATAGTAATCAAAATACCATTGCTTCAGAATCCTCTGTGTGCTGGATGAGATAGGAATTTGGATCCTACTAAATATAAATTGCTAAAGGTTGGGCCTGATGAGCTGAATTTTAACAGATTCTTTGTTAAGATACTTTGTATCTAGTGATATTGCACACTGTCATTTGAGAACTGCTGCCTTTAAGGTTGCTTTTTCAGGCGCAGAAGTACTTGTTGAGTGGTCTTAGTAGGGATAGGTATTCTTTAGTATTGGGGGGGGTTTCAATGTGAACCTGTTGATGTGGATTGCCTAGGTTTGCATTTGTGCTAATTCTGTGATGTGGCTTTAAAGGCTGACTAAAAAGCCTCTTGATGAAAGTGAAAGAGGAGAGTGAAAAAGTTGGCTTAAAGCTCAACATTCAGAAAACGAAGATCATGGAATCTGGTCCCATCACTTCATGGAAAATAGATGGGGAAACAGTGGAAACCATGGCAGACTTTATTTTGGGGGGCTCCAAAATCACTGCAGATGGTGATTGCAGCCATGAAATTAAAAGATGTGTACTTCTTGGAAGGAAAGTTATGACCAACTTAGATAGCATATTAAAAAGCAGAGACCTTACTTTGACAACAAAGGTCCGTCTAGTCAAGGCTATGGTTTTTCCAGTGGTCATGTATGGATGTGAGAGTTGGACTGTGAAGAAAGCTGAGTGTCGAAGAATTGATGCTTTTGAGCTGCGGAGTTGGAGAACACTCTTGCAAATCCCTTGGACTGCAAGGAGATCCAACCAATCCATCCTAAAGGAGATCAGTCCTGGATGTTCGTTGGAAGTACTGATGCTAAAGCTGAAACTCCAATACTTTGGCCACCTCATGTGAAGAGTTGACTCATTGGAAAAAAAACCCTGATGCTGGGAGGGATGGGGGCAGGAGGAGAAGGGGACGACAGAGGATGAGATGGCTGCATGTCATCACTGACTCGATGGACATGACTTTGAGTAAACTCCGGGAGTTGGTGATGGACAGGGAGGCATGGCGTACTGTGATTCATGGGTCACAAAGAGTCAGATATGACTGAAAGACTGAACTGAACTGAACTGAAGGCAGATGATACTAAGTGTTCTTTTCTTGAGAGGGTGTTCAGCTTCAAAGATGATAGAAGGGTAAGTACATGCTGAAAGTATGCTATTTCTACAGAACCATAGGTCAATTTCATCATGTTTCAACTTCTTAGAGACAAAACTTGGAGGAAATTAAGAACTCCAGGGCTAGAGGAACAGTTCCTGGAATACCAGGACCTATAGAGTATGCTATATTCTTCTTCTGTCTGTTGTCTCACCATTATCAATGTATGATTTCTACTGCATGGCCCAAGATAATTGCTTGAGCCACAGCTCTCAGTGAGTTTTTTTCCCATAGAAAAAAAAAAAAAAAGAAAAGCAATGAAATTTATGTCAATAACACCTGCTTAAATTGCATTTCACCTCCCTTGAGATCACGTTACCTAAAACTTATTTATATGAATTTTTTTAGCTGCAAGGGAGACTGGTAATTATAAACTTTATTATAGTCACATGCCCTGCTAGGGAAGAAGGGGATGGATACTGATTGATCATCAGCAATGACTGTCACAGCATCCATGATCCCAGGCTGTCTCTGTTGTAATAAAGAAAATGTGCCAATTTGAATCACTGATCTCATAGGATAGTTTATTTTGATAACTTATGTAGAAATCAGGTTTGAAACACAGTCACTGCATCCCAGGCTCAGTCCTAAATTTGGACCCCTGGAAATGGGGATGTGGTTGGAGAATAAGAAGGTGGTTCAAAATTGAAGACAGTTTCTAGAGATTCCATAATTCCTGGTGGCAAAATTTATTGCCCCTGGACCATTATGTTGATTCCTTTTCTTCCCTATATTTTATGTTTTATGTTAAAGTTTAACCATTGACTTTTAGTCTTTGTGACCTTATAACTTAACATTTGTGCTATTTCTCTCTGTGATTCTTTACTATTGTTACACGTAGTACTAATTATAATTGATGAATGTGAAACAGGAGAGTGAAAAAGTTGGCTTAAAGCTCAACATTCAGAAAACTAAGATCATGGCATCCGGTCCCATCACTTCACGGAAAATAGATGGGGAAACAGTGGAAACCGTGGCAGACTTTATTTGGGGGGGCTCCAAAATCACTGCAGATGGTGACTGCAGCCATGAAATTAAAAGATGCTTACTCCTTGGAAGGAAAGTGATGACCAACCTAGACAGTATATTCAAAAGCAGAGACATTACTTTGCCAACAAAGGTCCGTCTAGTCAAGGCTATGGTTTTTCCAGTGGGCATGTATGTATGTGAGAGTTGGACTATAAAGAAAGCTGACCCTTGAAGAACTGATGGTTTTGAACTGTGGTGTTGGAGAAGACTCTTCAGAGTCTCTTGGACTGCAAGGAGATCCAACCAGTCCATTCTGAAGGAAATCAGTCCTGGGTGTTCACTGGAAGAACTGATGCTGAAGCTGAAACTTCAATACTTTGGCCACCTCATGCGAAGAACTGCTGCTGCTAAGTCACATCAGTCGTGTCCTACTCTGTGTAACCCCATAGACGGCAGCCCACCAGGCTCCGCTGACCCTGGGATTCTCCGGACAAGAACACAGGAGTGGGTTGCCATTTCCTTGTGCAGTTGCTCAGTTGTGTTTGACTCTTAGTGACCCCATGGACTGCAGCCTTCCAGGCTCCTCTGTCAATAGGATTTTTCAGGCAAGAGTACCAGAGTGGGTTGCCACTGCCTTCTCTGATGCGAAGAACTAGCTCATTGGAAAAGACCCTGATGCTGGGAAAGATTGAAGGCGGGAGGAGAAGGGGATGACAGTGGATGAGATGGTTGGATGACATCACTGACTCAATGAACATAAGTTTGGGGAAACTCTGGGAGTTGGTGATCAACAGGGAGGCCTGGCATGCTGCAGTCCATGGGGTTGCAAAGAGTCGGACAGGACTGAGTGACTGAACTGAACTGCTAATAATAAACTTATGTTCTTGCATATCATAGTTATAGTATAATGAGACAGTCCAGTTGTCCCAACTAATTTTTATTAGTGTCTCTTTTAGAGAGCTGGTTTTGTTTGTTTTTATCATGCCATTCTGATCATTCCTGAGAAAATTATACATTGACTGGGTGCAAACATTATGATCCAAATTACCTGTGAAGAAAGAAGCAGGGTATTATGTTTAAACTTATACTTTCTAAATCTGATTACACATCAAAATTACTTGTTACATTAACAGCTAAATATATACTTTGGGTACACAGCCAGATTTGAGAACTGTAATATGGTTATTGATATTTGTAGGACCATTTAAGAAACTTCCTTCATCAAGAAACTTGTGGTAAGAACCTTCCTCCTGGATCCTTAGGTGTGGTATGGTTTTTAGTGGCTTAATATCTCCATATGACTGACTATACTAGTTTCTTGACTTACCTTTCACTGCTGATCACCTGAAATGTTTTGCAATTCCTTGATGTCTTTTTTAGTTCACCTACAATCTTTCTGTCTATTTGCCTAATTCAACTCATTCATCAAAACTCTGTTCAAGCATAACCATTTCTTATAACTCTTCCTTAGAGATGTGGATTCAGTGACCTCTTCTGCTTTCCTGGGGTATTCTGTGTCATAGTTTCAGCATAGTACTTGCCATATTCTACCATAATTATTTGCTGCATACACATCTCCTCCAATTCAATGGCAGGTCATTTAAGTGGTCTTTAAATAGGAACACATTACTATGTATATGTTTATGCATAGAGCCAAATTATCTCACCCTACTGGACATATCCTAGATGTGAGACAAATAACACAAATTTTCAATGTTTCTTGTCTGGGACTCATTATCCAGCAATATTGCCGCCACCACCACAAATAACCAGAGTTCTTAATCTACCTCCCATTTCTTTATTATTCATTTCTTCCCTCTCAGTGTCTGGTAAAAAAAAAAAAAACAAACCTGGAGTGTTAGGAAGAACTGAATAAATATTTCCTGAATGGATGTATAAGCATATATATCTTTCAAATGCTTAACAAAATCTTAAAGCAGTGTTTAAAGTATATGTTATACAAGTCTGTAAAAACAAACCTATTTTAATTCACTTTCTATTCCCTTAAGCTGATATTTTTTTATGCCTTTCAGAGAAAATCCAATGTATTTTTCTGTTGGATAATAGAATAAGACACTTTTTGAAAAGATGTAAAGGAGAAAGGGATTGTGAGAATGGAACAAGTATGTAAGATAATGCACTATGATTGGGATAGTGATGCATGAAGATCAACCTGGCATGCCTCATCCCAGAAAAAAATTGTTGATGACTCTTCTGAAATATACCTTTCTTGGCCAAGAAAGAGGTTTAGACCTTCAGCCATTGTAATTGCCAACTATAAGTGTGTGTGTGTGTGTGTGTGTGTGTGTGTGTGTGTGTGTGTGTGGTGGGGGAGGTGTGTGTCTGGAAAACTGTCTAGAAAGTTTTAAAAAGTTTTTAACTAGAGAATCACCTGTCATATTTTATCCAGAGCAATTAGGGCTATACATGACTAAGTCAACAGTTTCTTGGATATTTCCATTCCGATTTCAGACAGGCATCTACATTCATTAAGTACAAAGTAGAAATTAATTTCTGGACCACCAGGGAGGTCCCTCTGGCAGCCTTTTAAACAGACACTGAAGTCTACTGATTCTCCTTTGAAAATCTCGATTGCGAACACTCGCCTCTAAACCCACTGCCACTGATCTATGAGTGGCAGTGAGTTCTGATGCTTCTCATTTCCCCAGCCTCCTACCTGATGCTCTATCTGAAATCTCCTCGCTTCTAGTCTTTCCGGCCTTCATCTGCCTTTGGAGTGCCTTCCTAAAGCACTGTGCATGCTTGTGCTCAGTTGTGTCCGACTCCTTGTGATCCCATGGACTGCAGCTCACCAGGCTCCTCTGTCCATGGAATTTTCCAGGCAAGAATCCTGGAGTGGTTTGCAATTTCCCTCTCCAAAAGTATTGCGATGATTATATTATCCACCTGTCTTAAAAGACATTATCATACAAGATATTGTCTAGTTTTCTACAGGGAGAAAAATCCTCTCATCACTCAATAAAGACATTTAGTCCCAGGAGCCTGTTTTGCATATCATCATAAAATCTTTATATACTTGAGGAAAAACAACAGATTAGCCTAATGCTACTGTGAAATAGTACAGTATGGACATATACACCATCTGAGAATTTACAGGAAATGAAGCAATTCTCTATAGAACCGAATGCTCTAATGTTGGATTATTAATTTTAAAGCAAATATTCATTCATGAAACTGTTGGACTGGTCATTTTCTTTCTCCACAAAATAATACAGATATAGAAATGAAGAACCACAGCATTTTGATATATTAGAGTGATTTCTATTGCTTCCATAGAAACTTTGTCAGAAGCTTGGGAAATTCGTTCCAGCAGTCTGTACCATAATGTTCAGACCTCGATTAAGAAAATGGAGAGGTTAGTCCATCTCTGAGGATCAGCATGCTCTGGGTGGAAAAGACAGTGAACAATGAACTGAAATCATGAAATATTAAGCTATAGAAATGGTGAAAACTTAAGACTAGAGAGATACCTCCAGTGTACATGGCAAGCACAGTAATTATGTACTTGGCAGAAGGAGTGAAACTGATGATCATGTTAAAACAGGCTCTCAGTGAACATTTTAACAAATATATTTATTAATTTACATAATTAAAAAAAATCATGAACAGAGAAAGGCACAAAATCTGGAATCCAGACAGTAGGATTGTTCCAATGTGGATGTCTTAGTTTTGATAAATATATCATGGTTATATACATTCATAACATAAAGGGAAACTGTGAAGGATAAGGCTCTCAGTGAACATTTTAACAAATATATTTATTAATTTACATAATTAAAAAAAATCATGAACAGAGAAAGGCACAAAATCTGGAATCCAGACAGTAGGATTGTTCCAATGTGGATGTCTTAGTTTTGATAAATATATCATGGTTATATACATTCATAACGTAAAGGGAAACTGTGAAGGATGATCGGAGAAGGCAATGGCACCCCACTCCAGTACTCTTGCCTGGAAACTCCCACGGAGGGAGGAGCCTGGTAGGCTGCAGTCCATGGGGTCGCTGAGTCAGACACGACTGAGCGACTTCACTTTCACTTTTCACTTTCATGCATTGGAGAAGGACATGGCACCCCAATCCAGTGTTCTTGCCTGGAGAATCCCAGGGATGGCAGAGCCCAATGGGCTACCGTCTGTGGGGTCGCACAGAGTCGGACACGGCTGAAGCGACTTAGCAGCAGCAGCAGTGAAGGATGATGGGAACAGTCTATACCATTTTCGCAGTTCATCTGTAAGCCTAAACTTATTTCAAAACAAGAAGTTAGAAAGTAAATAAGTCTCAAAAAAACGCTTATAGCATCTTCTTAATTTCTGAGCATCACCTTGAGGCTAGCGGTGCATTCTGGCCCTTAGAGCTACCTGTATTTATTTGCATTTCCTTATTTTCTTCCTTGAAACATTTAATTAATTACAAAATAACTGGTTACAAAGTTGAGAGAGGAGTAATTTTTTGCTGAATGTGTCTTTTTTTTTTAAGAGTTAAAAAAAGATGAAGGTGGGGGTGCAATATTATCAGTTTCTTACAAGTTCCATGTGATGTTCTGCACATTTCTTTTCTAAAGAAAATTGTGTAGGCTTCCAACCTAAGACAGAACACAGCACATTGGAACACAAAATTTCCAGTCAGGTGACCTAGAATGTATGAATAGGGACATGTCTCATCATTATAACTTAAGAGGGTTGGAAAACCATATAAAATTATTTATTCTAGTGGTTTCTAAAGGCTGATCTAACTACTAGTGCTGATCTCTGACAAAGATTCATTGGGCAGCAGAGACATTATCTTCCTGATCAGATGTTTACTTTTCATTTGATCAGTTTTCCTTCTAAGTATCCTTTCAACTTTCTTTCCTATTATTCTGTTGTTTACTTAATAACTTCTTAATTTTTAGGATTAAAAAAGTTTTCATCCTGATGCATGCCAGACTATAAATGTCCTTCTTAATAGTGTTTATAGCATCCCACAGGTTTCAATGTATGTTTTATTAATCAGTAGGTCCTAAACATTCTTATTATTATTCTTTTTATCTTTTCCTTGACCAGAGAATTGTTTATCCAAGTATTTCTGAAATTCCAAACATTTTTCTAGTTAGTTATTACTATTTATTAGTGTAAGTGTGCCGTGCAGAGAAATCTGTGTCGTCTGTATTATACCAAGCTTTAAAAATGTATTGAGACTTATTTTGTGGCTTGGTAGATTGGCAAATACTGTATACATATATATATATATTTTTTGAAAAGAATGTGTATTATACAGTTACTAGATGCAGAATTTATAGCATCTGCACACCAAGTTAACAGATAAACACACCATGGTAGCAGGTGTGTTTATCATGTTCTTTAAATTTGATTGCCTATTTTTAAAACTAGTTTTGTCTTTCAGTTAATGAGAGAGGGATAAGAGAATGTCCAAACTGACAGCAAATTTGCTTATTTCCCCTTTTAGTTCTCTGAGAGTTTTTGTGTATAATTCATATATATTATTATATGTATATGAATATGTATATATATACTTGTGTACGTATATGTATGTGATTAGATTCATATAAGTTTTTAATTTTATATCTTCTTGGATAGTTCTATATCAACTTTTTTTAGTTCTGCTGATGCTTTTTACCTTAAAATCTGTTTTGATTGGTTATAACAACTATAGAAGTTTTTTTTTTACATTAAAATACATATTAGTCATTTTAAGTATAATACTAATATATACAAACTAGAATTTCATATAATATGGCTACAGGTTTTTCAGTCAACCAATAATAAAATCATTCAACAGACATTGTGTCACCTGAACACTTAGTATGTGTGTAGAATATACATGTTTTATCACATCATTATTAAGATACCATAGAAGATTAGCATACATGAGATTTTCTTGGTAAAATGTCTTCCCACTCAGGATGAGAAATAATAAACTTGTTATGTTTCAGCTATAAGAATTCTAACAAGATTTACATTTTTTTCTTGTTGTCAGTATATTTTTCTTGTTAATTGTCAATTTTATAATTTGTTCTATTATTAAGCTTATGTGTATGTATTTTACTATTGTGCGAGGTATTAAGTAAGTTAGATAAGAAAAGTTTTGATATCCTTGGTGGCTCACTTGTCAAGAATCTGCCAGCCAATGCAGAAGATGCATGTTCAATCCCTGGGTCAGGAAGATCCTTGGAAAAGGAAATGGCAACCCACTCCAGCTCTTGCCTGGAAAATTCCATGGAGAGAGGAACCTGGTGGGCTATATAATCCACAGGGTCACAAAAGAGTTGGATACTACTTAGCGACTAAACAACAGTACATAAATGAATGAAGCAGATAAAAATACATTGAAATCAAAGAGACTAGCCAACATTAGTGGGCTTCCCTCGTGTTTCAGATAGTAAAGAAACTGCCTGCATGCAGGAGACCTGAGTTTGATTCCTGGGTTGGGGAGATCCCCGGAGAAAGAATGGCCAAACTTCTAATATGCTTCAGTTCAATTCAGTTCAGTCACTCAGTCATGTCCGACTCTTTGCGACCCATGAATCGCAGCACACCAGGCCTCCCTGTCCATCACCATCTCCCGGAGTTCACCCAAACTCACGCCCATTGAGTCGATGATGCCAACCAGCCATCTCATCCTCTGTCGTCCCCTTCTCCTCCTGCTGCCAATCCCTCCCAGCATCAGAGTCTTTTCCAATGAATCAACTCTTCACATGAGGTGGCAAAAATACTGGAGTTTCAGCTTTAGCATCATTCCTTCCAAAGAACATCCAGGGCTGATCTCCTTTAGAATGGACTGGTTAAGTGGGTATTATTCTGAAAAATATTTACCACCTCCTAATGAAACACTCATAGACGAGTTAGTATAATTTAGTACTATTTTAAATATTTCAAAGCATGTATCACAGCATCTTCATGGTTATGTCACAAATATATATAAGTTTGTCTTACAGGCAAACAAAACTTAAGTTTAGAGGTAAACCTTTCTAAGTCTTTCAGTTCCAATAATGCATGTAAATGTTGCCAACACCAAGGACTAAAGGCTATAATGAGTAAATAAAGCCTAAATCCTAGAGCAAAGTCAAAAAGTGCAAAAACCTGACCTACTTTCTACTTACCTCCAATCATATCACAATTTATTTTTTTTTAATATTTACCTGGCATCTTCTTGGAGAAGGCAATGACACATTTTCTTTTCATCTTTTCCCTTTAAAATGTCTGTTTTCTTAAATTTTAAGTGTGTTTCGTGTAAACAGCAGAATTGGGTTTTTCCTTCCTAGTCTCAGTTCAGTTCAGTTCAGTCGCTCAGTCGTGTCTGACTCATTATGACCCCATGAATCGCAGCACGTCAGGCCTCCCTGTCCATCACCAACTCCCGGAGTTCACTCAGACTCACGTCCATTGAGTCAGTGATGCCATCCAGCCATCTCATCCTCGGTTGTCCCCTTCTCTTCCTGCTCCCAATCCTTCCCAGCATCAGAGTCTTTTCCAATGAGTCAACACTTCTCATGAGGTGGCCAAAGTATTGGGGTTTCAGCTTTAGCATCATTCCTTCCAAAGAAATCCCAGGGCTGATCTCCTTCAGAATGGACTGGTTGGATCTCCTTGCAGTCCAAGGGACTCTCAAGAGTCTTCTCCAACACCACAGTTCAAAAGCATCA
>SJYX01018052.1:104952-126763 GCA_006410675.1 Oreotragus oreotragus
TCATCAAGAGGCTTTTTAGTTCCTCTTCACTTTCTGCCATAAGGGTGGTGTCATCTGCATATCTGAGGTTATTGATATTTCTCCCGGCAATCTTGATTCCAGCTTGTGTTTCTTCCAGCCCAGCGTTTCTCATGATGTACTCTGCATAGAAGTTAAATAAGCAGGGTGACAATATACAGCCTTGATGTACTCCTTTTCCTATTTGGAACCAGTCTGTTGCTCCCTGTCCAGTTCTAACTGTTGCTTCCTGACCTGCATACAGATTTCTCAAGAGGCAGGTTAGGTGGTCTGGGATTCCCATCTCTTTCAGAATTTTCCAGTTTATTGTAATCCACACAGTCAAAGGCTTTGGCATAGTCAATAAAGCAAAAATAGATGTTTTTCTGGAACTCTCTTGCTTTTTCCATGATCCAGCAGATGTTGGCAATTTGATCTCTGGTTCCTCTGCCTTTTCTAAAACCAGCTTGAACATCAGGAAGTTCACGGTTCAGCTGCCTTTTAGCTGAATACTGAGTCAATTTACACTTGTTGCAATTTCTTAAACATCTGGATTTATTTCTGCCATCAGATTGTGTACTCTCCATTTGTCGTGTTTTATGAATGTAATTTTCTATTTTTTCCCTCCTTTGTATTTTTCAGCTCTTTTATTTTGTTCCACATTGATTTTCTGTTGTTATCATTCCATATTTTCATATCTGTGGGTTTTGATTGTGTTATTTGTTTTTTAAATGATCACCTTATGAATTTTAAATTGTGTGCATATCAACTGTGAAGCATTGTAATATCTTTATTATCCACCTAAACATTAAAAGACCATATAGTATTTTAACTTAGACCAACCCATTATGACAGCTCTAGCCATGTATTTTAGTTTTATCATTATTTTTTATGAGTCCACGATTCACATGTTTGTTTTATATGGTTACAGTTTATTAGTTTTACTTACATATAAACAAAGTCATTTGCTTTTTTATTCCTTCATTGAAGTCTCAGATTTTTCATATAACCTCATTTCCTTTCCACCTGAAGTTCATGGTTGATGAACTGATTGAAAGTTTTTATAATAACTTACGAATAATGTAGAGGGGTTTATATCGATAATGTCAATATCATAGACTTTTATATAGATTAAAATCTCTGTCCATTCTTTAGAATTTTTTTTTAATGATGATTAATCTCTTTGTGGCCTGCCACATACAGTAAGTCCCCTATATAGGGCCTTCAAGTTGTGAACTTTCAAAGACGTGCGTGTGCATGCCGTCAGTGTCAGGCCTGAATTAAATCGCAGCTTGCCCTCCATCTACTGTTGCTGATGATTCTGCAGCTCTACCATCCCCCGCCTCCTCTTCCACCTCCAGTCAGTAGCTCTTCTTTCTTGTTCACTTGATGCCTGCCCCTATATGCCAGCTGTTGTACTGTACTACACACTTTTCAAGGTACNCGTGTGCATGCCGTCAGTGTCAGGCCTGAATTAAATCGCAGCTTGCCCTCCATCTACTGTTGCTGATGATTCTGCAGCTCTACCATCCCCCGCCTCCTCTTCCACCTCCAGTCAGTAGCTCTTCTTTCTTGTTCACTTGATGCCTGCCCCTATATGCCAGCTGTTGTACTGTACTACACACTTTTCAAGGTACTTCACTGTATGATTAGAAATGTTTTCTTTATTTTTTGTGCCTTTTTAAAAAAAAATCTATTATTAGTATGAAAAGCATTGTTGCCCTATTACGGTACCATATTATATAGCTGATTGTGCCAGTTGGGTACCTTGGCTAACTTTGATGGCCTTGTGAACAAACTGAACTTATGAACCTGTGCTTGGAATGGAATGCAATCGTGCATAGGGGACTTCTGCATCATTGTCTAAAAGCCTTCTCTCACTCTTATTTTTAATTATATCTTTGTGGGGTTTGCGATCCTAGCTTCTCTTTGGTTTCCTTTCAGCCTGTTATTGAAAGTATCACTGCATGTTCCTTTGGTTTGGATAGTTTTTGAGAAGTTAGCTGTTCATATCATTATTATTTTTTAAAGGTACTGGCTTTAACTTCAGTTTAAAGTTATCTGTCCTTAATAATTTGCAGTTATACTATAATGTGTTTATCTTTTCTCATTGAAATTTTTTAGATGTTCTGTGGATGATTGCTTTTTATTAAAAATATTAGTTATTTAAAAATTGCCAGTGATTGGCTATTTGATATCATATTTACCCTATATTAGATCTTTCATATTTAACAACTTTTCTATTCTGTGCTTATTATGGAATACACCTTTATACTTTTCATTTTTACTACTTCTTTCATTNATTAAAAATATTAGTTATTTAAAAATTGCCAGTGATTGGCTATTTGATATCATATTTACCCCATATTAGATCTTTCATATTTAACAACTTTTCTATTCTGTGCTTATTATGGAATACACCTTTATACTTTTCATTTTTACTACTTCTTTCATTTAGTATGTAAATTCAACAGTACTGTTTGTGTGTGTGTATATAGAGACTATTTTAGAAGATTCTTTACCACTGCACCCCCTGGGAAGCCTCTTTAAAGCATGCATCGGGGTAAAGAGACTGTCTGTCAATGCAGGAGATATAAGAGACACAGGTTTGATCCCTGGTTTACGAAGATTGCCTGGAGGAGGAAGTGGGAACCCATTCCAGTATTCTTACCTGGAGAATCCCATAGACAGAAAAGCCTGGCGGGACTTCTCTTCCATAGGGTTGCACAGAGTCAAGACACGACTGAAGTGATTTAGCATGCATATATATGTGGTGATGTAATAGGAAGTGGGTCCTTTGGAACGTGACTAGGTCATGAGTATGCAGCCCTCATGAATGGGATTGGAGCCTTTATGATAGAGATTCAAGAGAGCTCACAATCCCCTCTACCATGTGAGGGAATGGTGACAAGTAGTGGGCTATAAATCAGCAAGAGAGCCTTCACCGGAATGCAACTGTGTTGGTGTCTTGATTTCAGACTTTCCAGCCTCCCTATGAGAAATAAATTTGTTCTATATAAGCTTCCCAGTCTGTAGTATTTTATTACAGCAGCCAAAATGGCCCAAGACACTCCCCTTGAGGCTGTGAATCTGCGGCTTAAATTAAATGGAGTTGGCACATTTCCTCCAAATGTAACCCAATGTCAGTGTTTTATTTTTTATGTATTGGTTCTTTCATTTAGCCTTTGTCCTGTTTACCTTTCTGCCAATTTATGGATGCATTTTAATAGTTATCTTTTATAATTTATCAAGTTCTTATGGGTGTTAATGTTCCCTTGTGTATATTTAAGATACTTATCCAAGTAAAGGATTAAGGATGTGGAAGAATTTTCCCAGCTTTCCTGTAAGTTTCAGCATCCTTCACTCTCTCAAGCCACTGAATCTGTTTTATGTGCAGCTATAGCTCTGACTGATGAAAAGTTTCTATTAATACATGTCATTTTTTTTCTGCCAGTATGAGAAAGAATATCAAATGAAACATAGAAGAGGGTGAGTTTTCCCTGTAAGTAATCAATAAACAAAACAAACAAATTTGCACTCCAATGAAATTGATTCATCCTTCTCAGGTAGCTGAACTATGCGATTTTCCTCTCTTTTAATTACTAAGAGATGTCAACTTATGATACAAAGTATCTAGTATGTTCTAGGAAATGGGACCCTGTTAAAAAGGCTTTCTCTGTTCACAAGGATCCAATATAAATAGCTTAAATTTTCAGTCTTCTACCTTAACACTGTGCTTCCTCAAACCTGAATTACCCCTTGTCATCCCTGCCCTTCAGTTAGCATCTATCATTAAAACTTCCCAAAGCACAATGGTCTTTTCTTACCTTTTGTGTAAATATCATTCAAGAGCAATAGGGGTGAGTGTGTGTGTGTGTGTGTGTGTGTGAATCTCTGGATGAACCTTAGAGCATTGTGGTATCACTGGGTTTTATCTTGCATTTGTCTATTGGAAGGAATAGAGAAAGGCTGATTTTAGGCAGGAAGACTAAGGAGAAAACTAAATTTCATGTTGAGAACAATTAGGAGGACATATATATTATTTTGGAGAAGGCAGTGGCACCCCACTCCAGTCTTCTTGCCTGGAAAATCCCATGGATGGAGGAGCCTGGTGGGCTGCAGTCCATGGGGTCGCTAAGAGTCGGACACAACTAAGCGACTTCACTTTCACTTTTCACTTTCATGCATTGTAGAAGGCAAAGGCAACCCACTCCAGTGTTCTTGCCTGGAGAATCCCAGGGATGGGGGAGCCTGGTGGGCTGCCGTCTATGGGGTTGCACAGAGTCGGACACGACTGAAGCGACTTAGCAGTAGGAGCAGATATTATTTAACTATTTCGATGAGTATTTAAATTCCTGCTCCACATTTATTTTGCCTTTTGAATTCTTCATTTATTAAACTTATTTTTATATTTCTGCTTGTATGTACCCAGGTCAGGGACTCTGAGGCGGGAACATGAGGAAACAATTCCAAAAGAAAGTGACTCTGTACCTTAAAGATTTTTGAGATAGGCTTGAACATCAAAAGCTATGAACAATGACTTCAAGTGAACTTAAGTCCAGTGAAAGGATCTTTAACCATTTTTGAATAATGTAGCTATTTTATTTAACTTTATTCTATATGATTTATGCAAAATGCTTACCTTATGCCCACACAACCCGAAAGGTCCACCGTGTCACCATTTCTTAGACGGACGGTTACGTCCTCTGAACTCAACCTACGGACCCAGTCCTTGGTCACCTGGAGAAGAAAATGACAACCTACTTCAGTATCCTCACCTGGGAAATCCCGTGGACAGAGGAGCCTGGTGGGCTATAGTCCATGGGGTCGCAAAAGAGTAGGACATGACTTAGAGACTAAACGACATGTTCACTGTTAATTTCTGAGGAAATCGAAGGCAATCAATCCTCTTCAACTGCTAACTTCCTGCTAACTATGAGTACCACCGGCCATTATCATGTTGGTTTAAGAAATGCGTGTCTCTGAATTTTATTTCTACATGTCTGTGATTGTACTAACAGTACATGNTGTTAATTTCTGAGGAAATCGAAGGCAATCAATCCTCTTCAACTGCTAACTTCCTGCTAACTATGAGTACCACCGGCCATGATCATGTTGGTTTAAGAAATGCGTGTCTCTGAATTTTATTTCTACATGTCTGTGATTGTACTAACAGTACATGGGAATTTAGAACTCTACAGGAAGGATTGGTAACCATGGAGATGGGAGGGTACTTTCTGCAGTAACTCCACTGTACAAAATAATTTATGCAGGAATGTAAAATCACAGATGTTTTGAACCATATGCAGTCTATATTTAACTACAGTGCAAGTGACAAGTTACTTGGGAGTTACTAATCCAAAAGAGGTGAGCCCAGTCAGATAATAATACTTTCTTCTCTTCACTGTTGTAGTAGAAACTCCTAGGAACAAGGTCCCACTGCGATGAGGAATAAAGTTTGAGTGTATGAGTTAATGTGTGTGCATGTGTGTTCAAGATGCTGGAGTATACAGAAGGGAAATGTACAGAGAGGGATGCACTGGAAAAATTATAAAAGCAATATGAGGAAAAAATAAACTTCCTCTTAACCTTCTTTCTTCTTTTGTCTCTATTCCTACCAGTCTTGATGTACAGAAATATTGACTTTTAGGGATATCACTGATTTTTTTTTTAACTTTCGCTTAGGAAAATAAAGGTTTCTAATTTAATTTTTAAGCTAGAAATTAGTGTCTTGGTTACTGGGAATAGCTCTTTAGGCTAGTTGTGTTTACGACTCAATGAAGTCATTTATCTTCATAATAATCATTGAAAAGGTTAAATTGTATTTGGCGTAATTTGAAATCCAAGGAAATGTTTAACCCATGTTTGAAATATTTGTATCTAAAATGTGTCTTCTTTTTGATCTGAGCTGTTAAAGGGATAAACCCGTCATTACCCCGAAACTTGCACTTCTTGCCCGACATGCATTTTACCAGAGTTGGCTCCACAGGTTAGGTAGTCTTAAGAAATGAACATTCTGCTCTTCAGCTGTAAAAAAATAAATGCTTTTAGGATAGGTTTTCTAAAAGAGATGCACTTAGAAATCACAAAATTAATGCAGCACTTTGTGGAATAGAGAGATTTTCAGTACCACTGGCCTTTTAGTCTTCAGAGGCCAAAGAAAGGAATGTGAAATGGAAAGAAAACAATTTACATTGTAAAACTCATTCCTTGGGGCACTTTGGGCCCAGGCTTGCCTCTTTCTTTATTTCCCTGGTTCTTTATCTCTTAGTAGAATGTGGCATCTGCCTCTTTTAGATTAAAGTCTTCCTCGACTTTTGCCCCTTACCGCACCTCTTTGCTTGCTGCTTTTTGTATTGAAGCCCAGCTCTTATTTGAATATAAATTGCCTCACTCATAATTGAATATATTTCTGCAGATCCAAGGGAGACTCACCTTAGGCAATTGTTTCTCCCTTCTGGATGCCTTTCTTCTTTGTATGTGCAATGAAACAGGAACAAGGAGCGGAACCTCCATATTAACGCACCTAACATTCAGTAGAAGGGGGATTCCGCCACAGTTCAAGAGGACAGTTGCCTCTTGGCACATGCAGTTTTGCCTTGGCTATTGGTAAGGGTGCTCTCAAATGAGGAAACGCTGAGAAGGTGCTGTTATGGTAAAGCCACTGAGTGGCAGCACAGATAATAGACCTGGACTTTAATAGATGGTGGGTTCCCAGCTGGCCACACCGAGGCGTATGACACCTCAGTGGTCAGAAATGTCAAGAGTTTTCCAGATGGCTCTGACAACTGCCAATCTCAATATTGTGCATTTGGAAGAAAATCACCTAACTTTCGTACTTTGAGTTGAAATTCTGCTTTCTGACACTTATTCCTGGGATTCATTTCAATCTGTCCTCTTGAATGATTCTGTACCGTGTGTGTGAGTGGCTTTGTATGTTTTACTATCAGTTTGATTGTGGACCTTAGCCTAGTGCTTGACAGACCGTAATCATTAATGAATGTTTGTTGAAAGAATGAAGGGCAGAAGAGGAGGAGAACTTAATGGGTGGTTAATTGAAGAGTAACATCATTTTGCTTATCGTTTTCCTGAAACCTTCATGGCCTATAAATCATGGAAGTAAAGCAAAAACTTTATTTCCTGGGTGACTGCAGATCTTGCATGGGCATATTTTGGACTGTGGCCCTGCCCCAGGCAAATAGGCTATTGAGAGAACAGTCCAGAATTCAGAAAATTGGAGTATTGGATTTAACCCCGTATACTATTATCCCCCCGTTCATAATACTTTTTCACTGAAAATTAATTGCTTCTGTTCTTTTCTCTCCGTTATCCATTAAGACCAGTGATTTTGTCTGTCAGTCTGTCTGTCTATCTCTCTGGGCTTCCCAGGGGGTGCTAGTGGTAAAGAACCTGCCTGACAGTGCAGGAGACATGAAGAGAAGCAGGTTCGATCCTTGGGTTGGGAAGATTGCCTGGAAGAGGGCATGGCAACACACTCCAGTATTCTTGCCTGGAGGACCTCATGGACAGAGGAGCCTGGTCAGCTACAGTCCGCAGAGTTGCAAAAAGTCGGACATGACTGAAGCATGCACATCTCTCTAAATCGCTAGCTGTATTTATCTGTTAGGAAAATATAAACTATGAAAACAGTATAAGAAGAATATTTAAATCGCTCATAATCTCATTACTTAAAATATTTGTATTAATTTATGTGCATTTTCTATGCATATGTATGTTTATATTATATACCCATATTTGGAAAATCTAAAATGTACAGTTTGCATTCTTTGCATCACTAATAATTCTTTACAAACATACATTAGGGTGTACTGACTTCCCTGGTGGCTCAGACGGTAAAGCATCTGCCTACAGTGCAGGAGACCCAGGTTCTATCCCTGGGTTGGGAAGATTCCCTGGAGAAGGAAATGGCAACCCACACCAGTATGCTTGCCTGGAAAATCCCATGGACGAAGGAGCCTGGTTGGCTACTGTCCATGGGGTCACAAAGAGTTGGACACGACTGAGCGACTTCACTATCTACTATCTATCTGTCTGTTAGGGTGAGGGGATGTGCTCTTTTATGGATATAACTTATTTTACTATTATTGTGGGTCATTTAAAATATACCCAGTTTTGAACCATTTTCAAATTATATGACCATTGTTCCTGTTGGAGATACGATAATTATCTCCTGGGGGCCAACATTTATAGTCCGGTCATTAGTTAGGGAGAATCTATTTTTGCAGAACTGAGCCTGTGTGTCACCTACTTCGGATAACCTATCGGCTCTTTGTGTAGACATGTGGGCAATCTGTAGGGCTGCAAGGCATTGCAGACCTGTTATTTCTTTCTTCTACAAGAAAGCCTCCATTTGTGCAGAGAAGCAAGGATGGCAAAGTGACATTTTCTTAGCAAATTCACTCCCCTGTGGCCAGGCAGAGAGGAAGAACTGAAAGAAAAGTGCAACGAGTGTTTATATTACAATTCTCTGGGGAACTCAGTCCATTTTTAGAGTTTAAAATTTTTATTTGCTTTCTCTACAGAATAAATTTCTTCAGGAGGAGAACATTTCATACAAATGAAATTAATGCTCATCTTCTTATTGTGCGATTTCATGTCAGCTGACATACTCTGGAAGTTTTTACAATTAATTTTTACTGGAGCTAGTTGCCCCGCGATGGTTGTGTTAGTCTCTGCTGTTCAGCAAAGTGAATCAGTCACACGTACACATATGTCCGCTGTTTCTCGAATTCCCTTCCCATTTAGGTCACCACGGAGCTGGAGCAGACTTGCCTGGGCTACAAAGTAGATTCTCATTAATGTGTGGAATATTATATTAAAATAAAATGTCAAATTATAGAGGAATTCCTCAATCTGACAAACAAAAGCATTTATAGTCTGATCCAAACTTTCCTATTCCACATCATATGTTAAGTGGCCTAGCCAAAGTTCATACTCAATTTCCCAGTAGTCTTGAAATCACTTAGGTCATCTGGAGATATTTTTATTTATTATTCTCTCTGCCTAGGTTGTTTCTTCCCTCTCCAATAAAAAATGCATAAGATACCACAGATGCAGAGGCAAAACTAATTACTCTCTCTCCTCTGCATCATAGTTATACTTTTCACACTTGTGTAGAATTGTGATGTATCAGTTTGACTGTCTTTGTGCCGTCCTGATCTGGTTCAGGCAGTTAACTGTGTCATTCTCATATTTATATCATGAGAGATAGACATAAAGCATGTCTCTCAAATGTTTGTTGGATGAATGAATGGATGGATGAAACTGAATATTGGTCAAACTGATTCAGCATAAGTGATTCGCCTGATCCTTTGTATTCCTTAGCCATGTATCTCAGCCTTGAATTGCAATTTTGTGTATTCTCCAGTACAGCATTCTACTTCTAGTCACAATAAGTCAGTCTGAAGGTGATGCTTCTAAGAAATGTATATTTCCTCCATTCCCAGACAGAACTGTCACTGGTAATAGGAACTTATGTATACACCATTGCTGCTTTCCTGTTAGTAACTGGCACTAGGATTTTTATTTTCTTCTATTTAATTATGATAGTTTCCAATATATAGAATAATATTAGATATAAATACTTGACTCCATCACCTACCAGCACTTTTTGATATTTCATCATATTTTCTTCGCTAATTGCTTTCCTGGACTATTTTGAAATAAACTACATATATCAAGCTTTTTTATTCCTCAATATTTCCATTTGAGTCTCTCTAAAAAGTTCCTATATATTTATAATAATATTATCCTAAAATAAAAATTAATAATAAATTCTCAGAATAGTCTAATACCCTGTCCATATTCAGTTTCCTCTAGGTATCTCCACAATGTATTTTACTGCTGGTTTGTTTGAACTAGAACCCAATAAATGTCCACACATTTCACTTAGTTATGTCCTATCTTTATTGATCTGAGTCTTCATTTTTACTTAAGAACAGTCTTTTTTACTTTTCTCCTATTATATTTGTTGTCTTCCATCTTGTAAGTTTATATAATTATTTCTTTTTGATGTCACTTAACTTATTCCTCTCTCCTTCCATATCTTGTAATGCCTATTGGACTTCCCCAATGACTCAGGGTAAAGAATCTCCCTGCAATGCATGAGATACGGGAGATGCAGGTTTGACTCAGTTAGATGTGGATTATATTTTTTTTCCATCCCTATTAAGTAAATAAATAGAAAT
The DNA here is from genome assembly GCA_006410675.1 of Oreotragus oreotragus. Lineage (NCBI taxonomy): Eukaryota > Metazoa > Chordata > Mammalia > Artiodactyla > Bovidae > Oreotragus > Oreotragus oreotragus. Next base: position 115,158 of record SJYX01018052.1, read on the forward strand.
TTGAATGGCATCACCGATTCTATGGACATGAGTTTGAGCAAACTCCAGGAGATGGTGAAGGACAGGGAAACCTGGCATGCTGCAGTTCATGGGGACACAAAGAGTCAGACACGACTTAGCAACTGAGCGACAACAATTAAATAAATATTTTTTTTCTTCTCCTGAAAAATATGCGTAAAATCAGTAGATCCCTTACATATGATATAAGATTATACAACATGAGCTCCTAATATCTCCTAGTGTGATTATTCTGGTGCATCTAGTGATCCTGGTGATTGCTCAAGTAAAGAGTAACAAAGAAGAAGAGAACATGAGATTAAAAATAGCAGCCCCAAACTTAGGTATATAAGCTGTTTAGGAATCCCGTTAATTAAGAAGAGCCATACATGAGATGGTTCAGAAAATTTCAAATCCAAAGTCTAGAAGGCTCAAGGAAGTCACCAAGATCACGTACATAAACAAGGGATCCAGATGATGCTATTGACATCTTGCCTTAACTACTTCAGATGCAGAATGCTGGAGTTTAAGACTGAACTATAGGCAAAAATAAAAATAAAATCAGGAGGTTTCCCTTGTGGCTCAGCAGGTAAAGAATGTGCCTGCAGTGCGGGGGACATGGGTTCGATCCCTGGGTTGGGAAGATCCCCTGGAGTAGGGAACAGCTACCCACTCCAGTATTCTGGCCTGGAGAAGTCCATGGACTGTATAGTCCATGGGGTCACAAAGAGTTGGACATGACTGAGCAACTTTCACTTTCACAGGCAAAAAGAGGTTAATGCCATGTTATTGAATATGGCTTCTAACTGACATAGTGAGCAAAATATTGATGTAAATATTAATACATAGACGTGTTCATTTTTAAATTATTTTTAAACGAATAGATATATAGTTAGTTTGGTATTATGCAACACTCAAAGATACTGTTTCACTGAATATTGGGTGATAGTATAATAAAGGAACATCAAGGGAAAATATGTTTACACATTTAATGAAGTACTGACCTTTTATTTGTTTGAACTCAGCTCCTAATCCACAGTCCTAATAAATGCCTGCTACTGCTTGTAGATTTTCATTGATCTTATAAGTCTGTGTCCTGAGTTTTATAAAATAATTTTTTGCTGTTCAGTTGCTAAGTCATGTCTGACTCTGAGATCCCATGGACTGCAGCATGCCAGGCCTCCCTGTTGCTCACCATCCCCCGGAATTTGCCCAAGTTTCTATCCATTGCATTGGTGATGCCATCCAGCCATCTCATCCTCTGTTGCTTCCTAGACTCAATATTTTTATATTTCTACATTTTGGAATCTCATGCAGTAAAAAGATTATGGGCATGTAGATCCCTGGATTCAAGTCCTAGAATGCAACCTGACAAGAAATATTCTGATAATATTATTTTAATATAGCTATGTAGACATAACACTATAAAAATGTAAAATGTTTTATAACTAATAATGTGAATCCTTTCTATATCCTTGCTAAGTCGCTTTAGTCATGTCTAACTCTGTGCAACCCCATAGACGGAAGCCCACCAGGCTCCCCTGTCACTGGGATTTTCCAGGCAAGAACACTGGAGTGGGTTGCCATTTCCTTCTCCAACGCATGAAAGTGAAAAATGAAAGTGAAGTCATTCAGTCGTGTCCAGCTCTTAGCGACCCCATGGACTGCAGCCTACCAGGCTCCTCTGTCCATGGGGTTTTGCAGTCAAGAGTACTGGAGTGGGTTGCCATTGCCTTCTCTTTCTATATCCTTAATGCTCATCAAAATTATGAAGGATATCAATTTTCAAATTAAAGATTTCTTAATAATTTATTTAATATTTCATTAAAATGCACATTTTGATATATATATAAATATATTTTAAGAAATACATAGGTATGTGTACATACAATCAAATTATATATATTTTTAAAAATTATGAATCCAAAGAAATTTTAATAAAGATATCTTTGCTACTAAAATTGAAAAATTGGTGAAATGTTTAATTGGGGATTCACTGTGCAATGTGAATCGCAGCCCAAGAGATTATATTATGGTCCAAATAGACTTCAGTCACTCCAAATGTCTTTTATCTGTCGCCCACACAATATGTTTGGCAAAAAGAACTTAATAAGCTTTCAAAATATTTGTTAAATGGATAATGAGTTAGCATAATCATAACTCTGTAAAAGGTATTTTTTCGTCTAGGTTTTTTAAAGTTTAAAAACCAGAATAAGCTGTATTAATAAGTAGCTCAATCTGTTTAATGATTAAACTAATTTGAGATATATGCCATTAAGTTAGAGTTATAGAGAGTAAAAAATTTACTTAATGTGATTTATGACTCTCTCTGGAATCTATTAGATATAAATATATTTGATTTGTAAATGTGCAAGTCTAGGAGTTCTTCTTAGGTACCCTCTTGCCAACAAACATCACTTACTTTTCACTCCTCATATTCTCCAACCCTATACCAGCCCAAATTTACATTAGCAAAGGATGTACCTATTGGAATGGGCACCAGAGATGAGGTTACACTCAGAAATGAGTAAGGATAATGTTTTTCTAACTTCATGGTGATTTTCTTATGAACTTAAAAGTTTAATAGTATGTAGTTTGGGTAATGTTAAAAGACCTAGTTGTAAAAATTAGCCTTGTCTAACAGGATACACTAAACATGCTATTTCTCAAATAGCCTGCTGAATTAAGATGACTGATCCAAAATGCACATATTAACAGTATATGCCATGGAATATGTTATGAATCTGACTTTTAGTTAGTTCACTGGGTAAAATTATACTCAGATAACAGTTGTCCCAGATGTTTGTAGTGGGGATTAAATAACACAATCTTTAATAGTGTTATTTAGCAAGAGCTCAATACCTTATTCTTCCCTTCATTCACTGTTACTTGCTACCTCTCCTTTTGCACAAACCAAATATAGCACTTCCAACCTGTCCTAATCATGTGTGCAAACTCTTGTCAGTTTCTGTTTTCTTGGAAATAAGTGTGGCAGGAGGTAACTACATCTGTCTTGTTAACTACATCTACAAAGACCAAGAAGGTCTTTGAAGGGGCTTGAGTGTACAGGAGCTCAGCAAAGTTCTGGGATATTCTTGGTGTATATTTTCTCTTAAGTGTTTAGCTGTTTATGCTTTATCAGTTTAGAAAAATCTCTTTGAAGAGGATTCAGTTTCAGTACTCTGTAATGACAAAAATTATCCTCATTTGACAATCTGATGATTTGGAAGGCAGAGGGTAGTATGTTTTTTTTTTTTTTTTTTCCTTTTGGTTTGGTTGTCATCTCAGTTAACCTCAAGATTAGTATCACACAATTGAGAGTAAGGTAGATTTCCACATATCAGAAGCCTGGATTTTGAGCTCAACATACAAAACCTGCCTTTTACTCAGGCTATTTTTCAACAGAATCAATAACCTGGTTTCTCTATATCTTTAGACATTGAAATCTGGCTTCACAATATAAGGAAAATCAGAATCCCGATATCTGAAGGTTTTGGAAAGTTTTATTTTGTGCACACATTTATCTTCCTGGTCTAAGAAGGAGTTTCCAAAATAGCATAGCAGCTAAATCAAATGTAATAAATTGTTTTGGACGTTTTATCAGCAACCATTCCCAAGAGTGATTGTTAATATGACATGATCCCTGCCCAGGTTTCAGGGCTTGCAATAAGATGATGGTGGCAGGTAAGATAAATTCGATATATCAAAGACACTGAGAACATTTTGAGAAACTGTATATAGTGGAAATAGATTTTATTTTAAATTTTATCTATTTATTTTTTAACCAGCAGGGAAATACTCATCTTTCTTAGCAAGGCAGGTTCCATCAGGGTCAGGAACGAGCACAAATATTTTAGTAAATGAGCAGTAAAACTGACATTCTCTTCTCTATCTAATAGAAACTAATAGAGAGAGGGATAGTAGCAGGCAAAATGCCTAAAGAAAAGTTGTTCTTATCTGTTATAATTTAAATAATGTGGAGTTTCCACATGTAGAGTTATCTACAGTCTTACTAAAAATTATACCCGATGAAGTGTTTTTTTTTTTTAAGTAGAAGGTATTCTTTTTTTAAAAAAAATAAAAATTTATTTTGGCTATGCTGGGTCTTCACCTCTGCACTCGGGCTTTCTCTGGTTGTAGCGAGCAGGGCTACTCTCTAGTTGCCCGGGCTTCTCACTGCAGTGGCTTCTCCTGGTGTGGAGCACGGGCCCAAGGGCCCAAGGGCTTCAGGAGCTGCGGTTCATGGACTATAGAGCGCAGGCTCTGCAGTTGAAGCTCATGGACTTAGTTGCTCTGAGGCACATGGGAGCTTCTCAGATCAGGGATTAACCTGAGTCCCCTACCTTGGCAAGTAGATTCTTAACAACTGGACAACCAGAGAAGTCTCCAGATGAAGTTTTTATATGCTCATTCAAAGAAATGTTTCCTTTTTTTAATATGTGTAGTAAATCTATAGAAATGATTTTCCTTATTAAAGACTTGAAAACTGACTGACTTTGGGGGAAAAAATCTATTTGCTGAATAATTCAGCAATGTGTTTTCTATGACCCAGCAATCCCAGTGCTGGGCATACACACTGAGGAAACCAGAATAGAAAGGGACACATGTATCCCAATGTTCATCGCAGCACTGTTTATAATAGCCAAGACATGGAAACAACCTAGATGTCCATCAGCAGATGAATGGATAAGAAAGCTGTGGTACATATACACAATGGAGTATTACTCAGCCATTAAAAAGAATACATTTGAATCAGTTCTAATAAGATGGATGAAACTGAAACCAATTATACAGAGTGAAGTAAGCCAGAAAGAAAAACACCAATACAGTATACTAACACATATATATGGAATTTAGAAAGATGGTAATGAGGACCCTGTATGCAAGACAGCAAAAGACACACAAATGTGTAGAGCAGACTTTTGGACTCTGAGGGAGAGGGAGAGGGTGGGATGATTTGGGAGAATAGCATTGAAATATGTATAATATCATGTAAGAAACGAATTGCCAGTCTATGTTTGATGCAGGATGCAGGATGTCTGGGGCTGGTGTATGGGGAAATCTGGAGGGATGATGTGGGGTGGGAGATGGGAGGGAGGGGGTTCATGTTTGGGAGTTCATGTACACCCATGATGGATTCATGTCAATGAATGCCAAAACCAATACAGTACTGTAAAGTAAAATAAAGTAAAAAAATAAAGTTAAAGTAATGGAATAGAGAGATGAAGTCCACATCTCTCACCTAACATATTGTAAGAGCCTCCTCGTTAGTCCTCTTTGCACCTCACTTTTCTCCGTTTATAAACCCATTCTCTGTAATATCTGAGGAATAGACTGTCAAAAATGCAAATGGAATTATGTCACTCTCCTGCTTTGAACTTTTCTCTGAGCATTCATCATTTCTAGAAATGCATCTAAGAGCTTCCCTTGTGGCTCAGCTGGTAAAGAATCCACCTGCACTGTGGGAGACCTGGGTTCGATCCCTGGATTGGGAAGATCCCCTGGAGAAGGAAAAGGCTACCCACTCCAGTACTCTGGCCTGGAGAATTCCAAGTGGGTAGCAGAGAGTTGGACATCACTGAACAACTTCCACTTTCCCTTCCTCATCCCAGCATCCCAGCACTCCATGGCTTAGATGTAGTCTTTCTCTTCAACCTCATCATCCACCAGTCTCTCTTACTGTATCAGGAGTGTGTCAACAATTCCCAAGACTGATGCATTTAAAGATCCACCTTGAATCCTGACCCCATCCTGTCACCGCCAACTCATGTTCCTCATTCCCTATCCGTACCCTGTTTTAAAGCTCTCGATAAATTAACTTTAATCTTGGTGGTTACTCCTAACATCATTGTACACCCACCCACTCCCACTCCAGGTGAGGCTTAATGTTCTTCTGCTATACTTCTGTAATACTCTGTGTAAAATGTGAAACTACTGCATTGTACTCAAATTATCTTTTTTTGGTTCCCCCCTGTGAATTTTCCTCTCACCAGACTGCACATTTTGTAAGGAAAAGAGCTTATTTATCATTTATCAGGACTTAGATTTCTGCCTAGCATATAATTGGTGCTCAATGATTATTTCTTAAACAAAAAAGACCTGAAGTTCTGGAGTAAGGGGATGTTTTACATTCAAATGACTTCTTTGGAGAAAAATGTATGTGGGAATGGAGAAGAAAAAGACATGCTTTAAAAGAGTAGTCAAATTTCTTAGCAATGTGACTAAGAAAGCTCAGGTGTAACAGGTCTGCTTACATATTATTTCTTACAATAGATATTTAGAATGCAGGAAAAAAATGCCTCCAGAAACAGATAATAGAAAAGAAGATGGCTTATAAAGCCTTAAAGTGCATGGAGCTTTACCACCCCGCAGTCAAATATGAAATAGTCTGTAAGAGTCCCTTCCTTCCTCTTTCCCCTTCTTTGATCCCTACAACGAATTTTGAATGAACCATCTGCACCCTTAGGTAGAGAGGATTTTCCCTATGTTTCATTGGCATGGCCATTCCTAACTATTGGCAGACCGACACTGAATAATGATTTATCTTAACAGTCTAAAAAATACAGCTTATCTTTTTTTTTTTTTTTTTTAGATTTTTTGATATGGGTCATTTTTAAAGTCTGTATTGAATTTGTTACAATATGACTTCTGTTTTATGTTTTGTTTCTTTGACCAAGAGGTATGTGGGATCAAAACTCCCTGACCAGGGATTAAACACACACCCCTTGCATTGGAAGGCAAAGTCTTAACCACTGGACCACCAGGGTTAAGAAAGTGTTCAGAGTCTCAGTTGAGAATATCATTTCCAAGGTGTTATTTAGACTCTGGGGCTCATTCAGTTTAGAGGAAACACTATCACCTCTGTCACCTCACTTATTTTGGTGGAGAATGAATCATATTTTCTGCTCTTTGATCCTTTGTCCCATGGTTAGGATTTGTTTAAAAGAGATGCTGAATGGCTGGGCATTTTATGAGATTTTTCTCCAAGCAGGTGTTCTATTAAACTCTCATAGGAGTGAGAGGGATGGCAGAAAGGGGACTGGTTGGAAGGAAAGTTTTAGAAAGAGCTGAAACCGAAGCAGATTGGACTTTGATTGTTCCTGATACAGTGACAGAAAGAATAATGGGTGAATCTCATTCTGCTTAGTTGACAGTTTATTAGAGTGTAGAATTCTCAAGTTAATTCTGGCTTTCAAGTCTCTGAAGCAAAGCAGAAACTTGCCATGATTGGTGCTTAGATATCTGCTGTGATTCAAAGCCTGGGATCCGAGAACCCTGAGAAATTTCTACCAGAAATAGATGAAACGCTTACTCAATACGAGGATTTGGCTCCTCACATTGGAAGTAATTTCCCAAGCACTTTGTAAAATGACTTGGCACATTCTGGCTGCAAACTAAGGGAAGAGAATTGCTATTGGTCCAGAAATCTGGCTTGTGCAAGAATCTGAATGTCCTACTGGGATAATTTTCTTCCCCAGGCTGATAACCTTTTGAAAGAGGGATCATGGATCATTAAGGCAAATGTGAAACTGACAGCCTGGATAACTGGGAATCCATATGGTGGGGAGGCCTTTAGATGCTCTCTGTGGCCAGTGTTACCAATGCTCGGAGATCAAATATGAGGCATTTGCTGAGAGCAGAGCTTCAGTTCAGAGTTCCAGAGCCTGTAGTGCTCAGGTGCTTAGTTATGTCTGACTCTTTGCAGCCCCCTGGGCTATAACCTGCCAGATTCCTCCGTCCATGGGATTTCTCAGCAAGAATGCAGGAGTGGGTAGCCATTTTCTTTTCTAGGGGATCTTCCTGGACTAGGGACTGAACCCTAGTTTCCTGAATTGCAGGAGGATTCTACTACTGTGCCATCTGGGAAGCCCTCCAGAGTCTATATTCAGTGTTAAAAAAAAAAAACACATAAAAAATGACAGTGTGTATACAGTAGGTAAACATCCACATGCATACACCATTGTCTACAGTGATTTTTATCCTTCATTTCACATATGAAGAATTTAAAACTCAGAATTATTAAATTATAATGAAGAGTTAAGATTAAAGTTTATACGTATCTGATTTAAAACTCATAGTCTTTCTACTACGTGTGGCTAGGCTTCCCAAATATTACTTGCCTGCCTGTATCAAAATTGTCTGGAAATATTCTTTAAAAAATACAGCTTATCATTTTTTAAAAGATTTTTTTAATATGGGTCATTTTTAGTGTTTATTCAATTTGTTACAATATGACTTCTGTTTTATGTTTTGTTTCTTTGACCAAGAGGTATGTGGCATTAAAACTCCCCGACTGGGAATCAAACCCACACCCCTTACATTGGAAGGCAAAGTCTTAACCACTGGACCACCAGGGAGGTCCCACTACAGCTTATTTGAGTCACTTCTCTGCCTTGTCCAAGATTCTAATTTAGCAGGTCTTAGACGAAGGCTCCAAGATTGATATTTTTTAATTGCATGCCAGGAAATATGGATTTACATCCAGGTTGGATGCCCCAAGTCACATCACATAGTAAAGATAAGGGAATGGGGTAGGAGTGGAGACATGCAAAGTCATGATTATGCCACCACATAGGTGACATGTGACTATGTGCTAAATAGAAACTTGCTTTCTAGTCAACAAAAAGTTCACCATCCAGTGCATTATTCTTCTAAAGCAGTGGTCCCCACCCTTTCTGTCATCAGGGACTGGTTTCACAGAAAACAATTTTTCTGCAGACCGGGGGAGTGGGGAGGGCATGGTTTCGGGATGAGTCAAGTGGATTGCCTTTATTGTTCACTTTATTTCTCTTTCGTGGCAATCTCAGGATATTCCATCTTGATTTAGAGTTAGGGTTGATGCTTCTATGAGACTCTAACGCCGCTGCTGGCCTAACAGGAGGCAGAGCTCGGGAGGTAATACAAGTAGATGGGGAGTAGCTATGAATACAGATGAAGCTTCACTAGCTTACCTGGTGCTCATCAGCTGGTTTCTAACATGGGGTTGGGGACTCCTGCTCTAAAGGCACCATCTCTCTGTTTTTGGATTACTCAAGAAGCACCATGTCAAGGTGGAAAGAACATAGACTTCTCAGGAACACAGATTCAAATTCTGATTCTGGCTGTTAACAGTTAATTATTCTCTTAAGGCAAGGAGCTCATATGACTTGCTCAGTGTCTAATAGCTTCATCCATAAAACGGGCATAATCAGTTGTATTGGTTTTCTATCGAAGCCATGAAAAAGAACCACAGTCTGGGTGCTTCCCAGGTGGCACTAGTGATAAAGAACCTGCCTGCCAATGCAGGAGGCTTAGAAGACATGGATTCGATCCCTGGGTTGGGAAGATCCCTTGGAGGAGGGCATGGCAACCCACTCCAGTATTCTTGCCTGGAGAATCCATGGGCAGAGGAGCCTGGCAGGCTATGGTCCATAGCATTGCAGGGGGTTGGGAACAACTGAAGCAACTTAGCGTGCACATTCTGGAGGCTGGAAGTCCAAGATCAAAGTGTCAGCAGGGCTGGCTTACTTGGAAGGCTCTCTCCTGGACGGACAGGTGGCGGTCTCCTCCGTACCCTCACATTGTCTCCCCTCTGGCTGTGGCTGTGTCCTAATCTGGTCTTCTTATCAGGACATCAGTTATTTTGGCTTAGGGGCCTCTGTAATGAACTTAATTTAATTACTTCTTTTTTTAATATTTATTTTTACTTTATTTTACTTTATAGTACTGTATTGATTTTGGCATACAGTGACATGAACCCGTCATGGGTGTACATGAACTCCCAAACGTGAAGCCCCCCCACCTCCGACCCCCCATCCCTCTGGATCATCCCCATACACCAGCCCCAAGCATCCTGCATCGAACATAGACTGGCGATTCGTTTCTTAATTTAATTACTTCTTTAAAGATCCATCTCCAAACCCAGTCACATTCTGAGGTCCTGGTTGCTTAGGAATACAATTCAGACCATAATATCCATAGTCAACTTAATTTCAGTGGTTATTTTAGACTGCACTAAATAACATACATTAACATAGACTATAAACTACAGTTGTTAATTTTTATTCAAAATATTAAGGTTGTCTGTTAGACTGTTACATAAGGATAAGGATAGTTCAGATTATGCTAGTAAAGCACAAACATCAAAATGATATGGGCTTTGGTTTAAGTTAAATAATTATCCCCTTTTATCTTCTATAATTTGTCTGCAATTAAGGTTAGTTTCCAACCAAACATAGCTGGGTAAAATAGGCTATAATGATAAGTAATTTGAAGTCGTAGCCTAATTATGTATGTGCACATGTGTGCATGCTCACAGATACATGCATACACATACACATATCTCCTACACACACACACATCTTCATATAATTTACTAAGGAGATAAAGAGCCAAACATTTCTAGCAGCAATTATGAAAGCATCAATACTAAACAGGCAGGGTAAAAAGTAAAAATAGCTTTATTGAGTTCTTATTTTATGCCAGGCATTACTATCATAATCATTTAATGTACAGGATTATCTAATTGAATCCTACCTCAAACTTTTGATTCCTTGGTGAAGGAAATAGCAACCCACTCCAGTATTCTTTTCCTGGAGAATGCCATGGTAAGAGGCTGTCTCTTATACACATCTAGATGTGTATAAGAGACAGGTTATAGAGAGTAAAAAATTTACTTAATGTGATTTATGACTCTCTCTGGAATCTATTAGATATAAATATATTTGATTTGTAAATGTGCAAGTCTAGGAGTTCTTCTTAGGTACCCTCTTGCCAACAAACATCACTTACTTTTCACTCCTCATATTCTCCAACCCTATACCAGCCCAAATTTACATTAGCAAAGGATGTACCTATTGGAATGGGCACCAGAGATGAGGTTACACTCAGAAATGAGTAAGGATAATGTTTTTCTAACTTCATGGTGATTTTCTTATGAACTTAAAAGTTTAATAGTGTGTAGTTTGGGTAATGTTAAAAGACCTAGTTGTAAAAATTAGCCTTGTCTAACAGGATACACTAAACATGCTATTTCTCAAATAGCCTGCTGAATTAAGATGACTGATCCAAAATGCACATATTAACAGTATATGCCATGGAATATGTTATGAATCTGACTTTTAGTTAGTTCACTGGGTAAAATTATACTCAGATAACAGTTGTCCCAGATGTTTGTAGTGGGGATTAAATAACACAATCTTTAATAGTGTTATTTAGCAAGAGCTCAATACCTTATTCTTCCCTTCATTCACTGTTACTTGCTACCTCTCCTTTTGCACAAACCAAATATAGCACTTCCAACCTGTCCTAATCATGTGTGCAAACTCTTGTCAGTTTCTGTTTTCTTGGAAATAAGTGTGGCAGGAGGTAACTACATCTGTCTTGTTAACTACATCTACAAAGACCAGGAAGGTCTTTGAAAGGGCTTGAGTGTACAGGAGCTCAGCAAAGTTCTGGGATATTCTTGGTGTATATTTTCTCTTAAGTGTTTAGTTGTTTATGCTTTATCAGTTTAGAAAAATCTCTTTGAAGAGGATTCAGTTTCAGTACTCTGTAATGACAAAAATTATCCTCATTTGACAATCTGATGATTTGGAAGGCAGAGGGTAGTATGTTTTTTTTTTTTTTTT
>SJYX01018052.1:128771-151352 GCA_006410675.1 Oreotragus oreotragus
AAAAATAAAGTCTGACACTGTTTCCACTGTTTCCCCATCTATTTCCCATGAAGTGATGGGACCGGATGCCATGATCTTCGTTTTCTGAATGTTGAGCTTTAAGCCAACTTTTTCGCTCTCCTCCTTCACTTTCATCAAGAGGCTTTTTAGCTCCTCCTCACTTTCTGCCATAAGGGTGGTGTCATCAGCATATCTGAGGTTATTGATATTTCTCCCGGCAATCTTGATTCCAGCTTGTGTTTCTTCCAGTCCAGCGTTTCTCATGATGTACTCTGCATAGAAGTTAAATAAGCAGGGAGACAATATACAGCCTTGACGTACTCCTTTTCCTATTTGGAACCAGTCTGTTGTTCCATGTCCAGTTCTAACTATTGCTTCCTGACCTGCATACAGATTTCTCAAGAGGCAGGTTAGGTGGTCTGGTATTCCCATCTCTTTCAGAATTTTCCACAGTTTATTGTGATCCACACAGTCAAAGGCTTTGGCATAGTCAATAAAGCAGAAATAGATGTTTTTCTGGAACTCTCTTGCTTTTTCCATGATCCATCAGATGTTGGCAATTTGATCTCTGGTTCCTCTGCCTGTTCTAAAACCAGCTTGAACTTCAGGGAGTTCACGGTTCACATATTGCTTGTAAATAGTGTGCCTGAAGAACTATGGAAGAAGGTCCATAATACTGTACAGGAAGCAATGAACAAAACCATTCCAAAGAAAAAGAAAAGCAAGACGGCAAAGTGGTTAACTGAGGAGGCCTTACAAATAGCTAAAAAACAGAAGAGAAATGAAAAGCAAGAAGAAAGAGAAAGGTATATCGAACTAAACGCAGATTTCCAAAGAACTGCATGGAGACACAAAAAGGCCTTCTTCAATGAACAGTGTATAAAACTAGAAGAAAACAAAAGAAGGGGAAAGACTAGAGATCTCTTCAGAAAATTGGAGATATCAAGGAAACATTTTGTCCAAAGAAGGGAACAATAAACGGCAGAACGGTGGAGACCTAGTAGATGCTGAGGAGATCGAGAAAGATGGAAACGATGCACAGAACTGTACAAAAAGGATCCAGATGAACCGGATTACTACAGTTGTGTAGTCAGTCTTCCAGAGCCAGAAATTCTGGAGAGCCAAGTCAAGTGGGCCTTAGGAATAAACCTTAGATAAGAGTAATAAATATTAATAATAATTAGGTAATAAAGCTAGTGGATGTGACAAATTTCAGTACAACTATTCAAAATCCTAAAGGATGATGCCATCAAGGTGTTGCATTCAATATGTCAGCAAATCCGGAAGACCCAGCAGTGGCCATGGGACTGGAAAGGGTCATTCCTCATCCCAATTCCCAAGAAGGGCAATACTAAAGAATGTGCTAACCATCAGACAGTTGCACTCATCTCTCACGCCAGTAAAGGGAGCTGCTCAGTTGTGTCCAGCTCTTTGGGACCCATGGACTCTGGCCCACCAGGCTCCTCTGTCAATGGAATTCTCCAGGCGAGAACACCGGAGTGGGTTGCCATTCCCTTCTCCAGGGGATCTTCCCAACCCAGGGACTGAACCCGGTTCTTCCACATCACAGGCAGATTCTTTACTGTCTGAGCCACCAGGGAAGCCCCTCATGCTAGTAAGGTCATGCTTAAAATCTTGTATGCTAGGCTAAAGCATTATGCAAACCAAGACCTTCCCGATGTCCAAGCTGGGTTTAGAAAAGGAAGAGGAGCCAGAGATCAAACTGCCAACGTTCGCTGGATTGTAGAAAAAGCTGGGTAATTCCAGAAAAGCATCTAGCTCTGTTTCATCGACTATGCCAAAGCCTTTGACTGTGTGGATCATAATAAACTGTGGAAAGCTCTTAAAGAGATGGGAATACTAGATCTTCTTACCTGTTTCCTGAGAAACCTGTCTGTGGGTCAAGAAGCAACAGTTAGACCCCAGTATGGAACAACCGACTGGNACTATGCCAAAGCCTTTGACTGTGTGGATCATAATAAACTGTGGAAAGCTCTTAAAGAGATGGGAATACTAGATCTTCTTACCTGTTTCCTGAGAAACCTGTCTGTGGGTCAAGAAGCAACAGTTAGACCCCAGTATGGAACAACCGACTGGTTCAGGACTGAGAAAGGAGTAGACAGGGCTGTCTGCTATCTCCCTGTTTGTTTAATCTATATGCTGAGCACATCATGAGAAATGCCAGGCTGGATGAGTGACAGGCTGGAATCAAGAGAGGTGGGAGAACAACCCTCAATAACTTCAGATATGCGGATGATACCACTCTAATAGCAGACAGCACAGAGGAACTAAAGAGCCTCTTGACGAGGGTGAAGGAGGAGAGCAGAAGAACGGACTTAAGACTGAATACTGAAAAAACTAAGCTCATGGCCTCCGGGCCCATCACTTCGTGGCAAATAGAGGGGAAAAGGTGGAAGCAGTGGCAGGTTCCCTCTTCTCAGGTTCCAAAGTCACTGCAGATGGTGGCAGCAGCCATGAAATCAGAGGATACTTGCTTCTTGGCAGGAAAGCTATGATAAACCCAGACAGTGTGTTAAAAAGCTAAGACATTACTCTGCCAGCAAAGGTCTGCATAGTCAAGGATACGGTCTTCCCAGTGGTCATGTAGGGTTGTGAGAGCTGGACCATAAAGAAGGTGGAGCACCGAAGAATTGACGCCTTGGAACTGTGGTGCTGAAGAAGACTCCTGAGAGTCCCTTGGACAGCAAGGAGATCCAACCAGTCAATCTTAAGGGAAATCAACCCTGAATACTCGCTGGAAGGACTGATGCTGAAACTGAAACTCCAGTATTTTGGTCACCTGATGCGAATGGCTGACCCACTGGAAAAGGCCCTGATGCTGGGAAAGATTGAGGGCAGAAGGAGAAGAGGGCGTCAGAGGATGAGATGGCTGGAGGGCATCACTGAAGCAATGGACATGAACTTGGGCAAACTTTGGGAGATGGTGGGGGACAGGGAGGCCTGGCATGCTCCAGTTATGGTATCATAAAGAGTCAGACATGACTGGGCATCTGGGCATCTGAACAACAACAACAGTCCAACAACAATGGCCCCTATACATGTTTTCTTTCTACCCAGGCCCTTTCAAGGCAGCAAGAAATTTAGGGTTTTCATAATGCAAAAACTGAGACTGAGCACAGGAGAAGGAAGGGATAATTAAGAAAGAGATTACTACCAAAGGAGCTGAGGAACTACCAGCAAGAGGGCTCCAAATGGGATTTCCAGAGATTGTGTTAATGCACCAAGGGCAGCAGGCAACTGGAGCTACAGAGGGGAGAGCAAGAACCACAGGAAGGTCCAGGCTGAGCAGCAACAAATGGCCCCACTGGCCGTGGGAGAACTCACAGCTACCTCTGCAAGGCCATTAAATTCCGTGTGTTAAATCAGACATTCACTGATAACTGTCATTAACAATGCAGTAGTTTCTCCAGTGAAGTTATGAGGTATACAATATGACATTTACCCATATAAAGCTTTGAAAAGATTCCTCACAGTCTGAACTTTAGCTTAACCCTCTCTTCCCAACTATCTACCATCCTCTCTCCCTATACTCTAGCCAAAGTCAACCACCTGCAGTTCCCACACACCTTGTGCTCCCGGGGCCTCTGGACTTTGTACAGTAAACCGCCCCCCTCACGTGTCTATCCTAAAATCTTTCCCATTTCTCAACCCTGTCCCCCGCAGAATAATCTCTGATTCCCCAACCCTTTCACTGCTCAAACCACATAGCCTGCCCCTTCGCGCAAGCCCCATGGCTTTTTTTCCGTACCTCCTAGCACCTAGGCCTGCACCACCTAGAATCTCACACCAGTACCTCAGCTTCTCAAAAAGACCACCAGGTCTTGAGAGCAATATCTATAACTGATCGTAACCTTTTTCAGTATCCTGCACAGAGCAAGCACTGAACAAATAAACAAAACATTTTAACACATTTTAAGAGCATGATTTTCCATTTATTTGACAAAGGAAATTACTAAGTACGCACACATACATGCATCTGCCTGTGAAAGGGGGTGGGGAAGGGGTGTAGATGTGTCTGGGTGCAAGGAGAGAATACCAACATAAACAAACGAAATTTTTCAGCTGAGTATCTCAGAACGATTGATAAATCAGTCTTGAAGAGTATCTTTCAGTGATATAAAGTCTAGAAAACAAATACTGAGAAAAGAGAAAACATCATTATGGCAGGCTATAATAAGGACCTAGGTTCATCATATTTGAATGAAATTCCTCTTGCAGGCATGTAAGCAAATACAAACATCACCAATAACTGAAGAGCTTGGCTGCTCAACGGAAACAAGCACTTCCCTCTGGAGGAAGCCACTTTGAAGACGAGGAACGGAACGTCTCTGAATATACCAAATCACCACTCAGCACTCTACATGACTGAACACAATCTGAGGAGTCCATCACCACAAATCACAACGTTAAAATTACAATGGGATATACCTTTCTCACCTGCTCCAGTATGCGTGCCTGAGAAAGTCCATGGACAGAGAGCCTGGTGGCCTACAGTCCATGGGGTCACAGAAGAGCTGCACGCAACGTAGCGACTAAGCGATAATAACAACATACTCTCTTCCCATGAGATACACACCTGAGTCCTGAAGAGGATTCAGGATCTTACCAATGCAAATTTTTTTTTTTATGGGGGAAAAAGAAGAAAACCAAAGTTATAAAGTAGCAAATGTAACACTGATCTTCCAAACAGAAAGCAAGGGTAGATAGACTCTGGAAACTACATGCCAGTAAATCTGTCATTCTCAATCAATTCTCAGCAAATCAATTCTCAACAACACTCCAGACTAATAACTGAATAGACAGTGAAAGCACTGAAAAAAGAATGTGATAATTATTCATGAGTTCTCTAAGAACATATCACACCTTTCTTTGTTTACTTTTTCTTTTGAGAGCATTACTGAATTGGAAAATCAAAAATATTCTATTTCAAATTCAGCAGCACTCAGCAAAATTTCTCATGAAGTCACTCTAGACAAATGATAGAGAAATGGGCAGAAACTTGGATTTTAGTCTGGGTATTACTTACTACCTTTGTAAATAAAAGCAATTCACTTAACCTCTGTGAGCCTCAGGTCTCTCAACTGTAAAAGCGATAACATCTATGCTATCTCTGTCCCAGAGCTGTTTTAAGGACAACAAGTGCCCATATAGTCACAGATAGTTTTAAGTACCTCTCTGAAAATCCAATGAAAGTGATATCTCCCTTATCCCCTGAAAATGCATACTCACTCAAAATTAAGAGTACAATTCCAGAGGGTCTACAGACCCCTGAAGCCGGAGCTTGTTTCTCAACTTTGTATACCAAGAGCCTACCATAGGGCTCTGGGATACAGTAAGCTCTCCAAAACTGCTGAATGAACCTTTTAAAAAAGGACTGGAAAACTGGTATTTTCACTGTTAATTAATAACCATATACATAAACAATGTTAACTGACCCAACTGACTGGCAGGATAAGCTGTATGATTTTTTCTAGGCGGCTATCTGGCAACATGTAAAGGCAACGGCCATGTATACCTTTGGAGCCAGTAATTCTACTTCTAAGAATTTAACCTAATGAAAGAGTCAAAGATGAAATAAAGTGCCTATGTGCTAGCACAGACAAACGCATCACTATTTCTAACAGAAAAAAAGGGGGGGAGGAAGGAAAAAAAATAATGAGTAAACTGCTACTGGGAAATGGGGGGAAATTATAATATCCACTCACAGAAAACTAAATAAACACATTTTAAACAGTAATTAATCTGAGGACAAGCTCATAAGATGTTAAGAAAAGAAGAAGATTAAAAACTAGTTAATACATAACATTAAATGACCACGTGCTCAGAACAGCATCTGGCACATAATAAACATTATGTAAGTGCTCATTAAATACATTTTTAAAATCATACTAATAACATGAACCCAATATTCAAAATCTTAAATAATACAAAGGATTGTAAAGATGCTGAGAAAAAAAGAAGAAACTATTACCAGTATTCATATCCAGGTGATTTTTATAGTCTTTACACTTCTCTGTAGTTGCTAAATTTTGTACACTGATCCTATATCACTGTTAAAATTTAATATATATATATATATAGACACACACATACATTGTTTTGAAAACAAAAAAGACAGATTTCAATCTGAAGAAAACAATGTTAGTAATGGTTTGAATAAGAACTCATAGAAAGATCGTGCTTATCAAATTTTCAGTTAGTGTAAAGTTTAAAAAATTGCTAATACCATGAATTCAAAATATCTAGTCAAGATTCAATATAAGATTCAAATTGCCTGGTTGAGCTAAAACACTTCAGTTGAAACTCAGTTGCATCGAGTTCCCAGACTTCCAATTAAACAAGGCAGATTAACCACAAGTGTCTTTTACCTTCCGAAACTCCATTAAAATGTCAATAAAGGAATAAAAAGAATGTAGGTGCACGAGGACAGAAAGGACGACAGGGAGAAAAGATTTCAATAAGTGTTGAGGAAATGGAAATCAAATGGAAGATGTCAATGACTAATAAGGCAGAGGAGACTGTCACAGAAAGGACGACAGGACTGCTGTCACAGGACACAGGAGGCACTCTCAGGACCTGGAGGCACCACAGGCGTGGACTGTCACAGAAAGGACGACAGGACTGCTGTCACAGGACAAAGGAGGCACTCTCAGGACCTGGAGGCACCACAGACGTGGAAAGGTAGAGGACAGACAGACACAGGGCTGAACAAAGCTCAAACTCTAACGCTGGGCTGCTTAGTTCACATTCTCACTTTCCCACTTTTCACCTGTGAATCCTTAAACAAGTTTACTTCATCTCTGGGCCCCAACTTCCTCGTCTGAAAAATAGGTGTAATACACCTCTATTAGCTTATTTCAAGGATGAAAATAGACAAGATTGAGAATCACTGAATTAGAAATACACAAGAGTCTTAAACAGTCCCTGGTATATCTCCATATCTGCAGTACTCACCATTTCACTCTAGAGAAGTAGAAGAAATACCAGTAAGATAAGTTAACCCCTCTGTTAACTTGGAATATTAAAGAAGAGAAAATTCAACGAAGATCAGTAAAATAAACAGGAGGAAGGAACCATCAACTTTTCAACAATTAATATATATTAATTGTTCATTATACCACAAGAATTCTTGTAAGAGAGGGAATGGAGCGGTTGGTTACCTCCCCTGCTTAAGAATTACTATTCTAGTTCAGCACTGCTAGTTATTAGAGAAATGCAAATCAAAACTACAATGAGATATCAGCTCACACCAGTCAGAATGGCTATCACCAAAAAAATCCACAAACAACAAATGCCGGAGAGGATGTGGAGAAGGGAATTCTCCTGCACTGTTGGTGGGGATGTAAGTTAGTAGAGCCACTATGGAGAGTAGTATGAAGGTTCCTTAAAAAACTAAAAATAGAGCTTACCACATGACCCTGCAATCCCAGTCCTGGGCATATAACCATAGAAAAACATGGTCCAAAAGGATACATGCACCCCAGTGTTCATTCCACCACTGTTTACAACAGCCAAGCCATGGAAGCAACCTGAAGGTCCACTGACCAGGGAATGGAAAAAGATGTGGGACATATCTACAATGGAATATCACTCAGCCTTTAAAAAGAATGGAATAATGCCATTTGCAGCAACGTGGATGGACCTAGAGGGTCCATCTTATATCTTACTGAGTGAAGTAAGCCAGACAGACAAAGAAATATCAAATGACACCCCTCGTATGTGGAATCTAAAAAGAAATGCCACAAATGAACTCACCTACTAAACAGACAGAGACTCACAGACTTAGAAAACAAACTCACAGTTGCCGGGGGAAGAGACAGTTAAGGACTTTGGGAGGGTCGTGTACACACGGCTATATTTAAAATGGATGGCTAATAAAGACCCATTGTATAGCACATGGAACTCTTGCTCAATGTTACGTGCCATCCTGGATGGGAGGCGTGTTTGGGAGAGAAGAGATACATGTATATGCATGGCTGAGTCCCTTTGCTGTTCATCTGAAACTACCACACCATTGTTAATTGGTTATACCCCAATACAAAATAAAAACTTTAAAGTTAAACAACCAAACAAAAATAACTATTCCGTATCTAACGATCATAATGAACCAGTTGTCATAAAGAACAAGTAGGCACAAACCAGGTGCCAGACAATTTATTAGAGTTCACTCGCTCAGTCATGTCGACTCTTTGCGACCCCATGGACAGCAGCCTGTACCAGGCTCCTCCGTCCATAGCATTTTCTAGGCAAGAGTACTGGAGTGGGTTGCCATTTCCCTCTCCAATAACTTAACAGCTAAGGATGCAACAGTGAACAAGAATTCAATTGTCCTTGCCCCTGTGGAAGTAACTAAACCACCCCGCAGCTTGAGGATAAATCAAATCCTATGCTATAGTCAATAAACTCAATTATTGTTTTATAATTTAGTCAATTAACATTTTGTAATTGCTAATACAAAATCAAGTTTGAAATACACACACTATGTGCTATTAGTATTCATAACAATGATCTTTTCCTGAATGTAAACTTTCAGGAACTTTGATAAATGATGTATATTATATGCATTATCTCATTTAAATCTGATGATTCTATCAAGTGAATATTTCCCTCATTTCAAAGATGAGGAAAGTAAGATTAAAGAGGCTGAATAATTTGTCCAGAACCATTCAAATAGGCAGAGGCAGAGCTGAGATGCATCAAGTCTGTCTGACTCTAAAGCACATGTTCTTTCCACTCCATAAAAGCAAGACTCTAAGAGAGAGGTACCCTTGAAAATTATAGGGTAATGATTTCAAGTCTCACTCAGAGATACCCAATTTGAGTATGTCCTTTTCTTTCTAACTCTCTCTAAATGTTCTCAACGTAGCATTTAGTTAAGTGGTAGTATAAAAACTATTAAGGAAGGAAAAAACTAAGTTGTACATAAAATCTTGAAAGAGGGGTATCCTACATTAGACTCAAAACTACCATCTTCTCCTCTAAGAATGCTTAGTCATGTCTGACTCTTGGCAACCCCATGGACTGTAGCCCTCCAGGCTCCTCTGTCCATGGGATTCTCCAGGCAAGAAGGCGGGAGAGGGATGCCATTTCCTACTCCAGGGCATCTTCCGAGCCAGGGATCAAACCCGAGTCTCTTCTGTCCACCTACACTAGCAGGCGGGTTCTTTACCACTGCACCACCATCAGTTTCCTAAAATCATCTATTTAGTGACCTTCATTTTACGAAACACCACCAATCCTAGCCTGACAGAATCTACTAGGTTAAAAAAAAAACTTACATTTGTGTGAATGCACGCCTAAGTGTGTATCTGTATCTGTATATAGTTTTTCATAGTGTCACAGTATTTCCAAAATTGTATTGTCTTACTTGAGTATGCCTTCAGAAGAACCTTTAAAAATCAAATACTTAAGGGATGAAAGATTAACAATATAAATACTTCTACAGTTCACACAGGGACAGAGGGTTCAAGTTTCAACAAGCCGTTAGCATGCTGCGGCATTAGGTAAATCGTTTCATCTCTGGGCCTCCCTAAGAGGAAATCAGATGTTACAATCTGTAAGGTTCATTCCACCTTTAAAATTCTGCAATACAAGAACAACCAAGAAACCCCACAAAACACTTTTCAAAGCGTGATCAACTTTATCTCTGAAAAGGCAGAACAAGGATCTACAACTGAAAGAGAAGTCCAATTAGCATTTTCTATTGTATCTGAACCACGTAATGTGGCAGCTCCTTTAGCAGCATATCCATGCTGTAGTGCAGGGCTGACAGAACTCCAAGGAACTGCCGACTCTTAGGGAATAACATCAGCCAGTTCTGATTCTTTTCATCTGTAAGTGTTTAGTCTGAAAGGAAAATAAATTCCGCTTTGACAGCCCCTGAAAACGGTCCCCCTCTTATCTAAGTAATCTTTCCTTCTTAGCCTCGAGAAACTAATAAAATAAGAACCATTAAGACAGCTGAAAGAGTAACTCTTCTTTAGTAAGTAAAAGTGAAGATTTCAAAAAGGGATGAAATCTGTTCATAGTAGCAACGAAGGACTCAGGGTTTTTGCCTGTTCTTTCTCTGGTTCCTTTTTAATAAATTAGACATGAGTATCAAATATGGGAGAGGAGAGAGTATGTGAATAAATGTAGTATTGAGGCTCTCAAAGACCACATATTCTAAGTTTCCTCCTTATTTCTGATTAAATAAATTACCTCATTAAATTAAAACAAGCCTCGGGGCATGTTTATAATAATTCATAAAGTTACAGGCCATACCTGTATGGATGCCCTTGAGTAGGAAATGGCAGCTCTCTCCCGCCTTCTTGCCTGGAGAATCCCATGGACAGAGGACCCTGGAGGGCTACAGTCCATGGAGTTGCCAAGAGTCAGACATGACTAAGCATTCTTAGAGGAGAAGATGGTAGTTTTGAGTCTAATGTAGGATACCCCTCTTTCAAGATTTTATGTACAACTTAGTTTTTTCCTTCCTTAATAGTTTTTATACTACCACTTAACAAAATGCTACATTGAGAACATTTAGAGAGAGTTAGAAAGAAAAGGACATACTCAAATTGGGTATCTCTGAGTGAGACTTGAAATCATTACCCTATAATTTTCAAGGATACCTCTCTCTTAGAGTCTTGCTTTTATGGAGTGGAAAGAAAATGTGCTTTAGAGTCAGACAGACTTGATGCATCTCAGCTCTGCCTCTGCCTATTTGAATGGTTCTGGACAAACTATTCAGTCTCTTTAATCTTACTTTCCTCATCTTTAAAATGAGGGAAATATTCACTTGATAGAATCATCAGATTTAAATGAGATAATGCGTATAATATACATTATTTATCAAAGTTCCTGAAAGTTTACATTCAGGAAAAGGTCATTGTTATGAATATCTGTGGTTTAAATTTATAACTTAATTTTATAATTAAACCCCAAGGAATAATATAGAAAAAAAATGTAAATGCATATACCTATTTTCAACAATCAGGAAAAACATCCTAAAAACAACAGAATTTAATAAATCAAAATTAAACATTACATTCAAAATCTTATCTTTAAAATATCTCATTTCATACTCTCTTCCCAAAAGGCTAAAAATATCAGAGGGCCATTACTATTCATTTCATACATGTAGACAACAAAGTTAAAACTGGAGTAAACAACTTTACTAAAATCAATAGAGTAAAAGAAACAGGATTAAAATTCAAAGCTTCTGATTAAAAGATCCATGCTCTATTCAGACATCAAGACACCTAATCAAAGATCCTGCAAAAATTCAATTACTCAGGTGTCTGTCCACCAGGTAAAAATGTCCATGCAGGAAATACCTGCTGGGACAAACTTCACAGAGAAAAATAAAAAGTATAAACACACTCTTGGGCACTGATCAAACAAATAATAAATAGCTACAGGGGATTTTTTTCCCCTGATTTTAACAAGTCCTTGACTTAAAAATTTTAAACCACACTAAACAGGTATTGAGAGAATAAAGCAATACAACACTGATAAATACACTGAGCCAATAGTACAAATTTGAATTTGAGACTTTACACAGAATTTTTAAGTATCCATACAGCCCATTACATCTCTGTACCTCTGGAAATGACTCCATCAGGAATCTATGAAGGCTTTCCCCAAACACATTGTGTCCAATCACTAAAGAATTTACTAGAAAACACCTTTCAGAAATAAATATACTAAGGAAATGTAATTTTATTAACAAGAGCCATGAATATTTTATAAATATTCAAAACGAATCTTTGTTAGTTACTAGTATACTTTTCTAAATATAATACACATAACTTAAAGATAAAAACATCTTTTAGAGTCTGGAGCAGTGGATCTCAAGCAAGGGTGATTACCGAAGTTTAAAAATGTTTTTGATTGTCACAACTGGGAAGTACTACTGGTATCTAGTGGGTAGAGGCCAGGAACTCTACTCAGCATTCCACCATGTACAAGACAACCCACCCCCACACCCCCACAACGAATCATCTGGACCCAACGCCAATAGTGCCAAAGTTGAGAAACCCTGGTCTACAATCTAACTTTTATCATGAGGACTATTAGGTTTACGTACCTTTGAATTTAATATCCAGACCACTAAATTCCAATTCAACTCCTTGAAGTGCTTCTCCCAGAGTTTCATGGTAATGACTAATACTTTTTTTTGACCCCACACAGAATGGAAGTGAAAAGTACTTATATGTCTCTTGGCGATTATGGTAGGGCCCAACAGTATTCATCCATAAGACAACTTCCTCTTTATCCTGATACTGAAACAAACAAACCAAAAAAGCAAGTTAAGAATATGGTTTAAAAAAAAAATCTAATTCAAATTAAGGGAATATTTTGCTATTCATTCTAAACAAAAATGTACTATCTCAGTTTTGGAAGCTTTAAAATAAAATGCTGGAAGCTTGTTTCAAAATGATCATCAGTTTCTACACATTAAAAATGAAATTTGGTGAATTTTAAAATGATATATTCTGATTATGGTCTCAGGCAGATTCATGTTTTCCAGACTTTGTTTTATAGAAGATACTGTTTAAATAAATGCCAATAACCTGTAAGAATATATTTATACTTAATATTTACACTATCAAATAATGATAAACCTAGAACCAACATGATTCACCATGCTAATGTGGACAAAGGAGGAGGAAACAAAATCAGTAGTTTATCCAGGACCTATGTTAATCACTGGAAACTCCAAAAATCTAGTTGTCAGCAAGCACAAATAAAATTTCACCTTTCCCCCCCGCCACAATCACTGGTCAAAGGGAGAAAATGACCAAAGAAGAGGAAGAGAAAGCCATACTATGAAACCTCCACAACTCACCCAAGTCATCACTCTATCTTTCCCTTTATCAGCCTGAAACACAGCTACTGCATCCAAATGTTTCTGAATAAACAATTACAGCTTTACCCATCAGTGAATACTTTATGTAGCTAAACTTGGGCTGTGGTCCAGTGACTTTGGGTAGGTGACTTCACCTTTCCAGGGTCTGACTGGGGAAACTGCTAAAGATTTCTTAAGATCTCCTCAAGTTTAAAATTCCAATGATTCTATGAAGAGTAGTTACCCGAGTGATTTTAAAACTAATAATCCTAATTAGCAATACAAATGAAAGACAACATAAGATGCAGCTTGTCAACTAACAGTGCAGAACTTATATCACCAAACAATTATTTACTGAGTACCTACTGCTGCTGCTGCTAAGTCGCTTTAGTCGTGTCCGACTCTGTGCGACCCGAGACGGCAGCCTACCAGGCTCCCCTGTCCCTGGGATTCTCCAGGCAAGAACACTGGAGTGGGTTGCCATTTCCTTCTCCAATGCATTAAAGTGAAAGTGAAGTCGCTCAGTTGTCCGACTCTTTGTGACCCCACGGACTGTAGCCTACCAGGCTCCTCCATCCATGGGATTTACCAAGCAGGAGTACTGGAGTGGGGTACCTACTATGTGCCAATAATTGTGTTCATAACTGAGACAGCTTTGAACAAGACACATTTCCTGCCCTACTAGAGCTTAGAGCCTAAACAAAAAGATGGGCACTGAATGAGCAATTATAATCAGGCAGGGTGCTATGGAGCATATAAAAGAGAAACCTGTCCAACCAGCCCAAATGCCAAACATTACTCCCAGGCCTCCATCTACTGGCTTCCCTCATAGCTCAGCTGGTAAAGAATCCGCCTGCAATGCAGGAGACCCCAGTTCGATTCCTGAGTTGGGAAGATCCCCTGGAGAAGGGATAGGCTACCTGCTCTAATATTCTTGGGCTTCCCTTGTGGCTCAGCTAATAAAGAATCCGCCTGCGATGCAGAAGACCTGGGTTCGATGCCTGGGTTGGGAAGATTCCCTGGAGAAGGGAAAGGCTACCCACTCCAGTATTCTGGCCTGGAGAATCCCATGGACCTTACAGTCCATGGGGTCGCAGAGTTGGATACAACTGAACAACTTTCACTTCACTTTTCCCCCATCTAAGATGAAAAAACATTTTCCACCAAAATCCAACATCTCCCAAACAAACTCATCCCACCCAAACGCAACCCCTCAAAACTTTTTCTAATGGTATTATCCTCTCAGACAGGGAGACTCAACCCCAAGTCCCTCTGCATTCCAAAAACCACTGACTTGTCTATTCTTATATAAAGCATCTGCCTCTTTTGATTCATACCATCATCAAACTAGGACTTAGATCTAATGACCTTCAAACATAATGTCTCATTGTCCTAAGACATCATTCGGGTACCTCATCAAGGAAATAAAAAACTACCTGACTTAGTACATGACACATGCACTAAGCACAGTACTAGGTGTTAAGGCTATAAAGGTAAATCTTGTCCTATGAGTAGTTCACAGTCCAAAGTGGAGCCAGAAAAGTAATGATTTTAACAGTGAAGAAATAAGTGTTACAATTAAGGTAAAGAGAGTTATTGTAACAACAGTAAAAGAATGATTATTTCTGCTTTGGCACAGAAGGATTGGGATGAATAACAATATGGAAAATCACAAGCTGTTTCAAGTGAATCCAGAAAAACTGTACATAATCTTTATGTATGAAGAAACCAATCAAAGGTCTTAATGTACCCATAGATCCCCATTCATAACTACTCTTGTTACTTTTGGGGCTTGAAAAATATCCATCACCCTTCTGTCCAATGTTCAAAGCCTCATTGCACTAGTTAATCAAGGTATTCCTTTCTGCACAGATATAGATACAGTATAACAAGTCTCAGGACAGTTCTCTAAACCAATCACTATCCACTGAACAGAGCTGGTATTATAATAGAATTGAAACCTGTTCAACAGAGTAGAAACCTTTTGGCACAGTATCAGGTACACGAAAAATATTTAATAAATATGATAAAAAACAGAAAGGCTGAAATGAAAGGTCATTAGCAACTTAGAAGTTTCAAGTATGTGCAATGAATGCAATAGTATCCTTTGAAAGAAGTAAGGAGAGGTAATCACATGTATCCATTCAGGATTATAACCCTGAAAGAGAGGAACTATCCTTGTCATTAATCCTGCTGAGTCTGCGGAAATTTTATAAACCTTAACAACTTGTAAAAATAAACAGAACACCTTCTCTATAAATCCTAATACTCATATTCCTCTAAAAATAGACAAAAACTTGAACATTAACACTTGTTAAAATAGAGAATTCATTTATTTCATACACACTGAAACATAAGACTAAAATAATTTAAAGGTCATAGTGTCATAGTGTGTGTTAACTACACATTCTGAAGTCACTTATTTTAAATATTCATGAAACCTTAATGAGGTAGGAGAGTTCTGAAGACATGATGCAAATTGTACTATAACAAAATGTGTACAATTCTATAGCCTAGGATTCCTTCTGAGAAGAGGACTGAAGCAGTGATTAGGGGGAAAAATACATATATATATATGTGTGTGTGTATGTATGTATATATGCGTGTTTATGTCTATCTATCTATATATAGACATAAACACGCATACACACATACACAGATTAGGATGCATATTAAGGTTAAAAATCTTTTACATTGCTCTTATACAGACCACAGATTTCAAGAACTTAAAATGTTTACTTTTCATTATAGTTTTTGATTATCCCTGAGAATAAGTATTTCCAAGACAAGGTCAAGGGGAGAGTTCTTTTTCAAGAAAGAAAAATGTGTCTTAAAAGGTCTTGAATGAAATAAGAAAATACCAAAAGGAAGAAATGTTTTAAGGAGAAAAACCTTTCCTTCTGCTAAGCTACTGGAAAAGTCCCTGGGCTCCCCAACTCGGTGGGTAGACAGGGCTGGTAAGGCTCTCCCCTCCACCTGTGGAGGTCACAAGTGTGAGTTGCTCAGGCATGTCCAACTCTTTGCAACCCCATGCACGGTAGCCCACCAGGCTCCTCTGTCCATTAAATTCTCCAGGCCAAGGATACTGGAGTGAGTTGCCATTCCCTCCTGCAGGGGATATTCCCGACCCACGGATCAAACCTGGGTCTCCGGCATCGCAGGCAGATTCTTTACCATCTGAGACACCAGTGGTGCGGCCAAAAGGCTAGTCTAATTTGCTTTCAAAACATCCTATGCCTTAGCAAGCTCTTTATAAATACTTTCCTCGGAAAAGCTGAGTTGCCAAATAGCAAGATGGAATTTAATAACTTACCTGCAGGGTGTAATCAGAAGAAGGAGAGAGAAAAAGTAAAGCACAGCAGTGGATCAGAGGATCCTTGGACATGGGAGTGGTTCCCTCCATGAGGCTTCTTATTAAGGACATACCATGTGCTGGGCACAGTTCTAAGGTCTATATATATATATAAACATTTAATCTCTCAAAGCTTTATAAGACAGCTCCTATGATTTTCCCCATTTTACAGATTCGAAAAAAACTAAAAAGAGATGTTACATAATTTGTCCAAGATCATTCTAATTTGCATCGCATTTATAAATTTAGGACTACACTTTTGCTAATCCCTAATCAGCTTCATTAACTGAAGAGCAAAAACTAAATAAAGGAATTTGGGAAAAGTACAGTTAGTTGTACAAAATACCTAAGGAAGTGCTAAAAATTGAACAACTTTTCCATTTGAGCCTTTATTCTGCCCAACAGGAAAAAAAAACCTTCCAAAGAAGTTCCTTGTGCTCTAATCTCAAAAGTAATGACCTTTGTTCTCAAGAAGTCACCAATGTTGGGTCTCTCATTTAAATACGGTTTATGCGCTGGGAAAGTACAGGTACAGAAGTTTCCCTCCTTGATAGACATGGTGAATTACCTTTTCTCAGGAGGAACACTTCAGGAGATAATGTTACTGATGATCTCATGTAAAATCCGAATAAATGAGAATTTATGTAGACAGGCGAAGAACTGAAGACTCAGACTAAGTTCCCAAATGCCATTACTTTTATGAGATGAGGGAAAAGATATATGCTTACTTTAAAACACATATCTGAGAAAGCAAACTCCAGTTCTGAAATGTTTAAAAAATCACAGTTTCAATGCCTTTTAATTATTTAAAACACATACATCAGAATAAGAATACAAATTATTAGTGTATTTTTGGATAACCTCTTGAGATAACTGCTCCTTCTCAAAATAACTCTACTCCTAAATAAACTTTTAGCCTACCATAGAGTACAGCTGAAAATAGGACAGTGAGTTCTGGCACTTCCCAAAACCAGATCTACATTAAAACACTCACAAATTCACTTGTAGTAAACAGTTTATCCTCTTTATAAATCTTCACATATGTTTTAAGAGTTCCATACTCCCAACAGAGATAAAGACTAAAGGCTTCCATTTGTCTAAGCAAACAAAACATCTTTTTTTTAACCCAGTGGTGTAATAGTGCTTATGGCAGATGTTAAGAATAGGCTATCCTAAGCACGGAGCAGGTCCTTCCAACATTGCCTATATGAGGTACAATGGGCCACAAAGAAACGGAATTGTAACCTGGTAGGGCCCCTAAAACACAGGAGGCATCCCCAAGACCATGCATCTTAAATGAACAATGGTCTGCGTTAAGCAACAGGGTCATCAAACTTCAACCTTGCATATTCTTACCCCTGGCGCCTCCCCAATTACTCAAGTCACTCAACAAGCACTGATTAAATACCACTTGTTGTGCCAAGCACAGAGCCTGGTATATAACAGACCCAGAAAAAAATTTTTTGATTTTGTGACCTTAAGGAAACAGAGCTCAAAATAAGTCAAGGCTTCAGTGTAAATGATAAAATGCTTTTAAGATTCCTGTGCCATCTATTGTTGATTTTTTGATGCTGATATTTTTACATAGTATTACTATGGAAATGGCTGGATGGCATCTCTGACTCGATGGACGTGAGTCTGAGTGAACTCCGGGAGCTGGTGATGGACAGGGAGGCCTGGCGTGCTGCGAATCATGGGATCGCAAAGAATCGGACACGACTGAGCGACTGAACTGAACTGACTATGGAAATTCTACATACAAGACAGGTGGAAACAAACAAGGACTAGAAATCATGTAGCTCAGACCCTTCCTGTGGCCCTAGGCCAGCCACGGGGCCTCTCCAGGTCATTAGGAAAATGAGTCTTGAATTCAATGGTCCTAACTCTTTCCAGTTATAAAATCCTATTCTCAATTTGCAGTCTTTCTAACAAGTCCTCTGGAATCTTAAAGTGAAAGTGAAGTCGCGTCGGACTCTTCGCGATTATGGACTGTAGCCCACCAGGCTTCTCTGTCCATGGGGTTTTCCAGGCAAGAGTACTGGAGTAGGTTGCCATTTCCTTCTCCAGAGTCTTCCTGACCCAGGGATCGAACTCAGGTCTCCTGCACTGCGGGCAGACGCTTTACCCTCTGAGCCAGCAGGGAAGCCAGAGACATGATAATCTAACTAGTTGTTTCCAAGTACTCCAACTTTCAGAAATCCAAGTAAGCATGAGCCATACCCTATACACCTTTCACTCTTAAGTGTTCTTTTTATGACTCTTCAATCATTTATTAAGAACCTGTCTTTCATGAAAGTGTTCTTCAATTTTTATTTAAGATTATGTTCTGTAATTTAAAAACTGAAAGGAACTCATTTTATACATTCTGCATGTGTATATATTCTAGAAGCCAACAGTATGCTTCCTTCCCATTATTCTTCTGAG
Source organism: Oreotragus oreotragus (assembly GCA_006410675.1). Classification (NCBI taxonomy): domain Eukaryota; kingdom Metazoa; phylum Chordata; class Mammalia; order Artiodactyla; family Bovidae; genus Oreotragus; species Oreotragus oreotragus. The sequence continues at coordinate 147,401 of SJYX01018052.1, forward strand.
AATATTAAGAGCATTGGACAAATAAGCACATAAAAAAATACCGTACGACTCAAAAGGTCAGATGAATCCTAATCCAGTGGGTAAAGTAAGAGAAATCAAGGGCTTTGAGGAACTGCATTAACTAGTTAGTTGCTCCTCCTTAGGATCAGTTACATAATTTGTGGGGCCAAGCACAAAATAAACATGCAAGGCTCCTTTCTAAACAATCATTAAGAATTTCGATTGGTGATAGCGCGGCATTCAGCTAAGCAGTCTTTATGTCTTGCACACACCAAGTGNGTGGCAGCTCCTTTAGCAGCATATCCATGCTGTAGTGCAGGGCTGACAGAACTCCAAGGAACTGCCGACTCTTAGGGAATAACATCAGCCAGTTCTGATTCTTTTCATCTGTAAGTGTTTAGTCTGAAAGGAAAATAAATTCCGCTTTGACAGCCCCTGAAAACGGTCCCCCTCTTATCTAAGTAATCTTTCCTTCTTAGCCTCGAGAAACTAATAAAATAAGAACCATTAAGACAGCTGAAAGAGTAACTCTTCTTTAGTAAGTAAAAGTGAAGATTTCAAAAAGGGATGAAATCTGTTCATAGTAGCAACGAAGGACTCAGGGTTTTTGCCTGTTCTTTCTCTGGTTCCTTTTTAATAAATTAGACATGAGTATCAAATATGGGAGAGGAGAGAGTATGTGAATAAATGTAGTATTGAGGCTCTCAAAGACCACATATTCTAAGTTTCCTCCTTATTTCTGATTAAATAAATTACCTCATTAAATTAAAACAAGCCTCGGGGCATGTTTATAATAATTCATAAAGTTACAGGCCATACCTGTATGGATGCCCTTGAGTAGGAAATGGCAGCTCTCTCCCGCCTTCTTGCCTGGAGAATCCCATGGACAGAGGAGCCTGGAGGGCTACAGTCCATGGGGTTGCCAAGAGTCAGACATGACTAAGCATTCTTAGAGGAGAAGATGGTAGTTTTGAGTCTAATGTAGGATACCCCTCTTTCAAGATTTTATGTACAACTTAGTTTTTTCCTTCCTTAATAGTTTTTATACTACCACTTAACAAAATGCTACATTGAGAACATTTAGAGAGAGTTAGAAAGAAAAGGACATACTCAAATTGGGTATCTCTGAGTGAGACTTGAAATCATTACCCTATAATTTTCAAGGATACCTCTCTCTTAGAGTCTTGCTTTTATGGAGTGGAAAGAAAATGTGCTTTAGAGTCAGACAGACTTGATGCATCTCAGCTCTGCCTCTGCCTATTTGAATGGTTCTGGACAAACTATTCAGTCTCTTTAATCTTACTTTCCTCTTCTTTAAAATGAGGGAAATATTCACTTGATAGAATCATCAGATTTAAATGAGATAATGCATATAATATACATTATTTATCAAAGTTCCTGAAAGTTTACATTCAGGAAAAGGTCATTGTTATGAATATCTGTGGTTTAAATTTATAACTTAATTTTATAATTAAACCCCAAGGAATAATATAGAAAAAAAATGTAAATGCATATACCTATTTTCAACAATCAGGAAAAACATCCTAAAAACAACAGAATTTAATAAATCAAAATTAAACATTACATTCAAAATCTTATCTTTAAAATATCTCATTTCATACTCTCTTCCCAAAAGGCTAAAAATATCAGAGGGCCATTACTATTCATTTCATACATGTAGACAACAAAGTTAAAACTGGAGTAAACAACTTTACTAAAATCAATAGAGTAAAAGAAACAGGATTAAAATTTAAAGCTTCTGATTAAAAGATCCATGCTCTATTCAGACATCAAGACACCTAATCAAAGATCCTGCAAAAATTCAATTACTCAGGTGTCTGTCCACCAGGTAAAAATGTCCATGCAGGAAATACCTGCTGGGACAAACTTCACAGAGAAAAATAAAAAGTATAAACACACTCTTGGGCACTGATCAAACAAATAATAAATAGCTACAGGGGATTTTTTTCCCCTGATTTTAACAAGTCCTTGACTTAAAAATTTTATTCAATTACTCAGGTGTCTGTCCACCAGGTAAAAATGTCCATGCAGGAAATACCTGCTGGGACAAACTTCACAGAGAAAAATAAAAAGTATAAACACACTCTTGGGCACTGATCAAACAAATAATAAATAGCTACAGGGGATTTTTTTCCCCTGATTTTAACAAGTCCTTGACTTAAAAATTTTAAACCACACTAAACAGGTATTGAGAGAATAAAGCAATACAACACTGATAAATACACTGAGCCAATAGTACAAATTTGAATTTGAGACTTTACACAGAATTTTTAAGTATCCATACAGCCCATTACATCTCTGTACCTCTGGAAATGACTCCATCAGGAATCTATGAAGGCTTTCCCCAAACACATTATGTCCAATCACTAAAGAATTTACTAGAAAACACCTTTCAGAAATAAATATGCTAAGGAAATGTAATTTTATTAACAAGAGCCATGAATATTTTATAAATATTCAAAACGAATCTTTGTTAGTTACTAGTATACTTTTCTAAATATAATACACATAACTTAAAGATAAAAACATCTTTTAGAGTCTGGAGCAGTGGATCTCAAGCAAGGGTGATTACCGAAGTTTAAAAATGTTTTTGATTGTCACAACTGGGAAGTACTACTGGTATCTAGTGGGTAGAGGCCAGGAACTCTACTCAGCATTCCACCATGTACAAGACAACCCACCCCCACACCCCCACAACGAATCATCTGGACCCAACGCCAATAGTGCCAAAGTTGAGAAACCCTGGTCTACAATCTAACTTTTATCATGAGGACTATTAGGTTTACGTACCTTTGAATTTAATATCCAGACCACTAAATTCCAATTCAACTCCTTGAAGTGCTTCTCCCAGAGTTTCATGGTAATGACTAATACTTTTTTTTGACCCCACACAGAATGGAAGTGAAAAGTACTTATATGTCTCTTGGCGATTATGGTAGGGCCCAACAGTATTCATCCATAAGACAACTTCCTCTTTATCCTGATACTGAAACAAACAAACCAAAAAAGCAAGTTAAGAATATGGTTTAAAAAAAAAATCTAATTCTAATTAAGGGAATATTTTGCTATTCATTCTAAACAAAAATGTACTATCTCAGTTTTGGAAGCTTTAAAATAAAATGCTGGAAGCTTGTTTCAAAATGATCATCAGTTTCTACACATTAAAAATGAAATTTGGTGAATTTTAAAATGATATATTCTGATTATGGTCTCAGGCAGATTCATGTTTTCCAGACTTTGTTTTATAGAAGATACTGTTTAAATAAATGCCAATAACCTGTAAGAATATATTTATACTTAATATTTACACTATCAAATAATGATAAACCTAGAACCAACATGATTCACCATGCTAATGTGGACAAAGGAGGAGGAAACAAAATCAGTAGTTTATCCAGGACCTATGTTAATCACTGGAAACTCCAAAAATCTAGTTGTCAGCAAGCACAAATAAAATTTCACCTTTCCCCCCCGCCACAATCACTGGTCAAAGGGAGAAAATGACCAAAGAAGAGGAAGAGAAAGCCATACTATGAAACCTCCACAACTCACCCAAGTCATCACTCTATCTTTCCCTTTATCAGCCTGAAACACAGCTACTGCGTCCAAATGTTTCTGAATAAACAATTACAGCTTTACCCATCAGTGAATACTTTATGTAGCTAAACTTGGGCTGTGGTCCAGTGACTTTGGGTAGGTGACTTCACCTTTCCAGGGTCTGACTGGGGAAACTGCTAAAGATTTCTTAAGATCTCCTCAAGTTTAAAATTCCAATGATTCTATGAAGAGTAGTTACCCGAGTGATTTTAAAACTAATAATCCTAATTAGCAATACAAATGAAAGACAACATAAGATGCAGCTTGTCAACTAACAGTGCAGAACTTATATCACCAAACAATTATTTACTGAGTACCTACTGCTGCTGCTGCT
>SJYX01018053.1:0-19781 GCA_006410675.1 Oreotragus oreotragus
AATGTGGTCCGCTGGAGAAGGGAATGGCAAACCACTTCAGTATTCTTGCCTTGAGAACCCCATGAACAGTATGAAAAGGCAAAAAGATAGGTCACTGAAAGATGAACTCCCCAGGTCAGTAGGTGCCCAACATGCTACTGGAGATCAGGGGAGAAATAACTCCAGAAAGAATGAAGAGACAGAGCCAAAGCAAAAATGACACCCCAGTTGTGGATGTGACTGGTGATGGAAGTAAAGTCCAACCCTGCAGAGAAAAATATTGCATAGGAACCTGGAATGTTAGGTCCATGAATCAAGGTAAATTGGAAATGGTCAAACAGGAGATGGCAAGAGTGAACATTGACATTTTAGGAATAAGCCAACTAAAATGGACTAGAATGGGTGAATTTAACTCGGATGACCATTATATCTATTACTGTGGGCAGGAATCCCTCAGAAGAAATGGAGTAGCCATCATAGTCAACAAGAGTCCAAAATGCAGTACTTGGATGCCATCTCAAAATGACAGAATGATCTCTGCTCATTTCCAAGGCAAACCATTCACTATCACAGTAATCCAAGTCTATGTCCCAACCAGTAATGCTCAAGAAGCTGAAGCTGAACAGTTCTATGAAGACGTACAAGACCTTTGAGAACTAACATCCAAAAAAGACGTCTTTTCATCATAGGGACTGGAATGCAAAAGTAGGAAGTCAAGAAATACCTGGAGTAACAGGAAAATTTGGCCTTGGAATGCGGAATGAAGCAGGGCAAAGGCTAATAGAGTTTTGCCAAGAGAACACACTGGTCATAACAAACACTCTCTTCCAACAACACAAGAGAAGACTCTACACATGGACATCACCAGATGATCAATACTGAAATCAGATTGATTTTACTTTTTGCAGCCAAAAATAGGAGAAGCTCTATACAGTCAGCAAAAACAAGACCAGGAGCTGACTGTGGCTCAGATCATGAACTTTATATTGACAAATTCAGACTTAAATTGAAGAAAGTAGGAAAACCACTAGACCAGGTATGACCTAAATCAAATCCCTTATGATTACTTTTTGCAGCCAAAAATAGGAGAAGCTCTATACAGTCAGCAAAAACAAGACCAGGAGCTGACTGTAGCTCAGATCATGAACTTTATATTGACAAATTCAGACTTAAATTGAAGAAAGTAGGAAAACCACTAGACCAGGTATGACCTAAATCAAATCCCTTATGATTATACAGTAGAAGTGAGAAATAGAGTCAAGGGATTAGATCTGATAGAGTGCCTGAAGAACTATGGAAGGAGGTTCGTGACATTGTATAGGAGGCAGGGATCAAGACAATCCCCAAGAAAAAGAAATGCAAAAAGGCAAAATAGTTGTTTGAGGAGGGCTTACAAATAGCTGTGAAAAGAGGAGAAATGAAAGGCAAAGGAGAAAAGGAAAGATATACCCATCTGAATGCAGAGTTCCAAAGAATAGCAAATGAGAAATCTGTATGCAGGTCAAGAAGCAACAGTGAGAACTAGACATGGAACAACAGACTGGTTCCAAACAGGGAAAGGAGTACGTCAAGGCTGTATATCGTCTCCCTGATTATTTACCTTATATGCAGAGTACATCATGAGAAATGCTGGGCTGGAGGAAGCACAAGCTAGAATCAAGATTGCGGGGAGAAATATCAGTAACCCCAGACAATGCAGATGACACCACCCTTACGGCAGAAAGCAAAGAAGAACTGAAGAGCCTCTTGATGAAAGTGAAAGAGGAGAGTGAAAAAGTTGGCTTAAAACTCAACAATCAGAAAATGAAGATCATGGCATCTGGTCTCATCATTTCATGGCAAATAGATATAGATGGGGAAACAATGGAAAGAGTGACAGACTTTATTTTTAGGGGGCTCCAAAATCACTGTAGATGGTGACTGGCCATGAAATTAAAAGACACTTGCTCCTTGGAAGAAAAGTTATGACCAACCTAGATAGCATATTAAACAACAAAGGTCCGTCTAGTCAAGGCTTTGGTTTTCCCTGTGGTCATGTATGGATGTGAGAGTTGGACTATAAAGAAGGCTGAGCACTGAAGAATTGATGCTTTTGAACTGTGGTGTTGGAGAAGACTCTTGAGAGTCCCTTGGACTGCAAGGAGATCCAGCCAGTCCATCCTAAAGGAAATCAGTCCTGAATTTTCATTGGAAGGACTGATGCTGAAGCTGAAACTCTTAATTATTTGGCCACCTACTGTGAAGAACTGACTCATCTGAAAAGACCCTGATGCTGGGAAAGACTGAGGGCAGGAGGAGAAGGGGACAACAGAGGATGAGATGGCTGGATGGCATCACCAACTCAATGGACATGAGTTTGAGTAAACTCCGGGAGTTGGTGATGGACAGGGAAGCCTGGCGTGCTGCAATTCATGGGGTCACCAAGAGTCGGACACGACTGAGCGACTGACCTGAACTGAACTGAAGGCTGCATCTCTGCCTTCTCCCAAGGCTTCAGTCTTTTCTCTAATTTTTTTTTTTTTAGAGAGGAAATGATCTCTGCCCTCTTTTCCGTTATTTGGCTTTGGCTGTGCTGGTCTTTGTTGCTGGGCAGACTTCTCTCTAGCTGCAGCGAGCTGGGGCTGGTCTTCATTGTGGACTGGGGGCTTCTCGCTGCAGTGGCTTCCTTTGTCGCAGAGCACAGTCTTCGCTAGTAGCAGCCCGTGGGCTCGGTAGCCATGGCTCCCAGAGCACAGGCTCAGTGGCTATGGCGCGGGGCCTTAGTTGCTCCACAGCATGTGGGGTCTTGCCAGATCAGGGATCGAACCTGTGTCTCTTGCATTGGCAGGTGAATTCTTTACCACTGAGCCACTAGGGAAGCCCCCAAACTTTCCTCCCCTATGTCAAAATCCATGCTCACCACTGGCTACTAGAGCAGATGCCTGGCGTGGGGTGGGGGGTGGGGGCTGCCTCAGGCTGGAACCCTGCCTCCTCAGCTCCCCTCCTCACAACGTAGGGCCTGGGGAACTGCCCCTCTCCGCCAGCCTCCCCCACTTTCCTCGGCTCCCATCAACTGCCAGCTGAACCCCATATCGCCTCCCAAAGCCCTCGGGCTCCTCCCCAGCACCATCGCTCCCCTATCTCTGCAGCGTCCCTCAGAGCCGTGGACCACAGCGATCCTGGAAGGTCTCCCTAAATTGCCAGTGTGACACGGCCGCTCCACAGGCCTCCAGCACCCAGCGGGTACAAGTCACTTCACACCCGGCCACCACCAGCCCCTCTGCCCACGCTCCCCTGCCCCCACGCCAGCTTCCTCTGAACTTGGAGGGACTCTGTGGACACACCTTCCGTGGAGAAGCTGCCTTCCCCCTTTCTTACATTTCCTTTTCAGATACACAAGACCACCCAGTGGTAATCTGGATTCTCTTTTGTTCTATGCCTTCACCCTTTCCCCAAATTGAATTTTCCTTTTTTTTTAACGGGGTAAAATATACATAACATAAAATCTACAATTTGAAGCATTTTTAAGGGTACAGATCAGTGGCATTAGGTACATTTACAATTGCTGCACGCCCGTCACCCCAGCTGTCCCCAGAACTGTCCTCTTCCTGCAGCACGGAAATTCCGTGTCCGTGAGACAACGGCTCCCCACGCCCCTCCCCCAGCAACTGGTGACCACCTCCTACTTTCTGTCTCAGTGAATTTGACTCCTCTAGGGACTTCATCTGAATGGAAGCAGACAGTATTTGCCCCTTTGTGACCGGCTGTTTTCACTCGGCATACTATCCTCAAGGTTCGTCCATACTGTGGTGTGTGTCAGAATCTCCTTCCTTTTTAAGGCTAAAAATAATTTTTCATTGTATGCATGAACTACATTCTGCTGCCCCTTTCATCCCCAGTGGACACTTGGGTTGCTTCCATGTTTTGACTTTTGCGAATAGTCTGCTGTGAATGTGAGTGGACAAATACCTATTTAAGTCTCTGCTCTCAGTTCCCCTGGGGTTGTGGCTCAGCTGGTAAAGAATCTGCCTGCAATGCGGGAGACCTGGGTTCCATCCTTGGGTGGGAAGATCCCCTGGAGGAGGCGAAGGCTACCCACTGCAGTATTCTGGCCTAGAGAATTCCATGGACTGTATAGTCCACGGGGTCACAGAGTCAGACACGACTAAACCACTTTCACAGATACCTTGGAGAAGGAAATGCCAGCCCACTCTAGTACTCTTGCCAGGAGAATTCTATGGACAGACGAGCCTGGAGGGCTACAGTCCATGGGGTTGCAAAGAGTCGGACACGACGGAATGACTGACAAACATAGATACCTGGGTGTGGAGTAGCTGGACCCAGAGTCATTCTGCTTAACTTTTTAGGAAGCACCAGACTGTCTTCCATTCAAATGTCATTTTATTTTTCATCCTTCTCACTCATCAGCTCTGAACATGGAGAGGACAGACCCGGACCCCTGGAGAAGCAATCAAGCTGCAAGTGTTGCAGAGAAGCCGAATCTGACTCCATGTTGGAACTGTTTCATTGACTTGCTTTTCATTGCTTCTGTTACCATAATCATACAGAAGGGCCTACCTCAGAGAATCCTGCCCTTCTGCCTGACTGTTTAAAGTGCCTTTGTTCAGAACCCTGTCCACATGCAGATGGCAGGAAGGAAGAAATTAACACATATCCCTGCCCAAGGCTTGCCATTCTAGATGTTTGCAAGATTCATGGCCTTTTTACTTTGCTTCCTCACCTCCCCCCATCTCTGATCTATACAAGAACCTGGCACCCAGTTCCCAATAAGACAGTTATTTGCAGGCACTAGCTGCCATCTTCTTGGTCAGCCAGCTCTCCGATTAAAGTCTCTTCCTTGCCTCAGCCCCTCTTCTCTCGGATTCATTGGCCCACTGTGTGGCAAGCAGGGTGAGCTTGGACTCGGTAACAAAAGTTGCTAGGAGTTCCTTAAGAGGCAGAAGGAGATTTCTCAGCACAGGAGTCTCAGAGAGAAGGGTGGGGGCCGGGCGAGGCCCACAGCTCTGAGGCCCTGAGGACGGGCGCGTTCCAGGGTGGAAGGGGCGCATGAAGGGAGGAAGTGTGAAGGTCTTCTCGGAAGTAAGCCAGCTGAGAGCCAAGTGGAGATGCTCATGCCCTGGTGCCCGTGGCGTCCAGGTGATAGCATAGCCCCGAGAAAAATCCCTGTAAGGCAGGCCTAAGGAGCAAGGCTTCTGAAAGAGGGGATCTGGACCGGGCACGCGCGCCTCCTCTTCAGGTGCTCCAGCCCCTCCGTGTCTCCACCTGCAGCAGCTTCCCACCAGGCTCTTACCGATGCCCCAGCATCTCATCGGAGCACCAGCCTTCCCAGGAGAGCCTTCCTGACTGCCCGCCCCCCACCCAGGCTGGTCATGCCCATCATGCCCACTCGCTCGGCACGTCTCCATCACCAGGCTGCTGGCTTTCTGTTCATCACCCCATGAAGTTGTGTGCCTCGAAATGACACCTCTGTCTCCCCAAAACCTAGCATGGTTGAAGCTCTTCACATATTTTTGGAGGGGTGAAGGATATTTCCCAGGTAAGTTTCTGTAGTCAAGGGCATTGGTACGTACTGAGATAGGGTCTCTCTTGATCTCGGAACTCCTGACTTGGGGGCTGGAGAATTCTTTGCTAGTGGGGGGCGGACGGTCCCTGTGCATTGTGGGATATTCAGCAGCACCCTTGGCCTCAACTCACTGGATGCCAGCACCCTTCAACCCACTCCCAGCAACCGAAATGCTTCTAGACTTTGCCGAATTTCCCCCGGGGACTGGGGCGGGTGGGGGCAGGGGGGTTGTGGACCACATCCAGTGAGAAGCTCTGCACCAAGATCCAGGCAGGGCCCCTTGGGGACATTCTAAAAGTGCAAAGCCTGGATGTGGACTCCAGACAATGTATGAAATCTCATCAGAAATACCACATTTATTATTATCTCCTGAATGATTTATAACTTTATATATCTTGTGAATAATTAAGAAACGGGCCCGGGAACCTCTTCCAACAGATCGTCTGATAAGAATCTTAAATCATTTGCTATAAGATATTGACCCTGGTCTGATTCATTATTTACAAACCTCACTAAAGCCTGGGCTGTGGAAATGCTGCGTCAAAGCGGTTCCCATCCAGATCTTATTTAAAAAGAGCTTAGAAAATTTGGAGGGAGGGGGAGGGGAGAAAAAAATTTATAAAGGCCCAAACTTCCTGATGGAGGAAATTTCACCCAAAGCTTTTTTAACAGAAGAGGGTGAGGTTCGGGGAAGAGGAACACCCAGAATTGTAGCTCCAGGTGAAGTGTATTCTAATTAGAAAGGGATGGGTGAAACATTTGCTAAATCATTTCATATTCTTGAGCTCCATATATATTGCCTTCCTTTGGGAGACCTTCCTTCCTGTGCCCAGAGGGGAAAAGTCACAGCCATTGAGCAGGGAGGGATGAGAAAATGAGGCCTCCTCGTCTCAAAGTCCGTGTGGCTGGACAAGGTTGGTCCCCAGTGGCTCCCATCTGCCAGGACCAGCAGGTCCCCCACCTCGCCCCATGCCATTGTGAAGGTCCCAGGAGGGGAGGTGAAGCCTGTGATTCTGGAATGCTCCTGAGTAAAAGAACATCCCACATTGGGGGTCTGGCTGGAAATGCTGATTCGGGGACCACATCCACGGAGATCTTCCTTCTGTCATTCTGAGGCAGGACCCAGATGGTATTTTATATATATATATATACTTTTTATGATGGGCTCTATGCTGGGACACAGGTAAGACAAGGACCCTGCTGAGAAATGCCACCCTAAAGAGGAAAAGGGCCCAAGGACTTGCAGAGGCTGCAAGCATGGGGGCCTGGAGACGCCTTCCAACACCTGGATGTTCTGTAGCTCTGGTCAGCTGACACAAGATTTTGATTGGGTGACATCATACCCAGTAAAAAGGGCTTCCCAGGGGCTCAGTGGTCAAGAATCCACCTTACAATGCAGGAGACTTGGGTTCAATCCCTAGGCCTCACGAAGATTTCCTGGAGGAGGAAATGGCAACCCACTCTAGTATTCTTGCCTGGAGAATCCCATGGACAGAAGACTCTGGAGGGCTGTGGTCCAAGGGGTTGCAAAGAGTTGGACATGACTTAGAGGCTAAAACAACATAGTAAAACTGAATGTTAGTCAAAGGGAACTAGGAATTTGTGTATTTTCAGTTTTGTCACAAACCCAAACGTCCAGTCATTTAGCAATAATGTTGGCCTTTCAATTTTTACCCTCTAGAGACTTAAGAAGAAAGACTCCAGCATACAGATTCTTAAGATCTACCCCCAGAAAATCCAGTTCGGTAGATTGAGGAGGGCAGAACTCTGGGATTTTAATAAGCACTGGGATTCACGTAGTGGCAAGCACACTACTGCCAGAGGTCGCTCGTGAACCCCTAACTCCACAGGTCTTGGAACAGCAAGGCTACCAGAGACCCATGAAACAGGCAGCCTTGGGCAAGAGCATTCCTACAAGCCCCAATCCCTGGGACGATGAGCAGGCACCAGTTGTAGAGAGAGGCAGTGCAATCAGCTCTGAGCTGTGCAGAGTCGAGCTGGGGGAGGCGGGGGAAGGGGTCGGCCTGGCACCCACCGGCAGCAGCCCACACCCACACCCGCAGAGCGCCTGGTCCTGCTGGAGATGCTCTGACTGGGGCCCCTGGGTTCTGCATGCCAGGAGCACAGCTGGGGATGGAGGTCACAGCCTCCACTTGATGAAAGCTCCATCTAGAGTCAAGACAAGCTGCACCCCCTCCATGATCAAGGGGCCTATCTGTCCCTTTTCGCTCACTGTCCTCCAAACTGACGGCCAGCAGTCATCGTCCTCAAGAAGGGTCCTCTCTGCAGCCTCCATGTCCAGAGCAAGCCCCCATCTCCTCCTGGACCACACACCTGCCCAGGCCAGCCCCTCCCATCAGGGAGGCCCACTCCCCATTCCCGGGGTTTCAGTGCAGACTACGACTTGTCTACTCAGACAGATGTGGACTGTAACATAACTCTTGTATTAGTCTCCGATTTCTTCTTTCTTTTTTTTAAATGTTTATTGGAATACAGTTGATTTACAATATTGTGTTACTTTCTTTTGTACAGCCGAGCGAATCAGTTACACATACACATAAATCCACTCTCTTTTAGATTCTTTCCCCATATAAGCTCATTACAGAGTATTGAGTAGAGTGCCCTGTGCTCTGTAGTAGGTCCTTATTAGTTACCTATTATTTTAAACAAGAAGAATTGTTTAAAATTTATTTGGAGCACCAGGTCTTAGTTGAGAAATGCCAGATCTTCAATCTCGGTTGCGGCGTGCAGGATCGAATTACCTGACCAGGGATCAAACCCAGGCCCCTGCACTGGACGTGAGAAGCCTTAGCCAGGGAAGTCCCTAGATATCTGCTTTTTTTTTTTTTTTTTAGTGTGTCAGAATCTCCTTCCTTTTTAAGGCTAAAAATAATTTTTCATTGTATGCATGAACTACATTCTGCTGCCCCTTTCATCCCCAGTGGACACTTGGGTTGCTTCCATGTTTTGACTTTTGCGAATAGTCTGCTGTGAATGTGAGTGGACAAATACCTATTTAAGTCTCTGCTCTCAGTTCCCCTGGGGTTGTGGCTCAGCTGGTAAAGAATCCGCCTGCAATGCGGGAGACCTGGGTTCCATGCTTGGGTGGGAAGATCCCCTGGAGGAGGCGAAGGCTACCCACTGCAGTATTCTGGCCTAGAGAATTCCATGGACTGTATAGTCCACGGGGTCACAGAGTCAGACACGACTAAACCACTTTCACAGATACCTTGGAGAAGGAAATGCCAGCCCACTCTAGTACTCTTGCCAGGAGAATTCTATGGACAGACGAGCCTGGAGGGCTACAGTCCATGGGGTTGCAAAGAGTCGGACACGACGGAATGACTGACAAACATAGATACCTGGGTGTGGAGTAGCTGGACCCAGAGTCATTCTGCTTAACTTTTTAGGAAGCACCAGACTGTCTTCCATTCAAATGTCATTTTATTTTTCATTCTTCTCACTCATCAGCTCTGAACATGGAGAGGACAAACCCGGACCCCTGGAGAAGCAGTCAAGCTGCAAGTGTTGCAGAGAAGCCGAATCTGACTCCATGTTGGAACTGTTTCATTGACTTGCTTTTCATTGCTTCTGTTACCATAATCATACAGAAGGGCCTACCTCAGAGAATCCTGCCCTTCTGCCTGACTGTTTAAAGTGCCTTTGTTCAGAACCCTGTCCACATGCAGATGGCAGGAAGGAAGAAATTAAGACATATCCCTGCCCAAGGCTTGCCATTCTAGATGTTTGCAAGATTCATGGCCTTTTTACTTCGCTTCCTCACCTCCCCCCATCTCTGATCTATACAAGAACCTGGCACCCAGTTCCCAATAAGACAGTTATTTGCAGGCACTAGCTGCCATCTTCTTGGTCAGCCAGCTCTCCGATTAAAGTCTCTTCCTTGCCTCAGCCCCTCTTCTCTCGGATTCATTGGCCCACTGTGTGGCAAGCAGGGTGAGCTTGGACTCGGTAGCAAAAGTTGCTAGGAGTTCCTTAAGAGGCAGAAGGAGATTTCTCAGCACAGGAGTCTCAGAGAGAAGGGTGGGGGCCGGGCGAGGCCCACAGCTCTGAGGCCCTGAGGACAGGCGCGTTCCAGGGTGGAAGGGGCGCATGAAGGGAGGAAGTGTGAAGGTCTTCTCGGAAGTAAGCCAGCTGAGAGCCAAGTGGAGATGCTCATGCCCTGGTGCCCGTGGCGTCCAGGTGATAGCATAGCCCCGAGAAAAATCCCTGTAAGGCAGGCCTAAGGAGCAAGGCTTCTGAAAGAGGGGATCTGGACCGGGCACGCGCGCCTCCTCTTCAGGTGCTCCAGCCCCTCCGTGTCTCCACCTGCAGCAGCTTCCCACCAGGCTCTTACCGATGCCCCAGCATCTCATCGGAGCACCAGCCTTCCCAGGAGAGCCTTCCTGACTGCCCGCCCCCCACCCAGGCTGGTCATGCCCATCATGCCCACTCGCTCGGCACGTCTCCACCACTAGGCTGCTGGCTTTCTGTTCATCACCCCATGAAGTTGTGTGCCTCGAAATGACACCTCTGTCTCCCCAAAACCTAGCGTGGTTGAAGCTCTTCACATATTTTTGGAGGGGTGAAGGATATTTCCCAGGTAAGTTTCTGTAGTCAAGGGCATTGGTACGTACTGAGATAGGGTCTCTCTTGATCTCGGAACTCCTGACTTGGGGGCTGGAGAATTCTTTGCTAGTGGGGGGCGGACGGTCCCTGTGCATTGTGGGATATTCAGCAGCACCCTTGGCCTCAACTCACTGGATGCCAGCACCCTTCAACCCACTCCCAGCAACCGAAATGCTTCTAGACTTTGCCGAATTTCCCCCGGGGACTGGGGCGGGTGGGGGCAGGGGGGTTGTGGACCACATCCAGTGAGAAGCTCTGCACCAAGATCCAGGCAGGGCCCCTTGGGGACATTCTAAAAGTGCAAAGCCTGGATGTGGACTCCAGACAATGTATGAAATCTCATCAGAAATACCACATTTATTATTATCTCCTGAATGATTTATAACTTTATATATCTTGTGAATAATTAAGAAACGGGCCCGGGAACCTCTTCCAACAGATCGTCTGATAAGAATCTTAAATCATTTGCTATAAGATATTGACCCTGGTCTGATTCATTATTTACAAACCTCACTAAAGCCTGGGCTGTGGAAATGCTGCGTCAAAGCGGTTCCCATCCAGATCTTATTTAAAAAGAGCTTAGAAAATTTGGAGGGAGGGGGAGGGGAGAAAAAAATTTATAAAGGCCCAAACTTCCTGATGGAGGAAATTTCACCCAAAGCTTTTTTAACAGAAGAGGGTGAGGTTCGGGGAAGAGGAACACCCAGAATTGTAGCTCCAGGTGAAGTGTATTCTAATTAGAAAGGGATGGGTGAAACATTTGCTAAATCATTTCATATTCTTGAGCTCCATATATATTGCCTTCCTTTGGGAGACCTTCCTTCCTGTGCCCAGAGGGGAAAAGTCACAGCCATTGAGCAGGGAGGGATGAGAAAATGAGGCCTCCTCGTCTCAAAGTCCGTGTGGCTGGACAAGGTTGGTCCCCAGTGGCTCCCATCTGCCAGGACCAGCAGGTCCCCCACCTCGCCCCATGCCATTGTGAAGGTCCCAGGAGGGGAGGTGAAGCCTGTGATTCTGGAATGCTCCTGAGTAAAAGAACATCCCACATTGGGGGTCTGGCTGGAAATGCTGATTCGGGGACCACATCCACGGAGATCTTCCTTCTGTCATTCTGAGGCAGGACCCAGATGGTATTTTATATATATATATATACTTTTTATGATGGGCTCTATGCTGGGACACAGGTAAGACAAGGACCCTGCTGAGAAATGCCACCCTAAAGAGGAAAAGGGCCCAAGGACTTGCAGAGGCTGCAAGCATGGGGGCCTGGAGACGCCTTCCAACACCTGGATGTTCTGTAGCTCTGGTCAGCTGACACAAGATTTTGATTGGGTGACATCATACCCAGTAAAAAGGGCTTCCCAGGGGCTCAGTGGTCAAGAATCCACCTTACAATGCAGGAGACTTGGGTTCAATCCCTAGGCCTCACGAAGATTTCCTGGAGGAGGAAATGGCAACCCACTCTAGTATTCTTGCCTGGAGAATCCCATGGACAGAAGACTCTGGAGGGCTGTGGTCCAAGGGGTTGCAAAGAGTTGGACATGACTTAGAGGCTAAAACAACATAGTAAAACTGAATGTTAGTCAAAGGGAACTAGGAATTTGTGTATTTTCAGTTTTGTCACAAACCCAAACGTCCAGTCATTTAGCAATAATGTTGGCCTTTCAATTTTTACCCTCTAGAGACTTAAGAAGAAAGACTCCAGCATACAGATTCTTAAGATCTACCCCCAGAAAATCCAGTTCGGTAGATTGAGGAGGGCAGAACTCTGGGATTTTAATAAGCACTGGGATTCACGTAGTGGCAAGCACACTACTGCCAGAGGTCGCTCGTGAACCCCTAACTCCACAGGTCTTGGAACAGCAAGGCTACCAGAGACCCATGAAACAGGCAGCCTTGGGCAAGAGCATTCCTACAAGCCCCAATCCCTGGGACGATGAGCAGGCACCAGTTGTAGAGAGAGGCAGTGCAATCAGCTCTGAGCTGTGCAGAGTCGAGCTGGGGGAGGCGGGGGAAGGGGTCGGCCTGGCACCCACCGGCAGCAGCCCACACCCACACCCGCAGAGCGCCTGGTCCTGCTGGAGATGCTCTGACTGGGGCCCCTGGGTTCTGCATGCCAGGAGCACAGCTGGGGATGGAGGTCACAGCCTCCACTTGATGAAAGCTCCATCTAGAGTCAAGACAAGCTGCACCCCCTCCATGATCAAGGGGCCTATCTGTCCCTTTTCGCTCACTGTCCTCCAAACTGACGGCCAGCAGTCATCGTCCTCAAGAAGGGTCCTCTCTGCAGCCTCCATGTCCAGAGCAAGCCCCCATCTCCTCCTGGACCACACACCTGCCCAGGCCAGCCCCTCCCATCAGGGAGGCCCACTCCCCATTCCCGGGGTTTCAGTGCAGACTACGACTTGTCTACTCAGACAGATGTGGACTGTAACATAACTCTTGTATTAGTCTCCGATTTCTTCTTTCTTTTTTTTAAATGTTTATTGGAATACAGTTGATTTACAATATTGTGTTACTTTCTTTTGTACAGCCGAGCGAATCAGTTACACATACACATAAATCCACTCTCTTTTAGATTCTTTCCCCATATAAGCTCATTACAGAGTATTGAGTAGAGTGCCCTGTGCTCTGTAGTAGGTCCTTATTAGTTACCTATTATTTTAAACAAGAAGAATTGTTTAAAATTTATTTGGAGCACCAGGTCTTAGTTGAGAAATGCCAGATCTTCAATCTCGGTTGCGGCGTGCAGGATCGAATTACCTGACCAGGGATCAAACCCAGGCCCCTGCACTGGACGTGAGAAGCCTTAGCCAGGGAAGTCCCTAGATATCTGCTTTTTTTTTTTTTTTTTTTGATATCTGCTTTATATATGGTCGTGTTTAAGTGTCAGTCCCAATTCTGATTCATTTCTGAGTCCGAATCTTCTCTCCCCAGCGGGACTGGAAGCCACGGGAAGATAGGGCTTGGATATGCCCACCTAACGTCCCATAACTCTGGGCAGGGGCTGAATCCAGACTAGGGGCTTCAACAAAGCTCTGCCTTGAGTATTGATTAGACTCTCCCCCTCCCCCGCTTTCCCACTGACCATTAGATTCAAGCGTCGCTCCCAAGGCAGCACTCAGTGGGAATGGAAAGGGAGAACTTTGCTGTGGACCAACTGGGTCCTAATTCCAGGCCCATCACTGCCCATGCAATGCAATCTCCAGCCAGTTACCTAACTTCTCTGAGCCTGGATTTTCTCATCTTAAAAATGTAGGTGGAAACTCAACAACAAAAAATTAAACCATCGGATTCAAAAATGGACACAGGGCTTGAGTAGACATTTCTCCAGAGAAGATATACGAATATGGCCAACAAGCACATAGGAAGCTGCTCAGCATCACTAATCACTAGAGAAATGCCAGTCAAAACTATTGTGAGGTACCATCTCACACCTATAGGGGGCCACTATCCAAAACGCAGAGAACAAGTATTGAGGAGGCTGTGGGAAAACTGGAACTCCCAAATGGATGTTTGTAGACCATGTTCATGGAGGCATTATTCACAATAGCCAGAACGCGGAAGCAACCCAAGTGTCCATGAGCAGACGGTCGTGTGTGTGTGGTGTGTGTGTAATGCAATGCTATTCAGCCTTAAATAGGAGGGAAAATCCCTTAGTGTGTTACAACATACGTTAACCTTGAGGACTTGATGCTAAATGAGGTAACCCAGCCACAAAAGACAAACACTGTGTAGGTTCACTTACGCGAGGTCTTTAGAGGAGTCGAATTCATAGAGACAGTGAGTACGGTGGTGGTTGCAAGGACTGCAGGGAGAGGGAAGGGGGTGTTATTGTTTAATGGGCACAGAACGTCAGATCCGGGAGATGAAAACAGCTTGTGGATGGATGTTGGTGGTGGTGGTCATGGCTACGCAGGTATGAAGGCACTTAATGCCACTGAACTTAAGCATGGTTAAGATTGTCAATTTCATGTTTTACGTATTTTACAAATAAAAGGGAAAATGGGGATGGTCATAACCAGCATAGATGTTCTCTTAAAAATCAAATGAGATGTGAAAGTACCTGGTACACCCTGAACGTTTCCTCCCCTCCCTCTTCCTCCAGGTCACGGGAATGCATGCGCTTGACCCAACAACAGGAGCAGAATGTAATAGCAAGTGGGGTCCAGGCAGCAGACATTCTGCCTCGGGGGCTTCCCTCGTGGAGCTTATTCCTCATCAGTAAACGAGGGGGGAATCTCACTAGCTCCAAGAGCCCAGAGACCCTCTCCAATGACAGTCAAGGGTTTCCGGTGTCCACAGCTTGTGACCCCGGGCACACAGGTTCAGCATATGCCCACCTGAGTGTTATGGGCTGAATTGTGTCATCCCTTAATCTCTCCCCTGCAAAAATAGACATGTTGAGGTCCTAACCCCCAAGACCTCAGAATGTGACCTTACTTGGAAGTAGGCTCTTTACACAGGCAATTGAGTTCACATGAGGTCAGTGTGACTGGTAGCCTATAAAAAGGGAAAGTGTGGACACAGAGAGACACACATGGGGAGGATGCCACATGACACAAAGGCAGAGACGGGGTGATGCGTCTACAAGCCAAGGAACACGGAAGACTTGGAGCAAACCACCCATAGCCAAGAAGAGCAGGCTGGCACCTTTCCCCATCACAGCCTCAGAAGGAACCAGCCCTGCTGACACCTTGATCTCGGCCTTCCAGCCTTCAGAAATGCTAAAGAGTAAACCTCTGTGGTTCAAGCTGCCCAGTTTGTAGTCCATTGTCAAAGCCGCTGACCCAGCAATCAAATATAGCAAGTTCTGATAGACAGTGTGGATTTAGAGTCTGGAAAGTTGCACAGAGCCCTGGAGGCTGCCTGGGAACAGAGGGCAGGGGGTGTGCTTGCCAGGGATGCGTGCATCTTGCAAAGTCCCTCCCGAGGACCCTGGCTGGGGAGGAGGGCCCCCTGGAGCGGGGAAGGGCAGCCCGAGAGGCGCCTACAGTCCCGAGGACACAGTCCCGAGGACAGGGCCTCAGCAGCCCCCGGTGGGTTTATTATTTATAAGGCTCCGTCATCATTCTGCTCTAACTCACTTCAGAGAGTTTTTAATATTTCAGAAACAGATGAGCCTCGCATTGCCCAAGCTGATTCGTGCTCTTAGTCATACAAATCACTTCCTCCCAAGGAATGAGGCAAGATGACTTCAAGTTAACCATCTCAGAGGTTGTGCAGAGGGAAGGAGCTGGTCCCCCTGGAGGCTCCAGCACCCCTAATGGAGCTGGGACACAGCCATCGGGAGCACCTGGCCGCTCTGAGCCCAGGTTGCCCTGTCCATCCCCCACTGCCCTGCCTGGCACCATCAGCTGCCATCTTCCGGGTGCTGGGCCAGGCCCTCTGTGCCTGCTACCCCACAGACCCCTCCAGTACTGCTACTCCCCCATCTCAGAGAAAAAGAAACTCGGGTCCAAAGAAGTTCAGTTAACACGCCAGAAGCTCCCCTGATGGTGATCTGAAGCCAGGATTCTAACATCCATCTCCTCCTCCCAACTGAGCTATCCTACTGAAGGTCATCCCGGGGGAAGGCGACAGTGACGGCAAAGATCCAGGGTCAGACCCCGAGAGCTGTGGGGACACAGCCAGCCGTGGGCGTCTGATTAGCACAGCTGGGGCGCCTGCCAAGCGGGTGCGGGCCCTCGCTTCATAATCCTCAATCTAGACTATAAAAGGAATTTAAGATTTTTTTTTTTTTAAAGGTGACGCCTACAGCAAGGCTTCATGAAGCCTTGGAAAGAAGAGAGGTTTGCCCAGGTCTTTCCCCGGCATGATCTTTAAGAGATCTGCTGGGGTCTCCCTTCCCCACTGCCCTGGCCCCAAATCTCAGAGCCTGTCCTACCCACTGTCTGAGGACCCACATCCCTGGGGACAGAGGCAGAGGTCTGACACAGAACCACCAGCAACGTGGACACGTAACAGGGAGGGGAGGGGCCCAGATTTTTGGACATCCTGGGGTGAGGGGAGGGCAGCTCTCCCTGGGGTGGGCAAGGCAGGGGACATGTACCCAGGGCCTTTGAGGGAGCACCCTGGGCTGTCGAGGGGAGGCCCGCCCTGGACTCAAGTTTCTATTTTCACTTACCAAGGTCCTGCAGAAACCTGGAAATGCCTGTTTCAGATCATGCTTTATCTCACATCCATTACAATTTGACTAAATTAAATTTAATTTCAAAGGCTTCCCTGGGCCTAGGAGAAGGACAGGGAGGTGGGGTAAGAACTGTGTTGCCAAGGGGTAGTGTCCTGAGGTCAACCTGCTCACCTTCATGCCCGCCCCGCCCCCAGTCACATGCCCTCGGGCCCTTGGATGGCCAGCGGTGCTGGACGAACACCCGGCTCTCAGAGTGCCCTGGAGAGAGCGGGCACCCAAGGGACAGTGAGTCCCCTCCGCCCCTCTCTTCATGTCTGGGCACGGTGTCCTAAAGAGGCGACAACAAGCACCCGCGTCATCCCCGACGATAACCAAGGAGACCCTGGCGGGCCTCCCCGATGGCCGCCCCACTCTCCGGGTCTGCGAGGACAAGGTTTAGCACGAGGGCTTGGCTTCTGGCTCCAGCCTCATCTGCGTCTGTGCTCCCTTCAGTGTCGTGACTCACTACGTTTCTCCGGAGGACGGGCCCTCCGAGGGGCATTCCTCCGGGCCCTTTCACCACGGATGTCCAACTCAGATGAAAGAGCACTGTCCCAGCTGCGGGACTCTCAGGACGCGCAGGTGGGAGACTGCGGTGGTCCAGGGAAAGGCACTGTGCTGGCCCCAGGGAGGCCCTTGGGATAATCTCCTCCAGGGCATTTATGGAGCCCAGGGTGGCGGCTGGAAGAGCAGGGAACCAGGCTAGAAGGCACCAGAAGGACCACATCCCCGTCCTCCCACCCCTTGCCTCCCCTTTCTTCAAACCCCCGGCCATCCCGCCTTCCCCCAGGCTCTGGGGTCCGGAAGCTGAGTCTCTGCAGCCCCCTTGGCACACGGTGTCAGCCACACCAGGCTCTTGCCCACAGGACTGGCAGCACCAGCAGGGACACAGGGATCTGGGCGAGGAGGAGAGAGGGGTGATGCACAGACGGGTCCGCGTGGAGGGAGACGAAAGCCTCCTCAGCCCTGGGCACCTACAAGTCCTCGAGAGCATGGTCACTGGCCTCCCTACCCCACGCATCAGCGGCAGGGTCTCAGTGTTGACACTGAACAGCTACCAAGGTGCGAAGGGAAGAGCTCCAAGTGCCCCAGCCGAGTGGAGCCTAGACGCGACCCCCAGGCCCCCCACCTCCAATTCCCGGCTCTTTCTAATGGGCCGCGCAGCGTCAGGGCCAACTCAGCGCCCCAGTCGGACACGTGCACACACAGGAGGTCGACGCTCACAACGTCCGGCTCACCCCGCCTGCTGCGCCAGGTAATGACGGCCCGAAGCCCGTGGGGCGTGTGGCCACGGGCAGCAAAGCACAGGCTGTCCCGGGCGTGATGGGTTCCTGGGGCACCCTCTCTTCCACAGGGACCTCAGCCTCTGTGTGTTCTCTTTGCTGTGTTTTCAGATGATCTAAAGTAGCCAAGGGCTGGGGGAGGGGGACAGACAGGCAGGAGAAGTGAGGACCAAGGACACCTCCTTCCTCTGCCGCCATCACTGGGTTACCTCCAAGGCTCCCCCTCCGGCCCAGAGCACGCCTGGTGGGGCCTGGGACGGCACCCGCCCACCAGGACAGAAGCCTTCGCAACCCATCGACTTCCCCGGCCTTGCTGCCCCAACACGGAGGCCAGTCTCCTTTTCTACAGGCTGTGAGCCGCCCTCCCCCGCTAGCTGTCCTGCCCTGAGTCCGTGGCCCTTCCCTTCCCATCTCCCAGCCCCACCCGGGAACGAGACTGACCTTGGGCATACACCTGGAAGCCGGGGGGGGGGGCGGGGGGGCGGTGTGCATTTAACATTTCCCTTAACCTTTAAGCCACACAGAGGAGTTAAGGAGGACCTGCAGGCCTGTTTTACAGGGGAGAAAACTGAGGCTCATAAAGAAGCACATGGTGTGGCTTAGACTGAGCGGAAGTCTGCCAAGCCTCAGGAGCCAGGTGCTTTCCTTTACGTCAACCACCGAAAGGTCTCACTTCCAACCTGAACGCTGAAGAACTCAGAAACAAACCTCCCAACCCCTTCACCTGATCCTCACTGGACTGACTGATTTTATTAAGAGACCAAGAGTTGCTGGGTATCCTTCCTGTTTCTGTACCACATCTAGGTTTTCTGAGCAGTTCTACGAACATTATCACACGTTGATGGGATGGTCCATCAGGGGCTTCCCTTGTGGCTCAGGTGGTACAGAATCTGCCTGCAATGCAGGAGACCCCAGTTTGATTCCTGGGTCAGGAAGATCTACTGGAGAAGGAATAGGCTACCCACTCTAGGATTCTTGGGCTTCCCTTGTGGCTCACGTGGTAAAGAATCCACCTGCCATGCAGGAGACCCCAGTTCAATTCCTGAGTCAGGAAGATCTGCTGGAGAAGGAATAGGCTACCCACTCTAGGATTCTTGGGCTTCCCTTGTGGCTCAGCTGGTTAAGAATCTGCCTGCAATGCAGGAGACCTGGGTTCGATTCCTGGGTTGGGAAGATCCCCTGGAGAAGGGAATGGCTACCCATTCCAGTATTCTGGCCTGGAGAATTCCATGGACTGTATAGTCCAAGAGGTCACAAGGAGTCAGACACGACTGAGTGATTTTCACTTCAATTTACTTCATTAGGATTCAGGCAGGTGTGGTGGAAATTTTTCTTGTCAATAAAGCCCATTTGATCAATATAAAACTAATGTAAAATGTAAAACTGCATGTAATTTAGTAGAAAGATTCATTCTAAAACTTGTAAATTTAAGCAATTTTGGCATCCAGTACTTTAGAAAAACAACAGTGTTGTACGGAACTTCCACACTGACGTAGAAGAACCCTGAGAAAGGGATCACCAGGCACAGCACAGGCTGGAAAAGTGAGAGCCCAGCTGCACAAGGGCACACACACTCCTGACATGAACCCCAGGCTGGGGCAGGGGGCAGGGGCCTTGGGGAGGCGGGCGAACCCGGTCCTGGCAGCACACGCGGACTGTGGAACCCGCAGAGTCCCTCCTCTCCGAGCGGTGGGACCTTGGGCGGGTTTCTGAATTGCTCTCGGGCCTCAGTCTCCCCATCTATGAGACTAATTCTCCAAGCCAGACTTCAGCAATATGTGAACTGTGAACTCCCTGATGTTCAAGGTTTTAGAACAGGCAGAGGAACCAGAGATCAAATTGCCAACATCTGCTGGATCATGGAAAAAGCAAGAGAGTTCCAAAAAACATCTATTTCTGCTTTATTGACTATGCCAAAGCCTTTGACTGTGTGGATCACAATAAACTGTGGAAAATTCTGAAAGAGATGGGAATACCAGACCACCTAACCTGCCTCTTGAGAAATCTGTATGCAGGTCAGGAAGCAACAGTTAGAACTGGACATGGAACAAGAGACGGGTTCCAAATAGGAAAAGGAGTACGTCAAGGCTGTATATTGTCTCCCTGCTTATTTAACTTTATGCAGAGTACATCATGAGAAACTCTGGACTGGAAGAAG
>SJYX01018053.1:20920-42056 GCA_006410675.1 Oreotragus oreotragus
AGTTGACTCATTGGAAAAGACTCTGATGCTGGGAGGGATTGGGGGCAGGAGGAGAAGGGGACGACCGAAGACGAGATGGCTGGATGGCATCACGGACTCGATGGACGTGAGTCTGAGTGAACTCTGGGAGATGGTGATGAACAGGGAGGCCTGGCGTGCTGTGATTCATGGGGTTGCAAAGAGTCAGACACGACTGAGCCACTGAACTGAACTGAACTGAATGGTGCCTAGTTTACAGGAGGGTAGATTCATCATTTCATTCAGCAAATACTTACTAAGACCTACTACTTCTAGACTCTTTCTAGACTCTGGAAGTAGTGAACGAGCCAGACAAGGTCCCTGGTCTCAGAGAATGTGTTGGGTTTTTTTTTTAACTTTTTATTTCTTAGTCAGGCTTCCCTAGTAGCTCAGTTGGTAAAGAATCTGCTTGCAGTGCAGGAGACCTGGGTTCGATCCCTGGGTCAGGAAGATCCACTGGAGAAGGAATAGGCTACCCACTCTAGGATTCTTGGGTTTCCCTTGTGGCTCAGCTGGTTAAGAATCTGCCTGCAGTGCAGAAGACCTGGGTTCGATGCCTGGGTTGGGAAGATCCCCTGGAGAAGGGAATGGCAACCCCCTCCAGTATTCTTGCCTGGAGAATCCCATGGACTAAGGAGCCTGGTGGGCTACAGTTCAGGGTGTCACAAAGAGTCAGACATGGCTGAGCGACTAAACCGCCACCACAATCGATTAACAACGTTGCGATAGTTTCGGGTGGAGAGCGAAGGGATTCAGCCATACATATACATGACAGAGAATGTGTTTTTAAACACAGGTAGAGGGAAACAGATGAAGCACCAGAGATAGGATGATTCCAGATAATGAAGACAACAAAACAGAATGACGTGCTGGTGGGCGGCTGGACGGCTGGTGGGGAGCTCAGTGGGGACTTGGGAGCAGTCTTTTCTGGGGAGGTGACATTTGTGCTGAGACAGGCATGGAGGACCCAGGGAGCTCCAGGGGACAGTGACGCAGACATGTGCCAAGGTCCTGAGTGGGGTGGGGGGTGGGGGTGGGGGCCTGGGGAACGGATCACAGGGCAGCACGTAACGGGGAGGCTCAGGCTTGGCAGTTACGCCTGGAACCCAGCTGGGGGTCAGTGACCCAGGCCATTGTCACTCCTGGCAGAACACAGTCCAGACAGTGACATTCTGGTGGGGAGCGGGTCCAACAGCAGCGGCTCCGCCCACGCTGAGACCTGCACTGTTATCCCAAATGCCATCTGCGGCAGCAACAAGAACCAGTAGAGAGCTTTGCCTACACCAGACGGGGAGAGCCAGGGAAGCTACCCATACTCAACCCACTGGGGAGGCGGCACCCAAGGACTGACTATGAGCCCAGCCTGGGGCCGAATCCCCAGGCAGTTCAGTGCTCGGAGGGCGCGTCTTCGCATTTTCAACCTCACCTCCGACAGGAGAGTCATCCCCTGCACGCAGGCAGACACACACCTGCCCCGAGGTCCAGGGCGAAGGCAGAAGGGGGAGGAGCCTGGGGGTGACCAGCCGGCCTTCTTGCCAGACATCATCCAGGAACCTCACCTCGAGCCAGGGTCGGGGGACTTGTTTATGAAAAGATGCTCTTCTGAATATCCCAGCTGCCATGGCCAAGATCAGATCACATCCCTGGGTTAACAGGGTAGAAATATACAAGTGCCGGACTGTGATCTCATGGCCAAAGCTGGATTCTTGCCAGACATCATCCAGGAACCTCACCTCGAGCCAGGGTCGGGGGACTTGTTTATGAAAAGATGCTCTTCTGAATATCCCAGCTGCCATGGCCAAGATCAGATCACATCCCTGGGTTAACAGGGTAGAAATATACAAGTGCCGGGCTGTGATCTCATGGCCAAAGCTGGCTGCGTGCTTTGCGTGGCCCTGTGCAAAATGAAAATGCAATGTTAAAAAATGAGGACTCTTTAAAAAAACAACAAGAACAACTCCCAATTGAGAACCCGACGTATAGCAGCAGGAGCTCAGCTAGGTGCTCTGTGATGACCTAGGTGAATGGGATGATGGGGCAGGGGAGTAGGAAGGAAGTCCAAGAGGGACGGGATATGTGTACACACAGCTGATTCACACTGCTGCACAGCAGAAACAAGCACAGTGTTGTAAAGCAATTATACGCCAATAAAAGAAAAAAACAATGAGGAGTAATTCAAAAGGGCCGCAACGGCACGGAGGCAAGCACAGGAGCCTCGCAAGAGCAGGGCCCCCAGCAGCTTCGGGGGTTCCCAGCCTCACCCACAGCTCAAAAAAGGCACAAGGTTTCAAACTCCAGCACCAGTGAGACCGAGGCCTCCTAGAGCTCAGACCATGTGACACCCCCACCGATGGCATCCTCTGGCGCATTGGCCTCCAAGTTTGTTGTGAGCGAGCAGATCAGATAATGAAGGTGGAAGGGCCAGGGTGGCAGGCGCTACCCAAACAGGACGGATTACTATTATTCAGCCAGACCGGCGAGCGCCGGGATTTCTGAAGAACATTGACATGCCCCAGCAATTAAGTCAAATTAACATAATTCCAACAAAACATCTAATTTTAGCTCTGTGTAACAATCCCCCCTCAGCAGCACAGACACTGTGCCTCACATCGGAGCAGCGCGGCGCCAGAGACGCAGGAAGGAGGACCAAGGCGCAGTGACACAGGCCTCCCCCCACAGGCAGGCACCAGATTGCTTCTATTTTCACAACCGAAAGACGCACTCCTGGATGGCTGATCTCACCCTCCCAGCCCAGCCGTCCTGCTGACCTGGCTCCTCCGAGCTTCCCCAGCGACTGCGGGGACCTCAACACCCAGAGCAGCCCCCCTGGGAAAAAGACGTAGCAGCCCCCCTGCCGGAGATGAGATCCTGAGACTCTCCCATGGACCAGTCCTCCGGCCTCCGTTTTCTGGTCTGTGAAATGGGAGCAATAATGCTCATCACGTCTCCATGTGTCAAAAAGATCCTTTAAAAAGTCAACTCTTGGGACTTCCCTGGTGGGTCCAGTGGTTAAGAATCTGCCTTGCGGCACAAGGGACCTGGGTTCGATCCCTGGTCAGGGAACCAAGATCCCACCTGCTGCTGAGCAACTAAGCCCGCATGCCACAAGTACTGAAGCCGCGGCTCTCTGGAGCCCTCGTGCCACAACTAAAGTGTCCGTGAGCCACAGCAAAAGATCCCACATGACGCAGCAAATATCCCGAGTGTGCGACTAACACCCAATGCAGCCAAAAAAAACCACTTCTTTTAAAAAAAGAGTCAGTGATTGTTCTGTTTCTGCGCACATGCTGAATGTCAATCATCAGATTCATTCATCCAACCAGCAGGTTCTAGGGACACAGAAATGACCAGGGCACAGCCTCTCTGCAAGGTCTAACAAGGAAGCAGCAGTCAGGCCCAGCCGTGGCAAGCTGCACCCAAGGATCAGATCCAGCCTGCTGGCAGCTCTCCTACAGTCCAGAAGCTGAGAATGGCTTTCACATTTTTAAATGGTAAGGGGGGAAATAAAAGAATAACATTTTGTAACACGTGAAAAGGTGCTGAAATCCAACTTTCAGTGTCCATAAATAAAGTTTTATTGGAACCCAGCCATGCTCATTCATTCGTATACTGTATGTAGCTGCTTCTTTGCCAGGCTGGCAGAGCTGAATGCCTCCAACTGAGACTGAAAAATATTTCCTATCTGGCCTTTTAAAAGTTCGCCCAACTTTGGANACTTTCAGTGTCCATAAATAAAGTTTTATTGGAACCCAGCCATGCTCATTCATTCGTATACTGTATGTAGCTGCTTCTTTGCCAGGCTGGCAGAGCTGAATGCCTCCAACTGAGACTGAAAAATATTTCCTATCTGGCCTTTTAAAAGTTCGCCCAACTTTGGACTTGCTTCTAGTAGGGTGACCTGTTAGAAACTGTCCTGGTTTGTCTGGGACACAGGGCTTCCAATCCTAAAACTGGTTCAGTCCCAGGCAGACTGGGACAGCTGGTAATTTCTGGCATTTCAATCATCTATTCTGCCCCCTTTGCCTTAGTCAAATGTGAACCTCTAAAGAGCAGAAGCACATTTGCTCTGTGTAGGCCCCCACCCTAGACAGGAGAACTGAATAAAGAAAATAAAGGAAACAAACCATAAAATTCTAAGTATGCTGTGTCCACAAAAACAGGAAACACGGGAACGGTCTAAAATAAATATACGCTAACATACGGGAACAGTATGTTAGAGAATAGAGGTACGGGTGGTTTAAAAAAATGTTTCTCCGCTTAGTGAAATTCTTGTAATGTTATTAAATCAGTTCTTAAAAAAATTAAAAATAAAAGCATGCCAACCTCTGGTTAAAACAAAACAATGATTGCTGGGATGGTTAAGACTAGTAGGACGGATGGAACACAAAAGAGGGGCAATTATTTCTGCTTGGTAGTCAAGGACGTCTTCTCAGAAGAGGTGATAGTTTTTCTGGACTTTAAGGATGAATAGGAGTTTGTTGGGTAGCCAAGGGGAGAGGGGTTTCAAACTTTGAGTGCAGCATGGGGTACGGCAGCATGTNGATGGTTAAGACTAGTAGGACGGATGGAACACAAAAGAGGGGCAATTATTTCTGCTTGGTAGTCAAGGACGTCTTCTCGGAAGAGGTGATAGTTTTTCTGGACGTTAAGGATGAATAGGAGTTTGTTGGGTAGCCAAGGGGAGAGGGGTTTCAAACTTTGAGTGCAGCATGGGGTACGGCAGCATGTAGGCAAGGACCCTGCACAAATGAAGAGGGGGACGGGAAGAAGATAAGCGGGAAGGAAGAGCTTAGGCCAAGGATGGAGGACACAGTGTACCTGCAACAAGCTTTTCTTATCCCCTGTCTCCCCAAGAAAGAGCACAATGAAATAGAGGGCAACAGAGACAGGTAGGGCTTCCCAGGTAAGGGAACTGCCTTCCCAGTGGGAAGATAAGGCCTTCCCTGCTGCTGCTGCTAAGTCACTTCAGTCGTGTCCGACTCTGTGTGACCCCATAGACGGCAGCCCACCAGGCTCCCCCATCCCTGGGATTCTCCAGGCAAGAATACTGGAGTGGGTTGCCATTTCCTTCTCCAATGCATGAAAGAGAAAAGTGAAAGTGAAGTCGCTCAGTCTGTCCAACTGTTAGCAACCCCATGGACTGCAGCCCACCAGGCTACTCTGTCCATTGGATTTTCCAGGCAAGAGTACTGGGGTGGGGTGCCATTGTCTTCCCGGTGGTAAGGAAACTGCCTTCAGTGTAGGAACGCGGGTTCGATCTTTAAGTTGGGAAAATCCCCTGGAAAAGTAAATGGTAACCCACTCCAGTACTCTTGCCTGGAAAATTCCATGGACAGAGGAGCCTGGCAGGCTGTAGTCCATGGGGTGGCAAAGAGGTGGACACAACTTAGCAACTGGACACAGCACAGCACAAGATAGATAACAGACAGACAGACAGATGCACTTGGTAACTCAAGGGGCAACCAGGCCTTACCTCCCAGTAGTACCCAGAAGGCCCAGGTTCAGAGCTTGCTCATGCGTGTGCCTGGGAGAAGTGACCCCCACCCCTGCGCTGGCCTCAGTTCCTGCGTATAGAATGAGGAGGCTGTCCTTCACAAACGTGCCCCCGAAGCTGCGGATGCATGGAGTAAACCCTGCGTCCACAGCAGGCCATGGCTGGCCGTGCACGGGGCCCGAGCAGGGCCCGAGCTGCACGCGGGACCGGAGAACACGAGGTAGGGCAGCAGCTGAAGGCTCGTGGGAACAGTCCATCCAGAGCCCCTTTCCGTCCACGCGGCCCAGGGGGGGCTTAGGCTTCTCCACCCAAACTCAGCCCCCTGGCAGCCCCTCTGTGCCAGGGTGCCCACAGTGCAGGGGAAACACCCCATCTCTGCAGGCTCTCCCACTTGCTGCCTGGACACGGCAGGGCCCTTTCCACGTGGAACCAAAGGACCAGAGTCCCTCAGCCCTTCTCCGAGTTCCTCCTTCCAGGTCATGCTCAATGAATCCCAGCTCGTAAGAGCAGGGATTTCTCGCCACTTTTACACATGAGAGCTGAGCCTGGGGGCCTGGTTCTAGCGTGAGCTGGGCCGCTAGGAACGGCTGTGTGATCTGATGAGCCACTTCCTGTCTCTGGACCATGGTCTCCCCACGAAGGGGCAGGGCTGTGAGATCCCCAAGGTCCCTTCCAAGACGCTGTGTTAGCTGGCCTACTCCAGTCCCTCTGTGCTACGGGTGAGAGGCTCAGAGGCGAAGTGATGGTCCCAAGGTCGCCCAGCCACGTCTCAGCATCCTCAGTGCCGCAAGCTCCCACGACCAGGCGCTGGTCGGGCACTGCCTCGGACGTCTCCCTGTATCTATCTCCAGGTCTCTGTGCATCTTGAGTCTTCACGAGGGAGGGCTCGTGCCTTCTCTGCCACGTGGTTTGGAGGCCCACATAGAACGGGATGCATTTCACCTTGCAGAGTCATGGAACTGACCTGTGTGGCGTTCTCGTCCACCTCCAAGCTCGCTGCTAAGGGCTTTTAAAATGTCCTCCATTTCCGGCCCCTCACGGTTCCACCCTTAAGAATGTATTTCATTCTGTCTGAGCCTCATCACAGCCCTAGAGGCGGTAAGGTGCAGGCTCTCCAATCCAGCAGTTGGTGTGAACCCCAGCGCTGGCTGTGATCAGCTGTGTGACCTGGGGCGGTTACTTAACCTTCCTGAGCCCTCCAAGGTCCTGTATAATGGCCCATTCAGCCAGCCTCCTGGGTGGAGTGGGCTCAGGTGAGTCACATCCCCCGCTGTCCCTTCTGTTCCTCAGCGGAGAGAATACGGGCCACTGATGGCCGGGCCTCGCTGCATCCCTGCGGGCGGCGGGATAGGCGGCTGGTGGATGTGGAAAACCGAATGCAACACGGATTTCAATGCACCACACACTACATCTGCTACTGCCCACTTGTTACAAAACTCCAGGACTTCAGAGAGAGACAGTCTGAAGACACGCAGCACAGGCATGTCCAGACGGTGTGAACCATACTGAGTCTTCCCAGGCTCACTGTCCTCCCCTGAGAGACACGTCTGTTACCTGCCTCTCTGCCCGGCTGCCAAGAGTACCGCAAAGTAGCTCACTGGCCCTGCTGGCCACCCGCCCAGCTCCATGTGACAGTGGCCGCTGTCCGTGGGCTCTCTGAGGCCTGAGACCCAGGCACTCACCTCCCAGATGATGCAAGCACTGGAGAAGGTTCTTGTCCAACAGCAGCCCAGCCCTGGCTATCCCCCTCCTGGAACGCTGCTCCTTCCTCTCTCAGCCCCTGGAGAAAAGGGGATGGGTTTGCAGGGCCTGGGACATTGCATTCCCCAGACAAGGCAAGGACTATGGGGGACAGAGGCTGAAAAAAAGTAAACAAGCTTCGTCTGGGGTTGCACTGGGGGAGACCAACCTCTCCCTCATAGCTCAGCAGATGAATCCGCCTGCAGTGCAGGAGACCCGGGTTCAATTCCTGGGTCTGGAAGACCCCCTGGAGGAGGGAATGACAGCCCACTCCAGTATTCCTGCCTGGAGAATCCCACGGACAAAGGAGCCTGGTGGGCTACAGTCCTTGAGGCCACAAAAGTGGGACACAACTTAGCTACTAAACCATCACCAGCACCATCAACTTCTCCTGAAAATCTTGGCTCCTTGGGAGCTCAGTAAGTGACAAAGCAGGGATTTTCCAAAATTACGTAATTCGGCTCTAAAAGCCGAGTCTCGGAAGAGCCAGGATGGGCTGACAAACCGCAGGACGCATCTATCCCGTGGCTGCTGCATCTGCTTTCCAGGAAATGGCAGGCGGTGGGACCCCTGGAGCCCCCTCCCCCATCAGAGTCAGGGCCTCCTGGGCTCCTTCGGGCTCAGGGAGGAAGCTGGCTTTGCTCATGACCTTGAAAGCAGGTGACAGCCTCCCTCGCCGAGCACTGAAAACAGAAGGTGCCTGCTCTCTCATTCTTCATTCACCTGGCAGGTGCCCTCTGCCCTCCCAGAGGCTGCACTCGTGATAAACGTAGGAGGTGGCACCAAACTGGCCACGGCAGGGAGTCTGAGTCACGGGGGCTGCCTGACGAGCCCTGCACCCAGGGGGCCAGACTGTTGACCTTGAGCACGGCTGCCTTCCGGCAGCCCGCGTGACCCCGGCCCTCGCCAGCACGCCTTCCTCTCCCTGGTCTGCCCACGACAGCGCCAGCCTCGTCGGGGTGACCCGTCAGAGGGGATGAGTGTCCACACACTGAGCCAGCACCTCAAGCTACGCAGTCTTCCACACTGTTGCCAGCATCCCTGTGCCTGGTGGTCTGGAGTCCATCAGAGCTGGACCTCGACACCCGAGGGCCACCTGCATCCAAGTGTCTGCCCAGCACACCTTTGGCCACAGGGGGCCAGCTGCCCTGAGGCCTAGGAAATTCACATGTTCATGGAACTACCCTTACTCCCCCAGAAGAGCCTTAATTGCATGCATGCATGCTCAGTCATGTCCAACTCTTTGCAACCCCAAGGACTGTAGCCCACCAGGCACCTCTGTCTATGGAATTTTCCAGGCAAGAATACTGGAGTGGGTTGCCATGTCCTTCTCCAGAGGATCTTCCTGACCCAGGGATCAAACCTGAGTCTCCTGCATTGTAGGCAGATTCTTTACCATCTAAGCCACCAGGGAAGCCCAGAAGAGTCTCAGAAGCCCTCTAAACCAGTTCCCTTGCTTAAGAGGTAGAGAGAAGAGACGCGAAAGGCAAAGGAGTAAAGGGAAGATATGCCCATTTGAATGCAGATTCCAAAGAATAGCAAGGAGAGAAGCCTTCCTCAGCAATCAATGCAAAGAAATAGAGGAAAACAATAGAATGGGAAAGACTAGAGATCTCTTCAAGAAAATTAGAGATACCAAGGGAACATTTCATGCAAAGATGGGCACAATAAAGGACAGAAATGGTATGGATTTAACAGAAGCAGAAGATATTAAGAAGAGATGGCAAGAATACATAGAAGAACTGTACAAAAAAGATCTTCGTGACCCAGATAACCGTGATGGTGTGATCACTCACCTAGAACCAGACATCCAGAATGCAAAGTCAAATGGGCCTTAGGAAGCATCACTAGGAACAAAGTTAGTGGAGGTGACGGAATGCCAGTTGAGCTATTTCAAATCCTGAAAGATGATGCTGTGAAAGTGCTGCACTTAATATGCCAGCAAATTTGGAAAACAGCAGTGGCCACAGGACTGGAAAAGGTCAGTTTTCATTCCAATCCCAAAGAAAGGCAATGCCAAAGAATGCTCAAACTACCATACAATTGCACTCATCTCACGAGCTAGTAAAGTAGTCCTCAAAATGTGGCAATGTGGGAGACCTGGGTACGATCCCTGGGTCAAGAAGATCCCCCGCAGAAGCAGAATGGCAACCCACTCTGGTATTCTTGCCTAGAGAATTCCACAGACAGAGGAGCCTGGCAGGTTACAGTCCATGGGGTTGCAAAGAGTCAGACATGGCTGATCAACTAACACTCACATACATTAACTCATTCAGTCCTTCCAATAACCCTGAGTGGTTGTCCAGTAGATATTTCCTCTGCCCTACAAATGACAAAACTGAGACTCAGAGGAAAACTGAGAACCTTGCCCAGAATTGCCCAGTTAGCAAACATCTAGGACACAGTCCCTGGGCCATGTGACTCCATCCAAGGCCACTGTTTGCGTCTCTACAGCTCGGACATCTTGATCCAAGACACCCTCCTGGCATACACAGTGGTCCATACAATCTCCTGGCCTCCTTACTGGGCAGCACGGCCTAACTTCATCTAGCACCCACGAGGCGATGTTGAAACTGAATTCTGACAGAGGAGCCAGTATCCATGCTTGAGGCCAAAAACTCAGCCAACGGGAGATCCAAAGGCAGAGAACACGTACATATCCTAAGCCCTAGAAGAAGGTCGGAGGACAGCTGAGTGCAGCTTGCAGGCGAGGTGAGACAGGAAGGCAGCTCTGGGCTAGACTGGGGACCTTGGACGCTAGAGTAAACTTCTAGGACTTTATCTTAAGGGCAATTAGGAAGCCAGCAAAGGATTTAAAGGCAAGAGTGCCGGAATCTGATTTGCATTTTTGGAAGATCACTCTGGCTGTGGAATTGAGCATTCCACCCAACACACACACACACACACACACACATACATTTTCAGGCTGGTTTACAAAGGACAGCTCCCCATGCCAAGACCCAGCTGCCTGGACTCTCAGGACCACACTCCAGCTCCACTTGGTGCCAGAACATTCTGTTACCTACTGGGCTCCAGTCCACATCACCTTGGAATTCTTTCCTGGCATGTGAGGTCATCCATCCATGCCAGCTTCCGTTTCCAGGAGACACACGAGTGGAGGACGCCTGGGACCCTCCTTGACAAGCAAGGCATTCTCTGACTTTCAATTACATTACATTTTTAAATGCTATTACAGCTGAAGCCTATTCCTACTATTTTATTAGAAGCATATTCTTAAAAACCTGTTCTCTTAGGCATCATTTTGAATGAATGCATAGCATTTCACAACTTGGGTGATGGCACAAAGGTAAGATCTTTAAGAGTGGCAGTGATTTTCCTGGTGGTCCAGTGGTTAAGCATCCGCCTGCCAATGCGAGAGACACAGACTCTCTCTCTGGTCCGGGAAGATCCCACGTGCCTCAGGGCAACTAAGCCCACAATTACTGGGCCTGTGCTTGAAGCCTCGGAACGCAGCTACTGAGTCCACACACCCTAGAGCCCACGATCCACAACAAAAGCTCCCGCAGTGAGAAGACCACCCACCACAGCCAGCGAAAAGCCCATCATTCCGGCCAAAAAAAAGAAAGAGTGACGAGGGGATTCCCTGGTGGTCCAGGCGTTAGGATTCCACACTCTCGTTGCCAAAGGCCTGGATTCAAGGCCTGGCTGGGGAACTGAGATGGCAAGTCCTTCCCCACTGCAGTCCACCTCTGCCCTGCACCTCCCCTGCAGGCATAAGTATCCACCAGTCAAATGCCTGAGCTCCCCCCAAGCCTAGTCTTACAGGCTTGTCAGGTAGACGGGCTTTAATTAAGGCAATCTCTCAGATGCTCTGCACAACAGGGCTTTGCGGGAGAGCTCAGACTTGAGCTCCTTTCCTCTTGAGGGCCTTTCCTCTCCTTCCCATGGAGTCTGACAGCTTCCCCCCACATTGAGGGAACACTTCCTATTAGCTCCCCCTCCATCACATGAGCCCCAGGAAGCTACTGAACAGTTCAATTGCTCAGTCGTGTCCGACTCTTTGCGACCCCATGGACTGTAGCACGCCAGGTCTCCCTGTCCATCACCAACTCCCGGAGTTTGGTGATGCCATCCAGCCATCTCATCCTCTCTGGTCCCCTTCTCCTCCTGCCCTCAATCTTTCCCAGCATCAGGGTCTTTTCAGATGAATCAGCTCTTCGCATCAGGTGGCCAAAGTATTGGAGTTTCAGCTTCAGCATCAGTCCTTCCAATGAAAATTCAGGACTGATTTCCTTTAGGATGGACTGGTTGGATCTCTTTGCATTCCAAGGGACTCTCATGGGTCTTCTCCAACACCACATTTCAAAAGCATCAATTCTTCGGCTTTCTTTATAGTCCAATTCTCACATCCATACCTGACCACTGGAAAAACCATAGCCTTGACTAGACAAACCGTAGACCCCATAAAAAGGACTCATCATTTTCTTCCTCACCCACTCCATGAAGGGCACCACCAACTGACCACCCCAGCACCAAGTCAGATAGGAGGCCTTGCTGCCATTTCATATCACACACACGTGGATATGTTAACATATGTCCAGAAGAAACCCCCAGCATCATCCCCGCTTACTTACTCACACCCACTTTATCACTCACAAAGACCGACTTCCTCCGCCACCTAGACGTCTACAGTCTGTCCCACGCTCCGTCACCACTGGCTGCCTAGCACGACCACCTTGCCCTTCTCTGGACGGCTGCTCAGTGTTCTCAACTCCCTGCTGGCCATGCAGCCGCCCTATCCTGACCCACCTCTGCCCTGGAGGCACAGCAGCTTTGCACACTTCCCTCTGGAGTTCCTCAGGCTTCCTCTGGGCTTTGGCCCTGGCCTGGCCCCAGCTCAGCTTCCTCTCTAGCTCCCCCTGTCCTCCCGACCACACTCTTTCAGCTCCTGCTACTGGGCTCACAGGTCCTGGGCCAGCTCTGTCTCCAGACCCCACTGGTTCACCCTCCACCCTTGCTGTGGCCTCAGCTGAATGTCCTGTCCCTCATCACCTGGCTGACCCTCAACAGTACATGAGGACCCAGCCTCTCCCCCAGAGAGCCTCCCCAGATCCTACTCCCAGCCAGGCTTACTCCTCCCACAAGACTGGCCACAGTGCTCAAGTCAACCCTTCCTTCCCCACTTCCTTTGGGAAAGTGAACATAGAACAAATAAGAAGTCCAGACAAACCTCCTACCGTCTCCTCTCTTCCCTTCACCTGCTGGTTTGATTCTCCCTTGGTCTTGCCACGTCCACCAGGTGCTTCCTGTCTATCTGCTAGAACAGAGCCTCCACGCTGCTCTATCAACACCCAGGGGACCTTACTGGACAGGCAGGCTCCTGGCCCCACCGCCCCCAGTGGCCGATTCTGCAGGGAGGCAGTGGGGCAGGTGTGCCCGTGACAAACCCTCTCCCCAGGGTGGCTCTGAGCCTGGCAACGTGGGGGAGCCGCCGGGGCCGTTTTTTCTTTCTCTC
This sequence comes from Oreotragus oreotragus, assembly GCA_006410675.1. Classification (NCBI taxonomy): domain Eukaryota; kingdom Metazoa; phylum Chordata; class Mammalia; order Artiodactyla; family Bovidae; genus Oreotragus; species Oreotragus oreotragus. The sequence continues at coordinate 33,649 of SJYX01018053.1, forward strand.
CCTCTTTCCTTGCGGGTCTCACCGTGAGCATCTGGGGCTATCCCTTCCATCTCAGAACTGGGTTAGGCGTCACGGCTCTGGCCAGTCCATAATTAAGCACCTCCTTTCCTTCCCTCTCCTGAGATGCTCCTCTGACTCCACCCTGACTTCTCCCAACTCGACTTTAAGGCTAGTCTGTGCCTTTTCATCTCTTGAGCCTGTTTTCTCTCTGACTGCACTGCTCTTCATGGGCACCTCTTAGCCCACTGGACTTCTTAGGAACGGAAAATGAAACCGCAGAGGTTCAAGGGAGGGACTCAGGGCGGGAGTCTGGCCCTGCTGTTTCTGTTCCCACACATCCAAGCTGAGGTCTTGGCAAGCATTACACATAGAGGCCCAGGACCTCACAGGTATCCAGAGGAAAGCAAAAGTCCCAGAGAGTTAGGGGGAATGGATGAAAACGGAGACACGTCTCTACTATAACTCCATGTAGGAGCACGTTATTAAATGATTATACAGAGAAGATGCCAGCTCTGTGGCAGGAAGTGTGGTGGGTACATGCTCAGTCATGTCCAACTCTTTGCAACCCCATGGACTGCAGCCCACCAGGCTCCTCCATCCACGGAATTTTCCAAGCAAGAATACTGGAGTGTGTTGCCGTTTCCTTCTCCAGGGGATCTTCCCAGCCCAGGGATCGAACCCACATCATTTGCGTCTCCTGCACTGGCAGGTGGACTGTCTATCACTGGTACCACCGGTAAGAAGAGAAATCTCTAAACCAGGCAGTAAAGGGAGAAAGGACCGCTCTGTGAGGCAGGTGAGATGGAAACAGAGCGGGCCACCTCTGGGAGTCACTCATCATTCGGCCCCTTGTCTTAACCCAAGGCCTCAGTGGGGTCTTCACCATCCCACGGGCTGCTCCAGGGACATTCAGAGGAGCCCGTGGACCCCGCCACCCTCCTAGCATCCCGACACCAGTGCTTCCGTCCTGAGCCTAGATCACCGGCCCCTGTTCTCAGCCTCCTCGAGTTACTCCCCACACCGGCAGCTTTCCCTCTAACGTGCAAATCCTTTCTGCGTAGGCAGGAAAAGTACCAGCATCCTGGCTCCCCTCCCAGCACCTGGTAGCCTTGAACACACCGAGGCTGTAACAAACGGGTAGGAAGGCAGCCTAGCGCAGAGCCAGGCCCCGGCCTGAGGTCACCGGCTGCCAGAGGACCCAGCAAGATGATGCCTGTAGGACCCATAGCCTGTCATTACATACAGGCCCTCCTTGGATAAGCAAAGAAGGGTGTTTGCAGCTGTCATGGTCAAGGATGCCCTGAAACGGATAAAAAGGCTTTAACTGACACTGCAAAAGTATTATCACCTTAGCAAAAACACAGGAAAATTTTCTTCTCAGGAAAGCATCCGGTCACATGGGCAGCAAAGGAGAAACAAAAGGTTTTTTGGTTTCAAACTGGCTGACCACTCAGTCTTTACTTTATCCCTGAGGGTTCCTCATGCAAGTTCTCCTTTCCTGGAGGATGTGCTAGGCTTACACTCCTGAGATGCACAGGGTCTTCCCTGGAGGAGTCTAGTCTGCCCATAACAACACATGTTTCATTGTCTGCAATATTCCACACCCAAGATTTACCAGCCAGGGCTCTAACAGGGATGGTATTCTCCGAAAGTTCAGGAACCACGTTTATGTGCCTCTCTTGGCAAGCAGCTGTAATTGTCACCCAGGGCTTTAATAAAGCCCATCTCAAAGTTGTAGACTGCACCCATGGAGATAACTAAGCCCGCAATAATAAATCTTGTCAAAATAGGAAATTCATTTCTTTCCTGAAAATGAAATGGAGAAAATGATTTAAAGTGTCCTTTTTCTCACTTACCAGCACTGAAATAATAATGGGCTGGCCTTGCCAAGCCAATGTCAAGATTTCACGCCACCACTGGAAGTCGGGCCGGAGCCTTGGCTTTGAATTCATTAGAAAGAATAATTTAATTAACAAATGTTATCACTTTACTAACTGTAACCTCTTAAATAGACAGGAGTTTTAAAGTTTACAAAATACACCTCCTTTATTCTCATTTCAATTTCACAGATGAGAAAACTGAGGCTCAAAGAAATTTGGTGGCCAGTAGGTACAAGAACCAAAACCTGAATCCAGGCGCCTGACTCCCAGCCCAGCGCTCTGTACGAGGTAGATGTTTGAGCTGCTTTTCAAGAACCAGGAATGGCGAGATGGAGCCAAGCAAAGCATATCTGCCTTTTCCAAAAACCAAAACACTGATGGCAGCAGACTTTGCCTTAGTCGGAATAATTCAGGGAGGGGGAAAAGAAACCCCAGATTTACTTGGTTCCACTTCTATAGGGCCAACTCTTCAAATATCAAATAGAAAGACCAAGGGAAAAACTTCTGAACCAGTTAAATGTAGCTCCTGAATCATTTCAAGCCATAAATATTTGTTGACGGGTTATGTGCAAAGACTGGCTTTGGCTTCAAGGAGCTTATAAACTAGTAGAAGGGATAAAATTAGAACACATGTCTCATACACACACACCCACGCGCGTGTACACACACACCCAGAACAAAGGCTGGGGTAACCCAGAATGCAGAGAAAGGGTGATGGAGGATTCAGGAAAGCTCTCTTGAAGAGTGATGGGCTTTGATGGTGAAGGAGGAAGGAACAGCTGATGGGTTCACCCTACGGAGACAAAGCTTGGGACTGAACCAACACACATGAAAACTGCCTGGCACGTGCAACCCACTCACTAAAGCTTGCTTGTTTTTATGGAAAGACGGGAGGAAGAGTCCTTCAGTTCAGTTGTTCATCCGCTCAGTCGTGTCTGACTCGACTGAACTGAACTGAAGAACTCTTTCCCCCTTCTTTCCAAAAAAAACAAGAAAGTCCTTAGACTGAGGTGAAAACATAAACTTTGTCATACTGAGAGGAGATAAGCAGAACCAGTGAGCCAGATAAGGGTCCCAGGGTTGGCTCCTGGTCCCCTTGGCAGGAGGTCCCTTGCCCCAGGTTCTGAATTTCAGCTGCTGCTCCACCTACTCTGAGCAGCGGCTGTGATGTGCCAACCACACGCTACCGGATACAACTAAGGGTCTAACACCTTCTTTGCCCATAAGACCCTGCTCTCTGGGTCTAGCGGATGGTTGAGGGTGACGTCAGGTAGCCCCCAGGGAGCGGCCCCCAAAACTGCCCCTGCAGCAGGGAGGGAGGGCTGGATTGGGAGATGGCCAGAGAGCATGTTGGGAAAGTTCTCGCATCTTCAGCCAGTGCCAGCACCTCCCAGCACTCCATGGAGGAGCAAGGCCACGTCCCTGTACTGAGGCTCCCCGGTACTAAAATAGGAGACCAAGGTGGCAGTTACCCAAGTCGCGGTACAATTTAAAGGCTCAAAACTAAATAAATGAGTGCATTTGATAGTGAACATGCAATCATGATGTGTTCCAAAGCCAAGTGGAGATTTCATATACAAATATCAAGGCATACTGGGACATACACTACTGCGGTGATTTCATGGCAGGACCTTGGTTTAAGGATGTGTGAGGAACATGCTTCTTTCTGATCCTGTGCGTTCTTCTTGGGTTGAATGTATAGATTCATTTGGAGGTACCAGCAGAAGCTTACATCCGGGACCCTTTACAAATGGGAAACGTGGGTTTACAGGACCCTCCTGCCTAATTTCCCTGCCCTTCATCTCATTCTTATTCACCCACGCCTCCCCGGCCCATCCCACCCTCTTCCTGGGAATAAGCCCTGGCCACCCCACAGGGCCGACGGTCTCCCACAGGTCCCCCTAAATCTCCCTGTGATTCCAGTCACTGGATCAGTGGAAGACATCTCCGCAGTCCAGGAGCAGGGCCTCGTCCGCTGCGCGAGGAAGGCCCAGGGCCCCGGAGGATGCTGCGGACGCTGGCAAGGCTGACAACACTGTCTGCACAGCTAAGCAGAGATGGCCACTTTCTGCTCCCGGGCTTCTGTTTTTTCCCTTCTGTCCCCTCACCTGGGCTCCTCGGGGCCCTGTGCAAACACTGCTGTTCCAGATGGCTAAACTCACTTGACATTTAGTGCAGCAGGGACCCTGCAAGGAACTAACTGCAGGCTTGGTGGTAGAAGTCACTGCACCAAAAAATTAGATGGTTCCACTGCCTGCCTACAAGGCTCCGGTGGTTTGCAAAGTGATCAGGAATGAAAGAAAAGTCGGGCTTTCTTTAGGTGCCCCCTAAAGACAGTCAAGAGTGCACTGCTCACCTAACACAAGGAATGACCAAGAACCACCTGGGCGAACAGAAACAGATGTGAGACCCCACCCGTTCACCCACCCGTCCCCACCCCCACATTCATGGCATGCCTGTTGGGTATCAGATGGACAGCTGTGAACAGGGCCTGGTCCCCTCCTTCACCATCATCAGAGGATGAAGGAGACGGACAGAATAAGAGATGAGGAGAAAGCTCAGTAAATGCCACCCCAGGGCACTTACAGGTGCTGCAGGCTGAGGCTCACCCCTTAAAGTAGGGCTGAGATTCCAGCCTCCTTCTCTGGCTGGTCCCTCCCTCTTCCCACTTCCCCCACCCCTTTCTTGAATTCTGCCTCACCTCACCTTCCTCTCCAAACTCCTCATCCTCGACTCCCAACCTCAAGCTCCAAGAAGGCAGAAAAAGCATACATATCCTTATGCCCAAGGCTTCTCCAGCCCTAGAAAGCTGCCGTTCTTAATGCAGATGCCTGCTTAACACATGCCCTGCAATTTATTTACTTCCATCCCCATCTTCAGATGCGGGGGACTTATCAAGTCAGCATCATAAATACTGGATCTTATTTTATTTTATTTTTTTTCCCGAAAAGCTGCAGCTCCAACAGCAGGCATCTGATGAAGACGTATGCTGCACAAGCAGAGNCTGCTTAACACATGCCCTGCAATTTATTTACTTCCATCCCCATCTTCAGATGCGGGGGACTTATCAAGTCAGCATCATAAATACTGGATCTTATTTTATTTTATTTTTTTTCCCGAAAAGCTGCAGCTCCAACAGCAGGCATCTGATGAAGACGTATGCTGCACAAGCAGAGAACTGAATGAAGCCCCAGACGAATGCAGGCCTTTTTCCAGCTACAGAGTCTGAGCTCAATTCCCTGCGTCGAGGTGGTTTCTGTCTGTGTCAGTCAGCACGTCACAACAGCAGCCTCCAGGCCCGCTGCACAGCACCCCTCAGCCAGCGCCTTCCCACACAATACCAGCAACTGTAAAAGCTGCAACCGCCACTGAAGTTACAACCGTGATGATTTCTACAAACGGGGAGCGCTGCAATTCTGCTCCGTCAGGCCCTGATAAGTAGGTTACCCGTGGGACAAACGCCTTGCCTTTCTGTAAATCCAGAATGCCCTTGCTGAGCTCCGCGCTCCCCTGAATTACCAGTTCACTGGCATCAAACGACTATCTGCATGTGTGAATTCTTTCTTCGTGCTGAGATGAGGGTGGTTCCACAGCGTCCCCGAGTCTGGGGTGACCAGGGTAGAGTCCTCAGCTGCTCGGTCTTAACATACTTCGCCTCAAACCATGACTTCGTTGGTGAAAAATGGGTCTAACGAAGCCCTCACCTTATGTGAACCCTCCCTTGGGCCCCCACCCCCACCTCGGCCATCTGCTCAACCAGCTCCTGCATGCGCATCCTCAGCCCTCTCCAACCAGCCTTTCTGCACTGCTGTGCCTCCCCTCACCTTTCCCCAAGGGCCTGCCACCTTCTTGCAACGTTGCCTTTTGCTATAAATTTTAACTCAGCTCTCTGAAACGGCTCACAAGACCAGGCCGATGGCAAAAAGAACTCACTAGCATTACGAAACACAAATGCAGCACCCCAACACCTCATCTCGTACCTTAGGGCCCCTCTACCCCAAAAATCCCTTGAAGAGTTTACAGCATCGTTATCACTTTGAATTCAGGTTTCCTTATTATTGCTGTATCCCTCCTAGCACCCAGGATATTGCGTAAAATAATGAAAATCTGTGTGGAAGATTTTCAAATGCTTACTGACGCAGTATGCTGTGACCAGCTAGTAAAACAAAATAACCTAACTGGTTGGGCGGGGCGGAGGGGGGTGGGAAGTGTGGAATGTTATCAGCTAGACTTGACATGGAAATTAAGTTGACCAAGAATGTCCAGACTAAGAAACAAAAAGAATATTGGACTTGCTACTTTTCTATGTGTGTCTTGCAAGCAGTTGGGATTCAGAGTTATACTGAAGGGAGTTACAGTGAATGGAAAGAATTCTCAGAAGAGAGAAAAGGGAGACTTTTGTTTTGACTCTGGTTATATATATATATATATATATATATATATTTACGATCTCAGGAGCATCAAGGAAGGGGCTGGGGAACAAAAAGTGGGATAAAAACATTGAGTGAGCAGTTTGGGAGAGGATGGGCTTGGCTCCTAAAGCACGAGGCAGGGATGGAAATAGAGAACACGCCTTCCTAAGGAGAAGTTTACATTCATGCCAAGAAAGTGGGTGAGTACTGTCAGATATAACCGGACTTCCCCCCCCGCCTGACTCACAAGATGGGCTCCAGTATTTCAGACCCAGCAAAAGGGCCTGACGGAGCGTTCTAAGTGGCACCAACCCAAACTCCTGCTCCCCGTCAGTTTGGAGAAGGCTTCTTTTTAGGTCCTGCTAAAGTGGTGGTGCCTTGGTGCAACTACAATTTACACATGAGACGGCAATCCCTTGGGGGGAAGGAAGACTGCCTTTGGAAGGGGTATAGGAAAGCCTAGCGCACCGGCCACTTGGGGTGCAATCAGAGAATGTCTTTGCTTCTGGATTTCATCTCGAGGAACTGGCTGGATGTGGGTCTTGCTGACTGGCTGGTATGAGGAGGAGGAGGACCCACAGGCAGCCTGTCCCCACGCTCCTCTCAACCACAGGCCTCAAACTTCTTTCTCAGAGGGAGCCAATTTCAAGAAAAAAATTAAAATGTTTCCTTCTCAACCAAGACCAGCGTCTCAGTCCTGGAACCCCGAGGGCCACATTCCCAGGCAATGGGTTCACAGGCCATGCCCCACCTCGCCGTCCGCAGGTTAAAATGGCTCTGCTGGAGCTGAAGTTCGGCCTGTCTCCAACCCAAAGAACCGCATCCATAGGCGCCTGGCCTCCTCCATGGGGGACTCCAAAACACCCCAACTGGAGCCCTCGCCCAGTCAACTGACTCCCTCCCTTCACAAGTGAAGGTATTTCTCACCAAAGGTGTTTTTATTAAAAGGTGCTTTGAGTTGGGGGTAGGAAGGCCCCAGACCCAGAGTGCTGAACAGACAGCAATTAATTGCCCTAAGGGGTCTGGGTCTTTGTGGGGGCTGTCTTGTCACTACCAGCCCCTGCCCCCACCACGAACCGACTCCTAAACAGAAAGCAGACCTGTTCTCTGACCAGGCCCCTGGGCAGGCTGGACAGCACCCGGGGCCAGTTTCCAAAGGTAAGTTCCTTTGGTCATCCGCTGCTCATCTTGAGTGACCAGAACTGGAGACGGTGCCAAATGCCCACCCGTCCCCCGCCTCCACCAGGCTAAGCAGTTCTGCCCCGGGGCCCCACAGGGTCAGTCAAGGTGCTTCCCGGGGTTCAAGGAGGGTGGGGAAAGGGCAGAGGCCCCACCATTGAGACCTGGGAAGGAGGCTCTCCGCGCCTCCGAGAGTGGGTCACCGGGGAGGCAGCGGGCAGAGCGGTCTCCGGAGCCCGGGGCCGCATTTTCCAAAGTGGCTTCCTTGGAAAGCCCCGGAGAGAAGGCGAGCAGGCCCCAACTCCGCGCCGACCACGGGGGGCGGGGGGACGGAAAAGTTCCTCCCGGCGGCGCCGGGCCCGCAGCGTCTGTCCAAGGTGCTGAAAGGTCTCCGCGGGCGGGCGGGCTCCTGCGCGCCTTCAGCCTCCCGGCAGCCCGCTCTGCCCTTCCAGCCCCTTGCCCGGTCTTCCTCCAGCCGCTGCGAAGCCCCCTCGCTCCACCGCTCCTGCCCCACGCGCCCTGCACTCGGCAACATCGCCTCGACCGGCCGCGGCGCCCCGCGTCCCCCTGTCTCTCCGGGCTCCGCCGCGCCCCTTCCCCCAGCGGCCACCTCCGGGCGCCTCTGCCTCCCGGCTTGCCGCACCCCCCCACCCGCCACCCCTTACCTTCTTCTTTCGGTCACGGGAGCGGTTCCTCCGCTTCCTGTTGGATTCCTCCTTCTCCTTCTGCTCCTGGAGGGCCTGCGCCTCGATGTCTTTGATTTTCTTCAGCTGTTTGGCCGCTTGAGCCATGGCCGGTCACCGTGCTCCGGTGGGTCCCCGCCTCCCGGGCCCTTCGCACTTGGCGATCCAGGTGGCGACACCCTCCCGGGGAGGAAAAACGGAGTCTGCCCTCCGCGGTGTGTGTGTGGGGTGGGAGCGCGGGGGGGGGTGGTCCG
>SJYX01018053.1:47193-59852 GCA_006410675.1 Oreotragus oreotragus
TCAAGAGGCAGGTCAGGTGGTCTGGTATTCCCATCTCTTTCAGAATTTTCCACAGTTTATTGTGATCCACACAGTCAAAGGCTTTGGCATAGTCAATAAAGCAGAAATAGATGTTTTTCTGGAACTCTCTTGCTTTTTCCATAATCCGTGATTCTTAACCATCATGTTGCACTAAATCACTCAATTTGCTTATCTGTATATAGACAGAGACACTGATAATACCTCCCTTAAAGGGTGGTCAGGAGGGCCAGGGAGAAACCATTCAGTAAACAGAACGTGCTGCAGTGAGCTTCGTTTCTTAAGGCAATAAGTAGGACAAATTGGTGTCTAAGGTCATTTTTAGCTCCAGAATCCTAATTTCTCTATATCTAGATCCTTACAGGAGCCTTTCAAAGACCAAAAGTAAAACAAACAAAAACCCCTGAGGCGCAAAGGGGAAACACTGATCAACAGTGGGAGGTGGATACCAAAGTCCTGCCTCGGTTCCCCCAAATACCCTCTGGATGGCCCTAGATTTCCAAAACCTCAGTGAGGGCAAGACGGAAATCTGGTCCACAGCTGGGGGTCACTCATAAGTTTGTTCCCTTGGATCTTGGGTACTGAGAAGGCTGCAAACTGAGAAAGAGAAGATGCGATTGAGCCGTCTGAAGGTATTTGCTCCAACAGGGTGACCTGGACGTGGGCGCTCTAGCTGAGTCCCGTCAGCAGATGAAGAGATGGGAGAAAAGGGCAATGTCAGCTCTCTTGGCCACTGGAGGGGTTCCTTTGTCCTGGTCAGAGGACGGTATTGGTCATCTGTGTACCACCTTTGTAGCTCCAGGGATTGGTTTTGTGGAACACAAGTTTTCCATGGGCCAGGTATGGTGGTGGGGGGTGGGGGACAGCTGTTTTGGGATGATTCAAGTGTATTACATTTATTGTGCACTTTATTTCTATTATGGTTACATCAGCTCCAGCTCAGATCATCAGGCATTAGATCCCAGAGGTTGGGGACCCCTGATCTAGGGGGTTCAGAGGATAGCCCTTCTAGACACTCCCCATGTCAATGCTGCTGCTGCTGCTGCTGCTAAGTCGTGTCAGTCTTGTCCGACTCTGTGTGACCCCATAGATGGCAGCCCACCAGGCTCCGCCGTCCTTGGGATTTTCCAGGCAAGAGTACTGGAGTGGGGTGCCATTGCCTTCTCTGCCCCATGTCAATAGATGATAGTAAAAGGAATCACATTTATTAATTGTACCCAAAGCACTGATAGGCATTGTGCCCCATTTATTGCTTATGACAAGAGCCTTCTTATCCCTGTTTCTCACACAAGGAAACCGGCCAGGTGGTAGTGGTTAGTGGCACAGTCACCTCTGACTCATGTGACCCTAAGGCCTCCAGGCTCCTCTGTCCATGGGATTCTCCAGGCAAGAACACTGGAGTGGGTTGCCATTTCCTTCTCCAGGGGATCTTCCCAACCCAGGGATCGAATCTGGATCTCCTGCATTGCAGGCGGATTCTTTACCAAGTGTGTTGACCTAAATTCCCTGAGGTCATACATGTAATACTCAAGAGTCAGAATTCAGACCCAAGCTCCCTACCTCCCAGGCTGACCTAAAGGGAACCAGCAGATGACTGGTTGGGCAGGTGACTCAACAGGCCCCACAGTATGGAAGAAACAGCAATGACCTGAGTTGTGCCTATCGGTACTGTCCGTAGGGAGGCAACCAAAGGACCAGCCTATCCCCCTGAAGCTTAGAAGCAGAACCCGCAGGGCTCTGCACAGCATTGCCAGGGACACCTTCTACACTCTTGACCAGCTGGCGGGGCAGGACCGTCACCCTCCTTGGGCTCTTCTTGCCTTTCCTTCTTGCTCCCTGGGGTCCTGTGTGCACCCACGGTCAGCAGGGGCTGTCCACTCTGATGTCCAGGAAAGTGGCCGTGGGATGCGAGTTGAAACCCTAGCGTAGGCGATAGTCCCTGGAAGCCCCTATTTTTCTCTCCTCCCCAGAGACAATTACTACTCAAGTAAACTCTAGATTTCAGTGGAGTCTTTTAATTTTGCTGTTAAGGGAAAGGCAGGGCATCCACTTTTATATTTTTGCTTTCTTCCCTAGAATTTCCAATTCCCAGCCCCATTCTGTTATTATGAGTTTATGCAACTAGACCGATTTGTGTTCTTAAAAGAAACATTATTAATAATTAATAAAGCTTCCCGAGATAAAAGCTGCCTCCTGTGCTAAATAATATAAATAGCTAAAATACCCTGAGTGCACCAGGCTTTCTTCTGAGCATATTTGACCCGGAGAACAGCTCCATGTGGGAGCTGCCATCGTCACCATTGCCATTTACAGGTGAGGAAACTGAGGCACAGGGTGCATAATTTGTTCCAGGTCTGTGGCTGGCAAGCCAAGGGACCTAGTGTGTGTGCTGTGCTAAGTCGCTTCAGTCGTGTCAGACTCTCTGTGACCCTCTGGACTGTAGCCCACAGGCTCCTCTGTCCATGGGATTCTCCAGGCAAGAATACTGGAGTGGGTCACCATGCCCTCCTCCAAGGGATCTTCCTGACCCAGGGATGGAACCTGCCTCTCTCGTGTCTCTTGCATTGGCGGCTGGGCTCTTTACCACTAGCGCCACCTAGGAAACCTAAGGTTGGAACAGAAAAGAGTCTGTTTTTGCTGCGATTCTGGGGCTGACATCCTAGATGGAGGAGGGGTAGGAAGGCCTGTCCAACTCTGTCCCTGAGCTCTTAATCCCTGTTTTGGTTTGTTTGTTTCTTTTTTTTTTTTTTTCTTAATCCCTTTTTAGCAAAGAAGGAACCGGAAGTCTCGGGCAGCTCTGAGCCCTCTGAGAACAGAGGCTGTCCTGCCCCTCTGTGGGTCCCAACCCCCCAGGCAGTGCCACCCCCACAAGTGTGCAAGTCAAATGTGAGCCAGAAAAAGCTCCAAATCAGAGACTCTTAGACTCCGAAGGAACTGCCTTTCCATTTCCCAACCAGTGTGAGTGCTGGATCCCTCTGCTGGGTCCCATGTTCCCAAGGCAGGTCACTCCCCAGACAGCCTGGAGGGTCCATTCTCTGCTCCGTCTGTGCCCACAGCCTCTCCCTAAGCGCATTTATCGGCCCCTGCATTGCCAACACAGAGACTCATCAAACTTTTCCTCTGTGTGACGTCCCTTCCGATATTTGAGGAAGGCTTTCCCTTGTCTCCCATCCTCATCTGAAATAATGTCAGGAGCTCGTCGCAAAGGTGATCACTGAGCTCCCGGATTCCTCATTTCCTGCCCAAGGTTTACTTATGGTGGAACTTGCCATTTTAAGCACTGCCTTTTCCAGAGTGGGATTTGAAGAGATAAAGGAGCCCTAAAGCCAAGATACTCGGAGGAAATGGGAAAACAGAAGGAGGTATTACATTTGCATTCTTGGAAAATGCTGAAATCAAATTCAGGCGCTCACTCACCTTGCCCTAGGCCCCAGAGCCCCAGGAGACCCCGTCTGCTCCGCTCCTGCCTGCCCCCCTGCACCTTGTGCTACGCCGCCCCCCAGGTCCTCTGTCGCTCTCCATCCATGCCTGTGTCTTCCACAAAAGAAACCACCAGCTTGACCGTCCTCACCTCTCAGCACGTGGACCTGTCTACGCCCATCCCCCTGGTCCACGCTGCTCCTTTGGCTTGTCCTCTGGACCTTTTTCCTTCCTCCTCCTGAAATAATGTGGCTTCTGTCAGCCCTGCCTCCGTGGACACCCGCGGAATGCCTCTCTACTAGCCATGATCCCCACAGGACCACCGGCTCTTCCTTCCACCGCCAAGCTGCCTAAAAGCGCAGTCACCACCTCCCACCACTCACTCCTCACCCTGACCACGCTGTCCTCGCGTCGCAGAACCTACAGCCACGTCTCCATCCTGAAGGTAACTCCCAGGGGCATCTGGCTTGGTTGTGTCTCCTTGAGTTCCTGGGTCTTGTCCCCCTCTTGCCTGCTCCCCCTCCTGTCTCCTGAATTCAGCTCTTCTCAGGGCTCATGAGTAAGAACTCCGCCCAGGCCCCTTTCAGTTTAGCTCTCCTCCTGCCATGATTCCCAGGCTTCCTTGATGGCTCAGCTGGTAAAGAATCCACCCGCAATGCGGGAGACCTGGGTTCGATCCCTGGGTGGGGAAGATCCCCTGGAGAAGGGAAAGGCTACCCACTCCAGCATTCCGACCTGGAGAATTCTATGGACTGTATGGTCCATGGGGTCACAAAGAGTCAGACATGACTGAGCGACTTTCACTTTCCTGCCATGATCCCCAGTTTGGCAGTGACCTGCACCCACTTTCCAATGACACTGGGTCTCTAACTAGAGCTTTGATCTCTCTCAAGTCAAGCAGCGGACCAAGCCTTGGAGGCGGCATTGTCAGAGGGCACACCCAGCCCCACCCCTCCCGGCGTCTCTGTTCCCAGATGGCGCCACCACCATTCACTTGCTCACTCAAGTCAGGAACCTGGGGTCCCACGAAGCTCCGCCTTTCCTCTCCTTTCCACTCCGAGCTCCACTGCCCACTAGATAGCAGAGTCTTTCTTCAAAACCTATTCTCAAATTTGAACTCGCATTCAAATCACCTAGGGATCTATTCAAGTTTGAACTCGGAGTCAGCCAGGAGGCGTGGCTTGCAACCAAGGCCCCTAGTCTCTGTCCGTCCCTTGCATAGCAATTCAAGTCCTGTGTACTGCCACCCAGATGAAGGCGGGGCACGTTTCCAGCACAGCAACGGGCTACGTCTAACCTCCTCCCTAATGGTGCCTGCCCCTAAGGTCAACATTCTTCTCGACCTGGAGAATTCTATGGACTGTATGGTCCATGGGGTCACAAAGAGTCAGACATGACTGAGTGACTTTCACTTTCCTGCCATGATCCCCAGTTTGGCAGTGACCTGCACCCACTTTCCAATGACACTGGGTCTCTAACTAGAGCTTTGATCTCTCTCAAGTCAAGCAGCGGACCAAGCCTTGGAGGCGGCATTGTCAGAGGGCACACCCAGCCCCACCCCTCCCGGCGTCTCTGTTCCCAGATGGCGCCACCACCATTCACTTGCTCACTCAAGTCAGGAACCTGGGGTCCCACGAAGCTCCGCCTTTCCTCTCCTTTCCACTCCGAGCTCCACTGCCCACTAGATAGCAGAGTCTTTCTTCAAAACCTATTCTCAAATTTGAACTCGCATTCAAATCACCTAGGGATCTATTCAAGTTTGAACTCGGAGTCAGCCAGGAGGCGTGGCTTGCAACCAAGGCCCCTAGTCTCTGTCCGTCCCTTGCATAGCAATTCAAGTCCTGTGTACTGCCACCCAGATGAAGGCGGGGCACGTTTCCAGCACAGCAACGGGCTACGTCTAACCTCCTCCCTAATGGTGCCTGCCCCTAAGGTCAACATTCTTCTCACCTCCATCCCCTTCGATAACTTCATCTCGACGGAGTTACACAACATAGACCCTTTTGTACGGGCGTTCCCTCACCCAACATCGCATCTCTGAGACCCACCCATGTTGCCGCATCCCTCAGGAGTCACTTCCTTGCCATTACTGTGTAGTATATTCCGTGGTGTGAATGTACAACAATTTACCCATCCTCATACTGATGTGTGTTCATGCGCACTTGTTCAACTGTGGCTGACTCTTTTCGACCTCACAGACTATAGCCCACCAGGCTCCTCTGTTCATGGGATTTTCCAGGCAAGAATACTGGAGTGGGTTGCCATGTCCTCCTCCAGGGGATCTTCTCAACCTAGGGACTGAATGCGTCTCCTGAGTTGCAGGCAGATCCTTTACCAGTGAGCCACCTGAGAGGCCCCCTCATGCTGATGGACGTGAGCTATTTCTGGCCTGGATGCTGCTGTAGGGAAAGCTGCTATGGACACAGCAATCACGTATGTCCTTGCCATGGACAGAAGCACTGACAGGCATCTGTGCTGGGTGAGGACCCAGCAGTGAAATGGCGTGATCGTCAGGCATGTGTGCATTTTGTTTGGCACAAGCACTTTTCCGAAGTGATTATACCGAGTTGTGTTCCCACCAGTGACGTTCCCACCAGTGGCTCCACACCCTTGCCCCCACTTGGCGTCACTGACGGTTCCGCCCTTCCGGTGAACGAGAAGCGCTTGCCTGCTGTGGTTTCAATTCGCATTTCTGATGGCGAGAGAAGCTGTGCACACTGCTAAGTGTTTATCAGCCTTTAGAATATTCCTCTTACCTGCAGCATCTGCTCGGGTCTTTCATCGGGTCATGGCATTTTCCTCTCTGCGACTGTGGGCTCTTCCTCACTCCTGCCCTGCTCCAGTTCCCTTGTGGGCGCTCCTTGCCCAGCTGTGACCCCCCTGGCCGGTCCAGCCTCCAGCCTGACCCTCCTCATCTGATCACTCACCGTGGTGTCTCCTAGGGGCTGCGGACGGGGCAGCTCAAACCACAGAAATTGCTCGTCTAACAGATCTGGGGGCCAGGTGTCCAAATTTCTCCTCTTTATAAAAACGCCAGTCATATTGGATTAGAACCCACCCTAACGACCTCACATTAACTTGTTCATCAGCAAAGACCATTTTTCTGTGTGGGGTGGTTCTATGTCACACACAGGGCTGAGTGACACTCCCAGGGTCCTGTCCACAGATGCTGAGGTCAGGACTGCAACATTTTCTGGGGACGTAGTTCAACTCTCTACACTCACTTCCCTCTGTTACTGAGAAGCTCAGCAGCTGCCTTCCTGTTTGCTGCCCAGGGAAGTAAAGGGCCCCTCGGGGTGATGGTGGTGAAGGCTGCCCCCTGGCTCCCAGGCTCCTCGCCACACTCCCTCGCTATAGCCCCTCAGAGGACATTGCACACCTCCCAACCCAGTGGTCACACTCGCTCATGCCCCCCTGCCCTTCTCTTCCCTCCCATTGCCCCATCCACCCGGCTGGGCACCAAGCAAACTTCCCGAACTCCTGAGTTGTCGGATCAGTCAGTCTCACTCACACAGGGGTCAGGACCACCGTAGTAAAGCCAGCCGTGTGCCTGCTCGGGGCCACCCTCTCTCGCCCCACCACCCTCACCCGGGCACCGTGGTGGGCACCGTGTCTGCTGTCTCGTGGCATCTTTAGAACCCCCTGAGCTACAGGTTATGGGAAACTTGAGCACAGGTAGGTGAGCAGCCCCAGTGCCACCTGGAGAGAAAGGCATCACCAGTACCAGAGCTGGAGGCTTGTCTGTGCCACTACACACCCTGGGCATCTGCAAGTAGGGGACGCAGAGACCCCCGAGGTTCTGAGAGATCCAGGTGAGTAAAGGGTGAACCCTGGGGACCCAGCAGTTTCCGGGGGGATGTGGGAGACGAGTCACCGAAAAGAACCAAGGAAGGATGGCTTTGAGGATTTGCGGGGCATGCAGTTACCAGAGCTGGACCAGAGGTCCCTGTCCCCCCCANAGAAGCGCTTGCCTGCTGTGGTTTCAATTCGCATTTCTGATGGCGAGAGAAGCTGTGCACACTGCTAAGTGTTTATCAGCCTTTAGAATATTCCTCTTACCTGCAGCATCTGCTCGGGTCTTTCATCGGGTCATGGCATTTTCCTCTCTGCGACTGTGGGCTCTTCCTCACTCCTGCCCTGCTCCAGTTCCCTTGTGGGCGCTCCTTGCCCAGCTGTGACCCCCCTGGCCGGTCCAGCCTCCAGCCTGACCCTCCTCATCTGATCACTCACCGTGGTGTCTCCTAGGGGCTGCGGACGGGGCAGCTCAAACCACAGAAATTGCTCGTCTAACAGATCTGGGGGCCAGGTGTCCAAATTTCTCCTCTTTATAAAAACGCCAGTCATATTGGATTAGAACCCACCCTAACGACCTCACATTAACTTGTTCATCAGCAAAGACCATTTTTCTGTGTGGGGTGGTTCTATGTCACACACAGGGCTGAGTGACACTCCCAGGGTCCTGTCCACAGATGCTGAGGTCAGGACTGCAACATTTTCTGGGGACGTAGTTCAACTCTCTACACTCACTTCCCTCTGTTACTGAGAAGCTCAGCAGCTGCCTTCCTGTTTGCTGCCCAGGGAAGTAAAGGGCCCCTCGGGGTGATGGTGGTGAAGGCTGCCCCCTGGCTCCCAGGCTCCTCGCCACACTCCCTCGCTATAGCCCCTCAGAGGACATTGCACACCTCCCAACCCAGTGGTCACACTCGCTCATGCCCCCCTGCCCTTCTCTTCCCTCCCATTGCCCCATCCACCCGGCTGGGCACCAAGCAAACTTCCCGAACTCCTGAGTTGTCGGGTCAGTCAGTCTCACTCACACAGGGGTCAGGACCACCGTAGTAAAGCCAGCCGTGTGCCTGCTCGGGGCCACCCTCTCTCGCCCCACCACCCTCACCCGGGCACCGTGGTGGGCACCGTGTCTGCTGTCTCGTGGCATCTTTAGAACCCCCTGAGCTACAGGTTATGGGAAACTTGAGCACAGGTAGGTGAGCAGCCCCAGTGCCACCTGGAGAGAAAGGCATCACCAGTACCAGAGCTGGAGGCTTGTCTGTGCCACTACACACCCTGGGCATCTGCAAGTAGGGGACGCAGAGACCCCCGAGGTTCTGAGAGATCCAGGTGAGTAAAGGGTGAACCCTGGGGACCCAGCAGTTTCCGGGGGGATGTGGGAGACGAGTCACCGAAAAGAACCAAGGAAGGATGGCTTTGAGGATTTGCGGGGCATGCAGTTACCAGAGCTGGACCAGAGGTCCCTGTCCCCCCCCCATCCCAGAGCCCGCACAGGGACGCCCAGGCTGTGTCAACAAGCCTCTGCTGAGCGATGAGGGAGGGAAGACGTCCACGGCCAGTGATGGTCCTGTCAAATCTCCAGATTACAGAATGGGGCCCCTACCTAATTTAGGGCTTCCCTGGTGGCTCAGGCGGTAAAGAATCCACCTGCAATGCAGGAGATGTGGATTCGATCTCTGTGTCAGGAAGATCCCCTAGAGGAGAAAATGGCAACCCACTCCGGTGTTCTTGCCTGGAGAATTCCACAGAGAGAGGAGCCTGGTGGGCTGCAGCCCATGGGGTCGCAAAGAGTCAGACATGACTGAGTGACTAACACACACAACACCCAATTTTTCAGCTTTTCCGTGTTTTTTTTTTTTTCCCCAGTTCTTGGCCTTGGCCGCCCCTGGCTCCTCTTCTGACCTCATTCTCCACCCCAGAGCCAGCTCTGGTCCACGTGCCAATCCTCCCACCTCTGCCAGCAGAGACCCCTCTGCCCCTGGACCCACACTGTCGGCTGAGACCTTCCATCTGCCAACAAGACCCATGTTGATCTTCAGGCCATGCTTACCCCCAGATGGCCAGCATTCTCCATCTGGATTTCCAGCAGCCAGTCTCAGGCCAGAGGCTTCCACTCGCCTGACACGGAGTCCCGGTCTCAATCCTTCTCTTTCCATCACTGTGTGTACATGAGATTTGTCAGCCGATCCTACCAACTCTGCCTTCAAAACACAACCAGAATCCAGCCACGTTTTATCATGCCACCCCAGCCCACTCTTGCAGAGGCTAACATCATTTCTCATCGGAGGCCCTGACCAGCCTCCTAACTGGTCCCCCTGCGTACTTGCTGGTCTACCCAACATATGCTTGCAAGTCATACGGCAAGCAGCGGGATGCTTCTGATAAAATGCAGGTCAGACCATGTGTCACATCTGTGCTCAAAATCCTCCAGCGGTTTCCCGGCTTAGAGTAAAAGCCAGAGCCTCCCCTGCCTCATCTCCCAGAACCCCTGCTACCCCTGCGTCCTCTCCCGCTGTGCTGTTCCGGCCCCACGGGCTGCACCGCTGCCTCAGGGCCCTTGCACCTGCTCGGCCACCTCACCCTTCACAGCCCCTGCTGGCTCAGCCCTCGCTTTCTTCTGACCACTGCTCAAAAGTTCCCTTCCGGGTGTGTTAGGACCAAATTGGAGCCATAACAGGCTCCAAGCGGCAAGCTATGCCTGCGTTTCAGTCTCTGGGAAAGCTGAGTCACTGGAAACTCCCGCCGGCGGTATAGCTCGACCAATCAGAAAAATCCCCGTAGAACCGGCCTGAGCCAATCAGGAAAACCCTGCCCGCGCCAGGCCCAAGCCAATCCGGATAGGGATGCGAGATTTGAAAATCCCCCACGCGCCTTCGGCTTAGCCAATCATCACCCGCCAGCTATGCTGTTACTGAAAGAACCGCCTGTATAAAAGTAGCTGTGATTCAGAGCTTGGGGCTCTCGTCAAGACTCCACTGCGTTGGATGAGACCTGAGCCCTAGCTCGAGCTAGCAATAAACCCCTTTATGATTTGCATTGCCGTGGACATCTTATTTCTCTCGGTCTTGGGGACTCTGACTTCAGGCATAACAGGTGAGGTCTTTGTGTGGGTTTGCCAAGGCTCCCGTAACAAAGTCCCACATGCTGAGTGGCCTGGGAGACAGAAACAGACTGTCTTGTGGATCTGGAGGCTCCAAGTCCAGACCAAGGTGTCGGCTGGGTGGGTTTCCTCCGAGACTTCCCTCCTGGGCTTGGAGATGGTCGTCTTCTCCCTGTGTTCCCCCATGAACTTCCTCGTGGGCATCTGTGCCCCCATCTTTTATTCCTACAAGAACACCAGCCACCTTGGTTCAGGGCCCACACTCACGATCTCATTTTGACTTAACCAACTCTTTAAAGACCTGGTGTCCAAACACAGTCACACTCAGAAGTGCTGGCAAGTTAGGACTTCAGTATGGACTTGGGGGGACACACCTCAAGCCCATAAAACTCTTCCTGATATTGTCCCCTGAAGCCTCATCCCCTCGGCCCATTCGCTTCCTTCCCCCTTTCCCGTGGATGTTTCACTCCTGCGCTCTGGTCGCTACCTGTCACACTGTGAATTTCAGTTCTGTGTTTTGGTTCTCCTGTAACTTCCCACTTGAATGTCAGCCCCGTGAGGGCAGGGTTGGGTCTGTGGTGGTCAGCACGTTATCCCCAGGGCCTCTAACTGAGCCCAGCACCCAGTAGACACTCCGCTAATACGGCATCACTCACATATATAATTCACATGTATTTAATGAATTGATTAAAGCCACAACTATTTTTAAAAGGCCTTCAGAACACCCTGGTGCTCATATTTCTTTCACTGAATACTTTTATTAAAGATCGGGTAACGAGTGTGGAAAGGGACTCGCCATCTCGACCACGTGTGATCGTGGTGAGCGCCAGGCTTCGCTCAGCTGTTAGTGGACTGTTTCTCCCCCAGTGCCTTCTTCTCAATCCAACTGCAAAAGGCCTTTTCGTTTCTTAATCTCCTTTTGGCACCAGAAGGCGTGTAATTTTTTTCCCTCCTGCCCTTCTGTTTGGTATTTAAAAACACACCCTGAGAAGCATAAATGTAGCCTTTTTTTCCCCCTCCAGTGAAATTTTCTGTAATTGTGAGCCTGGCTTTAAGAAGACTCAATACATAAAAATTTGAAAATGCCAAAAACATCAAATAAAGGAAGGGGGCAAAAGGAAAGGGCGATTGCTGCATAATGGATCTTAAAAAAAAAAAAACTCTTATTTTCTTTTAAAGGATTCAGCGTGCATTTCCTTAATAGTGGTTTTCCTCAGGCGCTTTTAGAATGTGGGTTGACGTCCACATCTGCCTTCATCTAATACCACCCAGGGCCCTCATCCTGTGCTGAGTTAGGCCCAGCCCTCCTGGTATTTCTTTGGACCTTTTTGTTTTTTCCCCCTAGAATTTCTACATGGCTGCTCTGGGCTCCCAACTTTGGACTCAGGAGCGTGTGTGAGCAGAGGTTGCGGGATGGTGACCTGGGGTAACGTGGGGTGTTGAGGAGGGAGGCTGGTCCATGTGCACCCCTGCCCGCCAGCACCAAGGGAACCTTGCAGCTTCCTTTGAGTTCCCCTGTGACCCAGGGACAAGGTGCGTCTCAGCATCAGGCTCAAAAGATCTCAGAGGCATCCCCCACCCTCCTCAGGATGTCAAGGTCACCAATGAGGTCCAAAGCCCAAGACCCAGGTTGCTGGTGGAATCCCCATCAGAGCCAAAGGCAGGTCAAGGTTCTCTGACCCTCCTGTAGAGAGGAAACTGAGGCCTGGGGCGCGGGTGTGACTTGGAGGGGCCAGGAGAGCAGGCCAGGCAGCCTGAGACGTGCAGAGCCCGGGCTCAGGGACCAAGGCACTTCCAGAGGGCTTTGTGGCCCGAGGTGAGTAAGCACAGTCAGCCGGCTGGGAGCGCGGGGTCAAGAGATCCATCCCGAGGTTGTGCCAGGAGCCAGCAGCCAAGAGTCTCCCCGATTCCCACGGGGCCGTGAGGGCAGGGAGGGCCCCAGACAGCCTTGGCAGGGGCAGCAGCAGGGAGGGAAGGGGCCGGGAGGAGGGGGCAGACCTCGGGGGCGCACCACGCCAGCCCGAGCAGAGGCCAGAGCAGGCCAGGTCACATGACCTTTAGCAGTGGCCCCTGGGGTGCGCACTGAGGCTTGAGTAAATGACTCACTGAGCCTCCACAGGCAGCCCCTCTGTCCCCGCTTGGGGGTGGCCTCTGCCCGTGAATATCTGTTGAGTGAATGAGCGAGACCCCTTTCCACACCTCCATCACACACAGCCTCAACGTGACCATCTATTCGTGTGACCACAGGGAGGCCACCTGTGCCTCACCGCCTGGGACCCTGTCCCCCACCTCTACAAGGAGCTGCTCTGCAAGGACCCTGCACCCGGATACGGCC
>SJYX01018053.1:59885-78147 GCA_006410675.1 Oreotragus oreotragus
ACGTGACCATCTATTCGTGTGACCACAGGGAGGCTACCTGTGCCTCACCGCCTGGGACCCTGTCCCCCACCTCTACAAGGAGCTGCTCTGCAAGGACCCTGCACCCAGATACAGCCACAGCCCATGAAGTCCAATTTACTGTGTCATCTATGAAGACCAAAAACACTTTAAATGTAGACCTCTCCAGAAATACTTTGGAGATTTGAATGTGAATTGGGCTTTGGAGAAGGGAATGGCAAACCACTTCAGTATTCTTGCCTTGAGAACCCCACGAGTGAGTGAGTGAGTGAGTGAAGTCGCTCAGTCGTGTCCGACTGTGCGACCCCGTGAACTGAAGCCCACCAGGCTCCTCCGTCCTTGGGATTCTCCAGGCAAGAATACTGGAGTGGGTTGCCATTTCCTTCTCCAGGGGAACTTCCCGACCCAGGGATCGAACCCAGGTCTCCCGCATTGCAGGCAGACGCTTTAACCTCTGAGCCACCAGGGAAGCTTGAGAACCCCACGAACAGTATGAAAAGTCAAAAAGATAGGACACTGAAAGATGAACTCCTCAGGTCAGTAGGTGCCCAACATGCTACTGGAGATCAGTGGAGAAATAACTCCAGAAAGAATGAAGAGATGAAGCCAAAGCAAAAACAACACCCAGTTGTGGATGTGACTGGTGATGGAAGTAAAGTCCAATGCTGTAAAGAAAAATATTGCATAGGAACCTGGAATGTTAGGTCCATGAATCAAGGTAAATTGGAAGTGGTCAAACAGGAGATAGCAAGAGTGAACATTGACATTTTAGGAATCAGTGAACTAAAACGGACTGGAATGGGTGAGTTTAACTCAGATGACCATTTTATCTACTACCGTGGGCAAGAATCCCTAAGAAGAAATGGCGTAGCCTTCATGGTCAGCAAAAGAGTCCGAAATGCAGTACTTGGATGCAATCTCAAAAATGACAGAATGATCTCTGTTCATTTCCAAGCCAAACCATTAATATCACAGTAATCCAAGTCTATGTCCTGACCACTAATGCTGAAGAAGCTGAAGTTGAATGGTTCTATGAAGACCTACAAGACCTTCTAGAACTAACACCAGAAAAAGAGTCCTTTTCATCATAGGGGACTGGAATGCAAAAGTAAGAAGTCAAGAAATACCTGGAGTAACAGGCAAGTTTGGCCTTGGAATATAGAATGAAGCAGGGCAAAGGCTAACAGAGTTTTGCCAAGAGAACGCATTGGTCATAGCAAACACCCTCTCCCAACAACACAAAAGAAGACTCTACACATGGACACCACCAGATGGTCAACACCGAAATCAGATTTATTATATTCTTTGTAGCCAAAGATGGAGAAGCTCTATTCAGTCAGCAAAAACAAGACCAGGAGCTGACCAGGGCTCAGATCATGAACTCCTTATTGCCAAATTCGGACTTCAACTGAAGAAAGTGGGGAAAATCATTAGACCATTCAGGCATGACCTAAATCAAATCCCTTACAATTATACAGTGGAAGTGACAAATAGATGCAAGGGATTGGATCTGATAACGTGCCTGAAGAATTAGGGACAAGGTTTGTGACGTTGTACAGGAGGCAGTGTTCAAGACCATCCTCAAGAAAAAGAAATGCAAAAAGGCAAAATGGTTGTCTAAGGAGTCCTTACAAATAGCTGTGAAAAGAAGAGAAGCTAAAGGCAAAGGAGAAAAGTAAAGATATAAGCATCTGAATGCAGAGTTCCAAATAATAGCAAGGAGAGATATGAAAGCCTTTCTCAGTGATCAATGCAAAAAAATAGAGGGAAATAATAGAACGGGAAAGATTAGAGATCTCTTCAAGAAAATTAGAGATACCAAGGGAACATTTCATGCAAAGATGGGACAGACAAAAAAGGACAGAAATGGTATGGACCTAACAGAAGCAGAAGATATTAGGAAAAGGTAGCAAAAATACACAGAGGAACTATACAAAATAGATCTTCATGAGACCCAGATAACCATGATGGTATGATCACTCACCTAGAGCCAGACATTCTGGAGTCCAAAGTCACATGGGCCCTAGGAATTATCACTATGAACAAAGCTAGTGGAGGTGATGGAATTCCAGTCAAGCTATTTCAAATCCTAAAAGATGATCTTGTGATATGCCAGCAAATTTGGAAAACTCAGCAGTGGCCACAGGACATTTTTCAGTTTTAATTCCAATCTCAAAGAAAGATAACACTAAAGAATATTCAAACTACTGCACAATTGCACTCATCTCACACACTAGTAAAGTAATGCTCAAAATTCTCCAAGCCAGGCTTCAACAATACGTGAACCATGAACTTTCAGATGTTCAAGTTGGGAACTGAGATCCCGCAAGCCACACGGTGTGGACAAAAAAAAAAAAAGACTCAGCATTGTTCCATTCTATGCATAGACCACGTTTCGTTTGTCTACTCACCCATCAGTCTGTCTCTTATACACATCTAGATGTGTATAAGAGACAGTACGTGAACCATGAACTTTCAGATGTTCAAGCTAGATTTAGAAAAGGCAGAGGAACCAGAGGTCAAATTGCCAACATCCATGATGATGGATCATCGAAAAGGCAAGAGAGTTTCAGAAAAACATCTATTTCTGCTTTATTGACTATGCCAAAGCCTTTGACTGTGTGGATCACAAGAAACTGTGGAAAATTCTTCATGAGATAGGAACACCAGATCACCTTACCTGACTCCCGAGAAATCTGTATACAGGTCAAGAAGAAACAGTTAGAACAGGACGTGAAACAGTGGACTGGTTCCAAACTGGGAAAGGAGTATGTCAAGGCTGTATATTGTCACCCTGCTTATTTAACTGACATGCAGAGTACATCATGAGAAATGCCGGGGTGGATGAAGCACAAGCTGGAATCAAGATTGCCGGGAGAAATATCAATAACCTCAGCTATGCAGATGACACCATCCTTATGGCAGAAAGTGAAGAGGAACTGAAAGAGGAGAGTGAAAAAGTTGGCTTAAAGCTCAACATTCAGAAAATGAAGATTATGGCATCTGGTCCCATCACTTCATGGCAAATAGATGGGGAAACAATGGAAACAGTGACAAACTTTATTTTCTTGAGCTCCCAAAACCACTGCAGATGGTGACTGCAGCCATGAAATTAAAAGACACTTGCTCCTTGGAAGGAAAGCTATGACCAATCTATGACAGCATATTAAAAAGCAGAGACATTACTTTGCCAACAAAGGTCCATCTAGTCAAAGCTATGGTTTTTCCAGTAGTCAGGTATGGATGTGAAAGTTGGACTATGAAGAAAGCTGAAGGCTGAAGAATTGATGCTTGGAAATCCAGCCAGTCAATAAATGAAATCAGTACTGAATATTCATTAGAAGGACTGATGCTGAAACTGAAACTCCTTTGGCCACCTGATGTGAAGAACTGACTCATTGGAAAAAACCCTGATGCTGGGAAAGATTGAAGGTGGGAGAAGGGGATGACAGAGGATGAGATGGTTGGATGGCATCTCCGACTCAATGGACATGACTTTGAGTAGTCTCCGGGAGTTGGTGATGGACAGGGAGACCTGGGGTGCTGCAGTCCATGGGGTAACAAAGAGTCGGACACAACTGAGTAACTGAACTGAACTGACTGGGCTTTGTGCTCATCACACAGAAGGAAAAGCCTCTGGAGGGCCCAGCCGCCCAGGGCCAAGAGCAGAGGCTGAGGCCGCAGCTCAGGAGGAAGGGAGCCAGGCAGGAGGGAGGAGAGAAAATGAACAAGGACGAGCTGGCACCTGATGCGGAGAGGCTCCAGGAAGGCTGTGCGGGCAGGGCAGTGTCTAGGCGGCCTGGAGGATGCAGCCTCCACGTGGCTCACTGCAGGGCTGACTGAGCACGGGGGCCTGTGCAGAGGAGACACCACACGGCTAAGGCCCCAAGCGCCAGATCAGGCCACAGGAGAAGCTACGCGGCCCCAGAGAGAAGTGGAAAGGGCTCTGCATTTGCCTTTGATGAACATTTCCCCGCCAAGGAGAGCCATCCAGTGTTTACCAAAAACGAGTCAATGCCCGGTGTGGTGTTTGGAGCCCCGAGTCCCTGCNCCAAGCGCCAGATCAGGCCACAGGAGAAGCTACGCGGCCCCAGAGAGAAGTGGAAAGGGCTCTGCATTTGCCTTTGATGAACATTTCCCCGCCAAGGAGAGCCATCCAGTGTTTACCAAAAACGAGTCAATGCCCGGTGTGGTGTTTGGAGCCCCGAGTCCCTGCCAAAGGGAGTGAGAAATTCAGAGCAGAGGAACAAGAGTGTTGATGGTGGATCTTAGTCTGGGTAGTGAAACTGGTGAGTGAACCACATACTCCACACTGAAGGTTGTCTGGAAAGACCCAGGGAAATCCTTCACAAGGCTGCTCTTGGGGGAGAGCGTGGAGGAAGTGGGACGGGAGAGGAAGGAGCTGCTCATTGCAAACATACCTTTTTTAAACTAATTTTTATTGGGGTCAATTTTATTGGAGTTGCTTTAGAATGTTAATCTCTGCCTTACTGCAAAGTGAATGAGACAGGCATGCCAACGGGCCCTCCTGTGAGGCTCTCGTGTCTAACGCATGTCTTACCTTGTGCGTGCGTGCACACGTGCTCAGTTGCTAAGCCGTGTCCGACACTTTGGGACCTCATGGACTGTAGCCCGCCAGGTTTCTCTGTCCGTGGAATTATCCCAGGAAAGAAGACTGCAGTGGGTCGCCATTTCCTTCTCCAGGGGGTCTTCATGACCCAGGGATCAAACCCACCACCTCCTGCATTGGCAGGTGGGTCCTTTACCACTCAGCCACCAGGGAAGCCCACGTCTTACTTTACTTACTACTAACTACTAGTTAATTGCACCCAGAAACATCCCTCGCCAGGTCTTCTTCGCTGGCTGGCTCCAGAAAGCTCTCCATTACCTCCTTGCAGCCCTCGTAAAGGACTCACGTCTGAGCTGGTTACATAAGCCTCGCTCACACAGCTCCCGTTCTCCTGCACGTGTTCCTGGCTCGTGAGCACCATCAGCAACTTTTCAGCCCTTCTCTCAGCAGCTGTGTGACCCGGCTGTGCCCAGTGGCAGACACCCCCCCCCCCCAAAACCTCATCCTACTGGGAAATGGGCCCCTGAGACGCCCTTTGACCTGCAGTCTCAGAAGACTCAGGGAGAAAAGTCTGATCCCCAGTGCCCCCCGTTTGGTCTTTCCCTTCTCTTCTTTAAANTCAGCAGCTGTGTGACCTGGCTGTGCCCAGTGGCAGACACCCCCCCCCAAAAAACCTCATCCTACTGGGAAATGGGCCCCTGAGACGCCCTTTGACCTGCAGTCTCAGAAGACTCGGAGAAAAATCTGATCCCCAGTGCCCCCCATTTGGTCTTTCCCTTCTCTTCTTTTAAAAACTGTCATAACATATATATAACCTAAATTTCAGCATTTTAAGCATTTTTAAATGGCATTAAGTTTATCCACATTGCTGCAAAACCACCACTAATTCACCTCCAAAACTTTTTCATTTTCCCAACTGAAACTCTGAACCCAGCAAACACTCTCCAGCCCTGTCTCCTCCTAAGACTCTAGTAATGACCCTTTTGCTTTCTCTCTGTGAACCTGACTCCTCCAGGTGCATCCTCTAAGTGGTATCATAGAGCTTTTGTCCTTTCGTGTCTGGCCTATTTCACTGAACGTAGCGTTTTCAAGGGTTTCCCAGGTGATGGTAGTGGTAACAAACCCACCTGCCAATGCAGGAGGTGCCGGAGACGTGGGTTGGATCCCTGAGTCGGGACGATTCCCTGGAGGAGGGCATGGCAATCCACTCCAGTATTCTTGTCTGGGGAATCCCATGGACAGAGGAGCCTGGCGGGCTATAGCCTCAAGGGTTGCAAACAGTCTGATGTAATTGAAGCAAGTTAGAATGCACGCTCGCAATGTCTTCCGACGTTATCCACATTGTCACCTATGTCAGAATTTCCCTCCTTTTTAAGACTGAATAGGGAGGTCCCTGGTGGCCTAGTGGTTAGGATTCTCAGCTTGTCATTGTCATGACCCGGGGTCAATCCTTGGTCTGGGAACTGAGATCCCGCAAGCCACACGGTGTGGACAAAAAAAAAAAAAAGACTCAGCATTGTTCCATTCTATGCATAGACCACGTTTCGTTTGTCTACTCACCCATCAGTGGACACTTGGGCTGCTTACATTTTGGGGCTATTGCAAATAATGCAGCTGTGAACATGCTTGTACATCTCTTGTTTGGGTTTTAAATCAAGTGTAATGAGGTATAATTTATATACAACGATTTGACCCATTTTACATGTGCAGTTTGACTAGCTTGACTAGATACAGGACATGTCCATCACCTCAAGAAGTCCCTTGTCCCTTTTTGCTGTTAATTCCTCACCCCACCCCTAGGCAATCACTGATCTACGTCCTGTCACTAGAGATCAGTTTTGCCTTTTCTAGAATTTCATTTAAAGGGAATGACACAGAAAGTCCTCTTTTGAGTCTAGCTTCTTGTGCACTCAGCTTAGTGTTTTCAGATCCATCTCTGTTGTGACACACCCGTAGTTTTTCCTTTATTGCAGAGTTCATTGTTCCATTGGATGGATAAATCACATTGGTTCATCCATTCAGCAGCTGTTGGACCCTGGGTTCTTTCCAGGGTTGGGTATTTGTGAACCAAGCTGCTGTATTTTCAGATTGGTCTTTGCAAGAGATGTCTACTTCCATTGCTCTTGGGTGAAAACCAGGGAGTGGACATGCGGTGAAGTGTGTGGTCAGTTTACAACTGACTTTATAAGAAACTGTCAAACTTCTTCCGAGTGGTGGCATTACACGCGTTCTCACCTTTACCATATGAAAGTTCAAAGTGCTCCACATCCAGGATTATAAGGTAGACCTGTTCGTGAAGTGAGGTCTCTTCGTGGTCGTGATTTCCATTTCCTCCATGACTAATGGCGTGCACATCTTTTCACCTAGGCATTGGTGATTCGCATACATTTTTGGTGAAGTGACTAAGTCACTTGCCTATTTTTTTTTAATTGGGGCCTCCCTGGTGGCCCAGTGGTGACGAGTCCTCCTGCCCGATCCCCAGTCTGGGAAGCTCCCACATGCTGCAGGGCAACCAAGCCCGTGCACCCCAACCACTGACTGTGCCCTAGAGCCCAGGAGGCGCGACTGGTGAAGCCCGAGCGCCCTCGAGCCTAGAGCTCTTCGACGAGAGAAAGCACCGCAATGAGAAGCCCAGCGCTGCAGCTCAGAGCAGCCCCCATTCTCTGCAACTGGAGAAAGCCCGCATGCAGCAACGAAGGCCCGGCCCAGGCAAATAAACACATTCTCTAAACTGAGCCGTTTGTCTTATTATGGGGTTGGAAGCATTCTTTACATATTCTGGGGGCAAGTCTGATATATGTATGGCACACATGCATGCCACCCAGCCCACGGACGAAATGTCATCCTTTTATGGTGTCTTTTGAAGAGAAGCTTTTTCTTTTGATGAAACGCCGGATGTCAGTTGCTTCACCGCGTGACTCCTGGGCCCGGTGTCCTACAGCCCTTTCACGTTTGGCTCCGTTGCTCACCACTGCCCCTAGGGCTGCTTTATCACAGGCACTGTAGTTCCTTCACTATCACCAGTGCGTGGCCCTGGCAGGTGCGCAGCGCACATCATTCACCCACTTTATTGGTGATGACACGAGGGCTGTCTTCGGCCATTACAAATTTCACTGCCATGAACTCTCTTATAACTGTATCCAGGGACACATTTCCATGTATTTCTTTAGCTTTATCAGTTCCGTTCAGTCGCTCAGTCATGTCTGACTCTGCGACTCCATGGACTGCAGCATGCCAGGCCTCGCTGTTCATCACCAACTCCCAGAGCTTAATCAAACTCATGTCCATTGAGTCAGTGATGCCATCCAACCATCTCATCCTCTCTCATCCCCTTCGCCTCCTGCCTTCAATCTTTCCCAGCATCAGGGTGTTTTCAAATGACTCAGTTCCTTGCATCAGGTGGCCAAAATACTGGAGCTTCAGCTTTAGCATCAGTCTTTCCAATGAGTATTCAGGACTGACTTCCTTTAGGATGGACTGGTTGGATCTCCTTGCAGTCCAAGGGACTCTCAGGAGTCTTCTCCAACACCACAGTTCAAAAGTTCTTTGGCGCTCAGCTTTCTTTATAGTCCAACTCTCACTTTCATACATGACTCCTGGAAAAACCATAGTTTTGACTAGACAGACCCTTATCAGCAAAGTAATGTCTCTGCTTTTTAATATGCTGTCTAGGTTGGTAATGGAGAAGGAAATGGCAACCCACTCCAGTGTTCTTGTTTGGAGAATCCCAGGGATGGCAGAGCCTGGTGGGCTGCTGTCTATGGGGTCGCACAGAGTCGGACACGACTGAAGCGACTTAGCAGTAGCAGCTAGGTTGGTAATAGCTTTTCTTCCAAAAAGTAAGCCTCTTTTAATGTCATGGCTGCAGTCACCATCTGCAGTGATTTTGGAGCCCAAGAAAATAAAGTCTCTCACTCTTTCCATTGTTTCCCCGTCTATTTGCCATGAAGTGATAGGACCGAATGCCATGATCTTAGTTTGATGAATGTTGAGTTTTAAGCCAACTTTTTCACTTTCCTCTTTCATTTTCATCAAGAGGCTCTTCAGTTCCTATTTGCTTTCTGCCATAAAGGTGATGTCATCTGCATATCTGAGGTTATTGATATTTCTCCCGGCAATCTTAAATCCAGCTTGTATTGCATCCAGCCCAGCATTTCTCATGTGGTACTCTGCTCATAAATTAAATAAACAGGGTGACATTATACACCCTTGACATACTCCTTTCCCAACTTGGAACCATTCTGTTGCTCCATGTCCAGTTTTAACTGTTGCTTCTTGACCTGCATACAGATTTCTCAGGAGGCAGGTCAGGTGGCCTGGTATTCCCATCTCTTTCAGAATTTTCCATAGTTTGTTGTGATCCACACAGTCAAAGGTTTTGGTGTAGTCAATAAAGCAGAAATAGATGTTTTTCTGGAATTCTCTTTCTTTGGCATTGCCTTTCTTTGGGATTGGAATGAAAACAGACGTTTTCCAGCCTTATGGCCACTGCTGAGTTTTCCAAATTTGCTGGCATATTGAGTGCAGCACTTTCACAGCATCATCTTTCAGGATTTGAAATAGCTCAACTGGCATTCCATCACCTCCACTAGCTTTGCTCATAGTGATGCTCCCTGAGGCCCACTTGACTTCGCATTGCCATCGTGATTATCTGGGTCATGAAGATCTTTTTTGTATCGTTCTGTGTATTCTTGCCACTTCCTAATTTCTGCTTCTGTTAGGCCTCTGCCATGTCTGTCCTTTATTGTGTCCATCTTTGCATGAAATGTTCCCTTGGTATCTCTAATTTTCTTGAAGAGAGCTCTAGTGTTTCCCATTCTATTGTTTTCCTCTATTTCTTTGCATTGATCATTGAGGACGGTCTTCCTATCTCTCCTTGCTATTCTTTGGAACTCTGCATTCAGATGCTTATATCTTTCCTTTTTTCCTTTGCCTTTAGCTTCTCTTCTTTTCTCAGCTATTTGTAAGTCCTCCTCAGACAACCATTTTGCCTTTTTGCATTTCTTTTTCTTGGGGATGGTCTTGATCACTGCCTCTTGTTACAATGTCACAAACCTCCATCCATAGTTCTTCAGGCACTCTGCCTAACAGAGCTAATCCCTTGAATCTATTTGTCACTTCCATTGTATAATTGTAAGGAATTTTATTTGATTGAATTGTAAGGTCATACCTGAATGGTCTAGTGGTTTTCCCTACTTTCTTCAATTTAAGTCTGAATTTGGCAATAAGGAGTTCATGATCTAAGCCTCAGTCAGATCCCGGTCTTGTTTTTGCTGACTGTATAGACCTTCTCCATCTTTGGTTGCAAAGAATATAATCAATCTGATTTCGGTGTTGATCATCTGGTGATGTCCATGTGTAGAGTCTTCTCTTGTGTAGTTGGAAGAGGGTGTTTGCTATGACCAGTGCGTTCTCTTAGCTTTTGAATTGCTGGATGAGTGATAGGACGTGTGAAACTTCAACTGCACTGGGTGATCCCAAGAAGTTTCCAGAAGGAGGTGAGCTAATTTACACTCTGCCAGCAGCTTAGAAGAGTTCCATTTTCTTCTCAGTCTCACTAGTAGTTTATATTCTCTATCCTTTTCACTTTTACTAACCTGGTGGATACACACTAGCTGTTCATTTTTCAGACTTTCTTTCTGAATATAGGTGTTTCATTGAAGCCATAAATTTCTCTAAATATTTCTTTGGCTGCATCTTGTGATTTTTAAAACCATTTTTCAGGAAAAATTTTAATGAATTCAAAAGTGGAGAAAATAGTATAATGAACTGTCCTGTTCTCAATAGCGACTTTCAACATTTATCAGCCTCCTGCTAATATTATGTCATTAACAATATCACTGGGTTATTTTGAAGCAAATCCCATTCACACATATCCTCTCATTGATATACATATTTTAGCATTTAACTCTAAAAGAAAATGATCTTTCTTTTTGAGAATGGTCTTTTTAAAAAGAAACATGAAATGAAATCATTATACTATACTTAAAGATGTGAATAACACAATAAGATCATAATAAACCTCCAATATGATTCAATACACAGTGTTCAGACTCCCCTGTATCACGAGCATTTCTAAGCTAATTTCTTGGACTCGGGATTCAAACAAGGTCCCCACACTGCACTTCACTCTTATCTCTTAAATCTCTTAAGAGATTCCCGCTGCACTGCTGGTCTTCCACCACCTCCTATCTTTCGTTATTCTTTGCAGTCTACCTGTTGGGGAAATTGAGTCACTTATCCCAGAAAGTTTCTCACGTTCTGGATTTTGTTGACTGCCTCACTGAGGTGGTGTTTAGCATGTCCTATAGCCGCTTGTGTTTCCTGTACATGGATAGACTGAGGTTGGTTCTGAATTAGGCTGACTTTCTGGCAGGAAGATTTTCATGGATGTGCCCAGGATGTCTCTCTCACTATAACGCTAGCAGTGTTTGACGGTCCCCCCCTTGGATCCCCTGTTTCATACGGGTGGCAAATAACTCAGCTTAAAATATTTTCTAATTTTTATTCTTCTTTGGACCATGAATTATCTAAAAGTGTATTTCTTAATTGCCACATATATGGAGATTTTCTAGTCATCTTTCTGTTACCAATTTCCAGCATTATCACAGAGTAGTCAGAAGACTTACTCTGATTTCAGTCCTTTTCAGTCCTTTCCTATTTTTTTTTCTTTAAAGATTTTTTATGCGGACCATACTTAAAGTCTTTATTGGATTTGCTACAATATTGCTCCTACTTTATGTTTTGGTTTTTTGGGCACAAGGCATGGGGTATCTCAGCTCCCCAACCAGAGATTGAATCTAGACACAGATCTTACATTCTGCACAAAACTCAAAACTCTACTCAAGATGGATTATAAACCCAAATGTAAGACACAAAACTTTGTAAAACTCTCAAAAGATAACTTTGGAGACCACCTAGCTGACCTTGAGCATAGCTATGATTTTTCAGAGACAGCAAAGGCGTGATCCATGAAAGAAGTAGTTAATGAACTGGACTTCGTTAAAATTTAAAACTTCTGCTCTTCAAAAGACAACATCAAGAAAACAAATCAGGCTGGAAGAAAATATCTGCAAAATATATATCTAATAAAGGACTGTTATCCAAAATATACAAAAAACTCTTAAAACTCAACAATAAGAAAAATAACAACATGATTAAATAATGAGCAAAAGATCTGAACAGATTCCTCACCAAAGACGACCACGGACTGCAAGCAAGCAAATGAAAAGATATGAAAGTGTCATTTCGCTGCATGCTGTGCTAAAGTCGCTTCAGTCGTGCGTGTTTGGCTATTTGTGACCCTATGGACTGTAGCACATCAGGCTCCTCTGTCCATGGGATTCTGGAGGTAAGAATACTGGAGTGGGTTGTCACACTCTCCTTCAGAGGATCCTCCCGACCCAGGAATCGAACCACATCTCTTTGCCTCCTGCATTGCCAGCCAGGTTCTTTACCACTAGCACCACCTAGGAAGCCCTCAAAGTGTCATTAGGGGACTGTAAATTATTACGACAGTGAGATACTATCAGAATGGCCAAAATCTAAAACACTGATAACAGCAAATGCTAGTGAAGATGTCAAGCAACAGAAACTCTTATTCATCGCCAGTGGGAATGCAAAATGGTACAGCCCCACTTGGAAAGACAGTTTGGCAGCTTCTCAAAAAACTAAACACTCTCCTATTACATGATCTTGGGATTTACCCAAATGAGTTTAAAACTTATGTCCACACAAAAACCTGCACATGGATGTTTACAGAAGCCTTGTTCATAATTGCCAAGACTTGGAAGCAAATATAAACTGTGGCATGTCTAGGCAATAGGATATAATTCAATGGCTAAAATGAAGAATCTTCAAGACATGGAAAGACATTGAAGGACCTTGGATGGCCACGCCTAGGAGAAAGGACTCCATAGCTATGCTTCCAACCGCATGACGTTCTGGAAAAGGCAAAACTAGGAGACAGTAAAAAAAAAAAAAATCAGTGATTGGCAGGGTTTACGGTAGCAGACGGAGAAGGCAATGGCACCCCACTCCAGTACTCTTGCCTGGAAAATCCCATGGACGGAGGAGCCTGGTGGGCTGCAGTCCGTGGGGTCACTAGGAGTTGGACACGACTGAGTGACTTCACTTTCACTTTTCACTTTCATGCATTGGAGAAGGAAATGGCAACCCACTCCAGTGTTCTTGCCTGGAGAATCCCAGGGATGGGGGAGCCTGGTGGGCTGCCGTCTATGGGGTTGCAGAGTTGGACACGACTGAAGTGACTTAGCAGCAGCAGCAGCAGGGTAGAGGAAAAGATGAACAGGTGGAACCCAGGGGGTTTTCAAGACAGTCAACCCGTCCTGTGCGACGCCACGCTGGTGGATACAAGATACATGTTTGTCAAAATCCATGGAAGCTGCACCACCAGGAGTGAACCCTAACGTAAACTATGAACTGAAGGTGATAATGATGTGAAATGCAGGCTCATCGATTGTAACAAATGCTCCATTGCCTGTGCATCTAAAACTGCCCTAATAAAGCTTATTAATCTAAAAAGAAATC
Organism: Oreotragus oreotragus; assembly: GCA_006410675.1. Classification (NCBI taxonomy): domain Eukaryota; kingdom Metazoa; phylum Chordata; class Mammalia; order Artiodactyla; family Bovidae; genus Oreotragus; species Oreotragus oreotragus. The sequence continues at coordinate 73,024 of SJYX01018053.1, forward strand.
TCTCACTATGACTGTAGATGTTTTTTAAATTTCTTTTCATAGTGTTGCCATTTTTGCTTTTGGAGTCATGACAATAAGTGTATATATGTATGTAGAATTTTTATAAATTAGCAGTGAATTAAAACTTTATCATTATTAAGTAGTCCTCTTTTAGTAATCCTTTTTGCTTTCTATTTTATTTCATGTTAATATAGCTACAGTAGCTTTCCTACTATATAGTAATTTCCTGACATACTTATTTTTTTATTTAAAATTTTGGATCATCCTTACGTTTTTGCTATTTCTCTTATAAACAGCACATAATAGAATTTTAAGGAGATTTTTAGCGTTTTTTTTTTTTTCAAAAAATGTTTAAGAAAGATTTTTTTAATCCTCTAACTTATGTGAAGTTGTCATTTTTCATTTTAATGATATGTGTATATAATCAATTAGATTTATACACATACCAGTTAGTTTGTTTTCCTAAATACTGGTTTAACATTAGAAAAGCATCAATATTTTGGCCACATTGACAGATTATGGGAGAAAAAATATCCTATCAATTCTCAATAGATGCAGAAAAAACATTTGATAATATTTAACATATATTTTTTATAAAAATTCTTTTTAAAACACTAGGAACTAAATAAATCTTCTTTCATCTGATGAAGCATATACCTACTTTTAACATTACACTGAGGGGTCAAAAACAGCACTGTGAGTCCTGAAAAAGGAAAAAGTCATAAAAATTGGAAATAAGAAATAAAACTCTCATTTTAGAGATAATATGACAAAATAGGTAAATAGTCCAAGGATATGTAGATAAATTATTATAATTACTAGGTGAATTTTTTAAAGTTACAAGGGCAAAATACAAAATCACTGAAATTTTTATATACCAAAAATAAACATAGAATAAAAATTTTTAAGTTAATATTTCAAAAATATTAAATATACAAGAATAAAATAAAGTACAGAACATCTATGCAAAAAATCAATTACAATTTTTTATATAAATTAAAGAAATCAAACACATGCATTATGTTAAATGAATGCAACAGTGCTGTTAAGATGTCAACTTTTGTCAAACTGACTTTAAGGGTCAATCCAATCAAAATAAAATGTCATTAGGACTTTTTAAGGAATCCAATAAGTTAATTCTAAAAATATACGGGCAGACAAAAGACCTAGAAGGAGAAAAACAAGAGGACTTGCTTTACTTAATATCAAGGCTTAGCTTAAGTCTAAAATGATTGAGATAGGATGGATATAGGAGATCAGTGGAACAGGATAAATAGTTCAGATATAGATCTATACATTGATATAATTTGAACTGTGGTGCTTTCGAACTCACGCTTTTGAACTGTGGTGTTGGAGAAGACTCTTGAGAGTCCCTTGGACCGCAAGGAGATCCAACCAGTCCATCCTAAAGGAAATCAGTCTTGAATATTCACTGGAAGGACTGATGCTGAAGCTGAAACTCCAATCGTTTGGCCACCTTATGCAAAGAACTGACCCATTGGAAAAGACCCTGATGCTGGAAAAGATTGAAGGCAGGAGAAGGGGAAGACAGAGGATGAGATGGTTGGATGGCATCACCAACTCAATGGACATGAGTCTGAGCAAGCTCTGGGAGTTGGTGATGGACCGGGAGGCCTGGTGTGCTGCCATCCATGGGGTCACAGAGAGTCAGACACGACTGAGTGACTTATCTGAACTGAGTGAAATCTAGACATACACGGATACTTGATTGAGAGAGGTGGCGGAAGACAGAGCGGTGTTGAAACTGTATATCCATTCAGGAAGAGAACGAAACTGGTCCCCTACCTTGGTTTTGAACAAAAATCAACTTCAGATATTAGCTATGTAGGCAAAACAAGGAGGCTATTATAAGTTACAGAGAATAATATTATAACCTCAGGGTAGGAAAGGATTTCTTAATCCAGGCAGAAAAAGCACTATCCATACAGGAAAAGAAGTAAAAAAAAGGCCAATGAGACTAGAAATCAACTGTAAGGAGAAGCTGCAAACACACGGGGGCTGACAACATGCTGCTAAAGAGGCAAACGGATCACCACAGAGATCAAGGAGGGAGCAAAGAAAAATGCCCGGAGAAACCGAAAGCAAAAACGCAACAAAGTCTACGGGACACAGCAAAAGCAGGTTTAAAAGGGGAGTTCAGAGCAATACGATCCTAGCTCAGGAACAAGAAGAATCTCAAAGAAACAACCTAATCCTACAACTAAAGCAACTACAGGAAGAAGAGCGAACATAACTCGAAGTTAGTAGAAGGCAAGAAATCATAAAGGCGAGGAACTAAGTGAAAGAGAGACAGAAAATAATCAATGAAACGAAAAGCGTGTTGTTTGAAAAGATAAACCAAACTGATAAAGCTTTAGCCAGACTTATCAAGAAAAAAAAAAAGGAGAGGATCCAAGTCAATAAAGTCAGAAATGAAAAAGAAGTTACAAACACCACAGAGATACAAAGGATCATAGGAGACTATGAGCAGTTACACACCAATCAAATGGACAACCTAGAAGAAATGGACAACTTCTTGCTGCTGCAGCTGCTAAGTCGCTTCAGTCGTGTCCAACTCTGCGTGACCCCATAGACGGCAGCCCGCCAGGCTCCCCCGTCCCTGAGATTCTCCAGGCAAGAACACTGGAGTGGGTTGCCATTTCCTTCTCCAATGCATGAAAGTGAAACGTGAAATTGAAGTTGCTCAGTCATGTCTAATCTTAGCGACCCCATGGACTATAGCCTACTAGGCTCCTCCATCCCTGGAATTTTCCAGGCAAAAGTACTGGAGTGGGGTGCCATTGCCTTCTCCTGGACAACTTCTTAGAAAGGTATAATTTACCAAGACTGAATCAGGAAGAAACAGAAAATATGAACAGACCAATTACCAGTATTGGACCAGACGGCTTCACAGGTGAACTCTATCAAACATTTGGCAAAGAGTTAAAGCCTGCTGCTGCTGCTGCTGCTAAGTCGCTTCAGTCGTGTCTGACTCTGTGCGGCCCCATAGACGGCAGCCCACCAGGCTCCCCCCATCCCTGGGATTCTCCAAGCAAGAACACTGGAGTGGGTTGCCATTTCCTTCTCCAATGCATGAAAATAAAGAGTGAAAGTGAAGTTGCTCAGTCATGTCGGACTCTTAGCGACCCCGTGGACTGCAGCCTTCCAGGCTCCTCCGTCCTTAGGATTTTCCAGGCAAGAGTACTGGAGTGGGGTGCCATTGCCTTCTCCGAGTTAAAGCCTATCCTTCTCAAACCACTCCAAGAAATTGCAGAGAAAGGAACACTTCCAAACTCATTCTATGAGGCCAGCATTATCCTGATACCAAAACCAGACAAAGATATGACAAGAAAAGAGAACTACAGGCCAGTATCCATGATGAATATAGATGCAAAAATCCTCACCAAAATACTAACAAACCAAACCCACAATATATTAAAAGGACCATGATCAAGATTTATCCCAGGTATGCAAGGATTTTTCCATATCTGCAAGTCCATCAATGTGATACACCACATTAACAAATTGAAGAATAAACACTATACAATCATCTCAATAACTGTAGTAAAAGCCTTTGGTAAAATTTAATATCCATTTATGATTAAAATTCTCGAGAAAGTGGGCACAGAGGGGACGTAGTTCAACATAAAGGCTATATACAGCTAACATCATTCTCAATGGCGAAAAGCTGAAAGGATTCCCTCTCAGATCAGGAACAAGACAAGGGTGCCCACTCACCACTTTTATTCAACAGAGTGTTAGAAGTCCCAGCTGCAGCAAGCAGACAAGAAAAAGAAATAAAAGGAATATAAACTGGAAAAGAAGTAAAACTGTCACTGTTTGCAAATGACATGAAAACCCTAAAGATGCCACCAGAAAATGCCTGATACGAGAGTTCATCAATGAATTCAGTAAGGCGGCAGGATACAGAATGTATAGAAATCTGTTCCATTTCTGTACACTAACAAGAAACTCTCAGAAAGATAAACCAAGGAAATGAGACCATTCACAATCACATTAAAAGAGAATAAGATACCTTGGCGCCCCAAAGAAATAACTAAGATAGGCTGTAGTGCCTGGCTGCGATCTCTTTGTCTTTGTTTTCCCTTGTGATTCTAATAGAATTTGTTTCTCGGCCTTCCACGGTTGTTCTTCCAATGTTTTATATTATTCAGTTTCAGATTCAAGACTTTCTTTCCATCAAGGACAAAACAGATATGCAACAAGCAACAAAGGTTTACTGTAGTCAATATCTCGTATATATATACATAAAAAAAGCCTATAATGGAAAATAATTTAAAAAATAATATATGTGTATAACTGGATCACCTTGTATGCACCTGAAACATTGTAAGTGAACTATACATCAATGCAATACATATATTAAGAAAAAAAAACTTTCGGGGATGCCAAGTTAGGGGTTCTAGTCAATTCTAGCTTTTTTTCCCCCTTAAATAGGAGCTGGACAATTTTTTTTAATTATTGTGTAATTATTCCATTTTTGCAAGAGGTCCTTGCCTCTAGCAAAGCCTTTGTCACTGTCTCCTAGTCAACATACAGCTGCTTTCACTTTCTCTGGAAAACTATCAAATTCAGTCCTTTTGACATAATTGACTACAGCTGCTTTTTTCTACTTTCTTTTAAAAAGAAAATGAAATCAACCAATGTTATTATGCAGGTCAGGAGGCAACAGTTAGAACTGGACATGGAACAACAGACTGGTTCCAAATAGGAAAAGGAGTATGTCAAGGCTGTATATCGTCACCCTGCTTGTTTAACTTATATGCAGAGTACATCATGAGAAACGCTGGGCTAGAAGAAGCACAAGCTGGAATCAAGACTGCCAGGAGAAATATCAATAACCTCAGATATGCAGATGACACCACCCTTATGGCAGAAAGCGAAGAAGAACTAAAAAGCCTCTTGATGAAAGTGAAAGTGGAGAGTGAAAAAGTTGGCTTAAAGCTCAACATTCAGAAAACGAGGATCATGGCATCTGGTCCCATCACTTCATGGCAAATAGATGGGGAAACAATGGAAACAGTGTCAGACTTTACTTTTTTGGGCTCCAAAATCACTGCAGATGGTGACTGCAGCCATGAAATTAAAAGATGCTTACTCCTT
>SJYX01018053.1:90616-130587 GCA_006410675.1 Oreotragus oreotragus
GGCGGGGGTGGTGGCGGCGGCTGGGCCGGCGGTGGGGGCGGGGCTGGCGGCTGAGGCTGTGGCGGTGGAGGCTGCTGTGACTGCTGGGGTGGCGGCGGCTGCTGCGTGCTGGGAGGCCTCTCGACGGCGCAGCTCTGCGGGGACTTGATGCCACAGTTAGCGGCGGGCGGGACGCTGCTCTGCGGCATCAGGCTGCAGCCGCCGCCCATGCCAGCCATCTGCTGGGTGACCACACAGCTGTTCTGGGTGAGGCTACTGGAGGACGACAGGCCGTAGGAGCAGCTGCTTTGGGATGAGCTGTTCCCGCAGATGCTGCCGCCCATGGTGGAGTCGTAGCTGCTGGGGTTCTCGTAGTTCTCCGTGGTGCTCTCGATGCTGCCCAGGTCGCTGAAGCCGCTGTCCACCACCTGCTGGGAGTGGTCGGATACGGAAGGCACGTCCATCATGGGGCTGGTCTCCATGTTCTGCATAGACGGGGCGGACAGGGATCCTTGCTCTGGGCTGATCTGGGTGTAGCCCCCTTCGAGGGCAGGCACGCTGGGGCTGCTGACCGAGCGCACTGACTGGCTGGGGTGGGACTGGACGGAGGACAGTGGGCTGTTGTGCTCCGAGGCGTGGCAGTCCTCCACCAGGGCCAGCGGAGGGTCCTCGTCGGCCTGTGTGTAGCTCTGCAGCGTCTGGCAGGCGGCCAGCGTCTCCTCGCAGTCCTGGTAGGCGCCCTCGTGCTCGCCGCGCTCCTCCTGCGTCAGGGACTGCACGGCCTGCACCGTCTCCAGGTCCAGCTCGCTGTGCGGGATCTCCTCCTCCTCCTTCAGCTCCAGCAGCTCCTCCTTCGAGCGCGAGTCCTCCTCGCGGTCGTCCTCAGAGCCCGGCATGTGCTCCGACACCACGGACGCGTCGTGCGAAGTCTGCTCCTCCTCAGAATCCGGCTCCGTCTCCTCCTTGTCTTTCGGGTTCTCCCCGCCGCCCTGCACGTTAGGATCTAAAAAAGCCTCCCGGCCGCCTGGCTCCTGCTTGACGCCCTCCCGCGCCGGCGGCTCCCCCGGCTCCTCCTCCTTCTTGGCGGGCTCCAGGTGGCCGTCGTCCTCATCGTCCGCGTCGTGGTCTTCGCTCTGGTGGGTCTCTACAGTCGTGTCCTCCTCCTCCTCGGGCTCCGGCCCGGCCAGCTCCTGCGGCGCCTCCTCCGACGGCCGCTGCTCTGCGGGGACGCGGGGCTTCTCCTCCTCGCCAGCCTCGGGCTCCTTGGCTTCGGCCTCGGGGCTGCTGGCGTCGGCGGGAGAGGCCGCCCTGACGTCACTGCTGGTGGTGTCCTCCTCCTCCCCCTCCTCGACCTCCTCCGCTTCCAGGGGCAGCTCCTCCTCGTCCTTCCTTTCCTCAGTTAAAGGCAAGTCTTCTTTTGGTTCAACAGTTTCTTCGCTCTCTTCCATTTTGGATTTACGTCCCGCTTTCGGAAGGGGGACGATGGGCTCAACGACGCAATCTTGAGCAGAGAGGGGCACCATCTCCCGACTCAGCTTAAAGCCCGGCTTGCGACCAGCTCTCTTCTTCCAGTGGACCGGTTTGCGGCTCTTGCCCTTGGGCCATCCCTTCTTCTTCTTCATGGGCGTGGATGTATCTGGCTCAAGTGGAGCGTCCTTCACATCACATTTTCTCAAGAGAGACACTGGCTTTAGGACAGGAGTGTCTGCACAGAAAGGATAAGAAATAAAATAAATTACAAGATCTTGTATTTGCTAGTGCCATTTTCCGAGCCCACATGTACAACAGAAATGATTTTATCACCCCAAACTCTTGACTATCTTCATTTTTAAGTTAAGAATCTAAAGGAGAAACTATTTCATGATTTCCTCTGAAGTCACAGAGTGAACGGGCAGAACAAGGAAAAGAATTCGGGTCCACCCACGAGGTTCAAGTGCATCATCAAAGCCAACTGCACATCTTTGGGAAGTTACCCTAAGACTCAGTATCATCATTTAAAAAATGGAGATAAGATTTATAAGGACACAAATACTAGTAGTTCTCACAGCTACTTTAGACAAGCTGTATTTACCATGTAAGTTACATATCAGCTCACTTATCCCACCCCCCCATCCCCGGTGCCCCATTTATATTATTGCTTTGGTTTTCTTAGTTTCTACAAAATCATTACTTTGGGTAATATCATGAGCCAACTACTCCAGGCCATGTCTGAGCAATCCTACAGACACACTTCCCAGCCAGTGTTGTGTTTGTGTAAAAAGAGCTGCAAGGCATGTAGTCCTGGACAAATGCTGACCCGAAGCAAAGGGTTTATAGAAATAAATTTGATATTAGCATCACTTTTTCACCATCACTTTTTCTAAAAACTGTGAAATATCCATAGCATAATAAGTACATCCACATTTCCCATTAATTTTTAAAAAGAAGACCGGCAAGGTAGGAACAGGAATTTTTTTATGGGGTTGGGGTTAACTGGTGAGACTAAAAAGGTATAGTTACCAGTAGTAACCTGAAAATAAACAAAGGAAATGGCTACATTAGAGAAAATTCTGTTCAATAGGAACTTAGAGGATACTATTTTAATCTATGATAATAGAAGACAGAATTTTGCAAAAGTGCCACATTCTTTACTTTACAAAATAAATTTTTAGTTTCCTAGTTACATATCTCAAAATATAACACAATAAAATTCTGGAAAATCATGCACAATAAAGCAAAAACTTAAGTCATCACTACATTAAAAGTATTGATTATACAAAAATACAAGACTGAAGAAAATGCAAGTTGTCTACTAGATTTGAAATTGAGTGAATTTATTTTTAAAAGCCCAACTAGTCAGTACATAAAAGCTATAGGTTTATGCACCAAGTGTGGATGCGATTCCTTTGAATTCGGCCAGCAAAGCAAAGCAGTTCAGTGTGACCCCAGCAAGGAGGCCACACAGCACAAGGCAGGAAATTTAGGCAATGATGTGAACAACTAGTTTGGGATCCAAGTCATATATGAGCCCCTTCTTTTCATCTTTAAAGAGGAAATCACAACCAGTCTAATCACTGGATTTTTAGGTATGCCATCAAATTTAACTTACTCGTTGAATAAGACAAATTACAGATATGATCAGGAACAGATTTGCAGCAAGTCCAATTTACACGAGTCTGACCTTATTCGAGAGCCACTTCTAAGCACTTAGTCATTTAACTGTATTTACGGAGTGCCTATTTTAAGCACTCAGCACACACCATTAGCAGAACAGGCCAGGTCTATAGACTGCACGCTCCAGTAAAGGGTTATTAATTATCTTCTTCACGCTCTACCCATTAACTAAAGATACACGTAATGGCTGAGAAAGGACTAGGCAAAAAGAACAATTTCCAAACAGCAAGATTACTATCTGCAGAGGCAAAAACAGGTGCTATGGGGGAGCTGGGAAAACACACTGACAGAGGACAGAGACCCACGGCAGAAGGTGAGCGTGCGCACGCTCGACACGCCCTTCGGAGGCTGCAGGTCATCTGCGCGTGCTCGGCGGGCCGCCTGCCCTGCACCCTCTCTGCTGGAGGTTTTGCAGCGACCACTGCTGCGTCTTTCAAAACCAGGAACTACAACAGGCAGCCGCTCTGTGAAACGTACCATCACCATCATCTGACTCTTCGTCACCGTCTTCATCCTGAGACTTCCTCTTGGAATCGGACCGACACCTGAGAACGTCCTGGGAGGCCAAGCGATGGAAGTACCCTCGAGAGAAGAGTTCGCTCTCATCCTCTTCTTCCTCCTCCTCCTCAATCTCGAACGTTGGCTCTAATCTCGGCATCGGCCTCTCGGAGTCGGAGTCTTCAAAAGGCTCGTCTAAGACCTCCGTGGTCTCAGAAATGGTCTCTGTGACCACACTGCTATTGTGGTGTTTGCGCTTTCGGACTCTCCTTCTTCGGTGAAGAATTGGTTTCTATTTAAGAGAGAAAGAAGCATTTTATTTACGGTAATGAACACCGTCATTTCCATTAATAACGATTAATAGTTTTTAAACCTGACAGAATTAGCACGTATCAAATGAGTATGCTGTTTGCCAAAAGACACTTTGAACATTAGTTCAAAATACCATAGTTGAGATACTATATATACATAAGGTGTCATAGATACAAAAAGGATCACTGAAAACAATTTTGTAAAAGAACAGAGTAAAAAGTGGATGTTATCATTCCCCTGCTAACAGTCCGGTTACACTTAGTACCCTAGGGAGCAGCCTATTTCAATACCGAAATGACACCAAGGCTAGTCTCTTCTCTTTTCCTCAAAAGAGAAAAAAAAGACATAAAACAGCGTACATCTCACAGCTCCACTGTGCGTGTCAGCAGAACCAGCAGGAAGGCCACACGCCGCTGCCAGGCACTATCCACAGAGTTACAGCGGGGCACGGGAATGTGGAGTCGGTACAGATCTCCTTGGTGTTAGCGAGCATTTCAGAAATAAACAAATCTGGTGTTGGGATGTGGCATATTAGGCATACTTCTGTACTAGAGCTGATCTAACATCTTAAATCACATAATAGATATCACAAAATGGTATCATATATTACCAAAGCTGATCTAATTCAATCCCCTCATTCTACAGAGGTCAGAAAGGTTATAGGACTTGCTTTAAGGTCACATTCAGACAGTAAAGAAATGGCTATAAAATTATTTGCAATTCCTAGTCAAGTGAATTTCTTCAAAACTTTACAAGTACCCTGTACATGTACTCACTGCCTGTTATAATATTCTCTTTCTACACAGGGAAATAGCATAATTTTATTTTGTAAAAAGGCAACATAAGCCTAGGATGGCAAAGATATATTCTTCACAGTCACGTAATGAACAGCAGGTTAATCAACTTTTCTCCACTTCAAACTTACTAGTCTTTCTAGTTGAGAACAGAGTTTTTAAATCGAGGTTAAACACGGCCCTGCTCTAAGGAGAAATGGCTGATCCAAGGACTAGGGCATGAAAGTAAGTATCTATGAGGCCACACGGATATGTCAAGCAACAGGAAAAAATGGGTAACTCTCTCGAACAGAATTCCAAGTAATTAACACAGATATTCTGCTCTTAGGGAGCAGAGTATAACTTCCTGCATCTTAGGCATGGGCTGCAGGCAGTAACTTCCCTCCAAAGAGTACAGTATAGAAAGGGGTCTGAAAAAGGCAGTAACTCAAGAGTGAAGAGACCTGGCAAGCCTGGCACCTGGAAGCTGACATCCACAGTGAGAAGTCACACGGACAGCAAGATGCCCTTGTATTTGGCCCTGGTACAGCCTGATGGCAGATACCCTTCTATGATGTTATGAGAACAGCACTCTACCTCTGTGGCCTTCTTCCCAAAACACTTCACCCCATTTTAATACCATAAGGGGCATCCTACAGAATATCTAGCAAGTACTCCTCAAAACTGACAACGTCATCAAAAACAAGGAGTCTGAGAAACTGTCCCCAACAACCAGGGAGCCTAAAAAGACATGCAACTAAATGCAGTGTATGTGGTGTGCCGGGTGGTATCCTGGGGAAACTGGGGGAAATCTGAACCAAGTATGGGCTTCAGTTAATGAAGTATTTGTGCTGGTTTACTCTTTGTGACCAATGTGCCACATCAAGGGAGAAGGTCAGTAATAGGGGGGACAGGGTGTGGAGAACATAGGAACTCTTCATACTTTCTTTGCAATAAACCTGTGAATCTAAAACTGCTCCTAAAATGGAAAGCTCTTTTTTCTCTGATAAATAGCCCTTCCCCCCACCCCCCCAAGGCTCTGCTAAGGAGAAGAATGATTTTATTGCTCTCGGTGAAAGCTGCCACCTCTCTAGTCCAGGGTGGCTCATCCAGAGAGCTGACATGCTTCAGCCTGGCTGGTCTGCAGCAATGTTTAAAGTTCACGCCACAGTCTGGGAGATCTCTGGTATACAGTTGACAGAATCTGTGACTACCACCTCACAGCATTCAGTAATAACCTGGCTATCATTCAAACTTTGCAAGATGATGAAATATAGCTTAGAAAATACTTTGAAAACAAAGTTAAGTGAAACCAGAGGGTTGAAGAGGAGAGAGACCCAAGGCAGGACACAGCACTGTGCAGGGCGGGCGGACAGGCATCTCTGAGTACTGGGGCACTGTCCTGCCCATTCTCCACGCAACTGTGGAGTGTGTGCCTCTCCTTTTCTAGTAGAAACATTTCTAACCCATGCTTTTGGCCTTGTGATTGCAGAATCTCAGCTCCCCAACCAGGGTTTGAACCCCTGATCCCCACAGTGGAAACTCAAAGTCCTAACCACTGAACATGAGGGAAGTCCCCAGGGGATTTTTTAAATCCCTAAGAAGTCATAATTTGAAATCAAACCGGCAAGCTGAAAACAGCCTGTCAGCCCTTAAATAAGTGTATGACTTCCAGGTGAGCACCAGTGAACCAGAGGAGCCGAGGGCACACCCCACGCGCTCACTGGGAAGATCACAGGCTAGGAGACACTGGGCGTGCAGCTGAAGGGCTAACACTGTGGACTCCCGCCCCGACCTCCCAGAGCTCCGGGACGGGGCAGGGCGGGGCGGCCCCACCTTCCGCTTCAGCGTGGGCTTGGTGAGCACCGGGGGCGAGCTGGACCGGGGGCTCTCGGGCTCCCCGTCCTCCTCGCTGCTCTCGCTGCAGCCCCGCAGCGCGGCGCGGTCCCCGTCAGCGTAGCGGCCTTCGCAGTAGCGACGGGGCAGCCGGTCGTGGGCGGCGGGCAGCCCGCACGCCAGGGGCTCGGGGCTCTTCTTCGGCGGGCCTCGCCAGGGCTCGAGCCCCTCGCCGGGTCTTCTCCTGGGCCCTTCCGGCTTCCCGTCCTGGCTCGGCTGCTCCTGGGAGGCTGCCGACGGCTCCTCGCTCCCCATGTACTGCTCTTGGGAGGGTTCTGACTTTTCCTCACAGTCTCCGTGCTGCTCCCGGGGGGCTGACGTCTCCTCCAAGAGCAGTTTCGGGTCCTTATCACCAAAGCGTTCCTGGGCTTTTCTGTTCTTCCTCCCCCAGCGGCCTCGCCGAGACGGCTGACTATTGGCAGGGAGACTGTCACGGGGAAGGACCTGTTTGCTCAAACGACTGGTACTGGCTGGTGTGGTGACTTCTGGTTTCTTCTCACTTTCTCCTGAAGTGTAAGAATCCTGTTCTTTGTTCTCACGAGATGCAGACTTCGCCACCTGATTTTAGAAAATAAAACCATGCTGGTTAATTTTCAGTCTTACTTGGTTACGTCTCCTATTCTGGCCTTTTAAATGCTGGGGTAAGAAAACAGAGCTTCAAAGATGACTTTATTTAATACTTAACATAAATATCTCTTGTGTGATAGGGACTGTTTTAAAAGCTGTATGGGTAAAATCCACACCAATTATGTGAAATATTATTATTATATCCCCGTTTCATGAATGAGGTAACTGAGGCACAGAACATGCAGTAACCTGCCCCAGGCCATGCAGTAGCAAATGAAGAAACTGGGATGTAACCCCAAACAGTCTGATCCAAGAGCCAGTATTCTTGACCACTATGCAAACAATAAACAAAGTGACTATTATTTTCCTTAAGTGTTCGTCACTCAGTGGTGCCCGACTCTTTGTGACCCCACAGACTGCAGCCCACCAGGCTCCTCTGTCCATGAGATTTTCCAGGCAAGGAAACTGGAGTGGGTTGCCGTTTCCTTCTCCAGGGGATCTTCCCAACCCAGGGATGGAAGCTGGGTCTCCTGCACGGCAGGCAGATTCTTTACCTAGTGAGCTACAAGGGAAGCCTTGTATTATTTTCCTTATAATCTAGTAAATGTTAAATGAGACAGTTCATGAAATTTATCAGAGAGGAGACAAACTCTGGGGCATGGGCAAGAGAAAGAGGATGCTCAAAAAATGAAAGAAAATTTCTGGAATGATTTTGACTTGTTTTATTCTGAATACTTAATTTTACTTGGAAAATTACACTAAACAGGGGGCATTGAAACTATTTATATCTATCAAAAGAGAACACAGAGTTTTAAAGGATGAAAGCACTGCTTTAAAAAAAAAAAAAAAGGGACAGAGCACAGTATGCATCACATGAAGAAAAATGTTGAAAATGATGTAGGACCTTCACTAACCCTTTAATGGCGAAAGACACCGAAGCGTTTAGTGCTCTATTAGAAAATATGCACTGCTTACATTATTTCCTTCATGTTTTAAGGAAAATGAATCTTCATTTTAAACAACAGTCAGATTTAAATTTAATTCAGATTCCTCAATTTCTATACAGCTTCAAACTTAGCTGCTTATAGGCACTCTCGATAAATACTCATAACTAACACAATATGACAAATTTGAAGGTTTCCTAATGATACACGGCTTGAAAATATACAAATAAGTAAACAAAACCCATTCTTCCTGAAATTTCTATCACTGAAATAAACTTGGAAATTCTAATGTGAGTTTATAGTACTGGTTTCAGATCCCATTATATGTACATCACAAAACACGCCTGAAAACCAACACGTGCTCTTCCTTTACCAACACCGGGGACCGCCCCCCGTGCCCTTACACTTGGCTCCAGTTCTCGTTCCTGGCTCTGACGCTCTTCCGGCTCTCTCTCCTCCTCATCCTCCTCCTCCTCCTCCTCCTCTTCCTCCTCCTCTTCCTCCTCCTCTGAGACCACAGAATTGGAGACTATGACGGGAGTCCAGCGCAAACACTCGGGATCTACATCTACAGGCCGAAGATTCAGCTGAAGCTTTGCCATGTGATCCTGAATCAGCTTTTCCCGGCGGATAATCACAAATCTGAAACCAGAGAAAAGTTTATAGCAATCAACGATGCACCAGGAGTACCAAAGAATGAATATGGAGCTACACTCCCAGAAAGCCCCGGAAATGAGAGCAGATAAACGCTTCAAAAAAGCCTGCCTGGAAAGATACCACTGAGATGGCTCAGAAACACGAAGCTGGATAAAGACTCCACACTCAACTAGAGTGATGGAAGCGGCTGTTTCGGTCGCTTCCTGTCTCACACTTCCCACCTCTGAAACTCCTGCTATTCTCTTGCATTCTGTCTTATTCTCCATCATTCTGGCCCAAATGCCTCCTTTCCTTATGACATTTTCTCCATCACACTACACAGGTAAGCTGTCTTTCCTCTGACCTGTAGTTCATTCTGTGCCATCTGTATGGAAATTAATCAAAGGTGTATTTTAGTTGATACTATTTCTGCAGCTGTTACTTGTATTGTGAAGGTGCTCCCAATAAATAACAGATTCAGTAGCTTAGGTCTGAAACTTAGACGGAAGATCAGAAAAAACGTTTTTTAAAAAATGATCACTAGTATAAAATATATAAAGGAAATGCTGTCTCAGGATCACCAAGTACACCACTTATGTCAGTTCATGCACTTTAACTGATAATCTGGCTGCCCGATCCAGACACCTCTACCCAATCAGCTTTCAAAGGTTGGATAAAGGGATGTTAATACTCACTGATCACTCCGGAAGTCCAGCATTCGCAGGTGGTGGAGTGTGGAAGTGATGTCTTGAGGGCAGATTCCAGTCAACTTACTCAACTTCTTGATGCTGATCTGCTTGTCATTCTGGTGATAAAGGCACTCCAGTATTACACTTTTCCAGTAAGCCATGTAGGAAAGGCGACCTAGATCGGATAGCGGTTTCTCTGGAGACCCTGCTTGGCCTTCACGCTTTGATAACAAATAACCTAAAGAAACCCCCAAATCACAAATATGTCAGAGAGCCTAAAAGACAGCAGTTTACAAAAATAACAAGCCCTTCTTCCATAATCAATCCAAGTATTATAGGCTATAATTTCAGAGGCTAACTCCTTCAAGAACAAAATTACAAAATTACTTGAATACAAATTTGCAAGAAGATTACACAATTTATATTCTCTGGACATTGAATTAGTATTATTTTGTCTATAGTTAATATAAATCACATTGTTAGAAATATTCAAACTGTTAAAAATCAGGACTTCATATTAACAGGCTGCACAGATAAGATCGAGGCAAGAACGCTTTTTGCCTCAATGTACAATGGGGGAAACCATCCTTGCATGTTTTACTTGGGCCACTAGGTGGCAACAGAACTATCTGTTTGCACAATTTAAGACTGCCTTCAGTTTTTACATAGTCCTCTTAATAAGACTGTGGTTCTATGAGGGGCCTCTATGACAATTTCTGGTTTCAACCGAAGCGTCCCTCGCAGTCGCCCACCACCCTAATTTCTGATAAGCGCGAATGGCCACAGCCAGCATCACTGTGTGGTGCTGTTACCCTGCCTTCTTGTCCAATGCATGGAACAGGAAAAGGAAGGCATAAACTCTAAGCCAAAGTATCAAAAATGGAGATGGCAGAAAAAGGTAGCATTCTGTCATCAAAGAAAATATCCATCTAAGAATGGTAAAGTGGGAAAACATATTACATTAGGAAAAGTTTTAAAATAAAAACAAATACTATAATCATTTAGACTGTTGTGTGTATAGCTCCAAAAAAGTGACTGAAAATATTCCTCCCAACTCTGCTACTTAATGGCATAACACATCCGATCATGAGTTCTATTTCAAAACAATATACTGATGCTAAAGAAAACAGTGTGTGTTTTATCCGCTACTACTAGTTGGAAAAACAGGAAAATGTAAAAAATAACCACATATGGTGGTTATACTGTGTCACATATTGGCACATATTTCCAAGTAAATATGGTTAGGGACACAGTCTAAGGCTAAGCAGAATAAGCTTCACTGGTCCATGTGAGAGAATTAACACTAGAAATGTAACCATCTGATATTTAGAAGAACTGCCTCTCAGAGTCCTTTTAAGCATTACTTCTGAAAGTATTCCTTTAAATATTACTATTTTGAGTGAATATCTGAGGGAAAATATTCCCTCAAATACCACTATTTCATAATCAACAGAAGGCACGTGTGCACAGTCGTGTCCAACTCTTTGCGACCGCATGGACTGTAGCCAGCCAGGCTCCTCTGTCCACAGACTTTTCTAGGCAATAATACTGGGGTGGGTTGCCATTTCCTTCTCCAGGAATCAACAGAAAATTTACCTCAAATACACATTCACTTTCAAAGCACGATTATCAATGTATAAAACAAAATGCAAGTTCCACATAACCTTTTAGAACAGTTAGCTTTCAATTTTTAACTCAAATTCCATCATCTACCCTATCATTTACTTCTATCATTTTTAAAGGTGCATCGCATATTTTTAACCACTAGGTAGAGCCTCTAAGTAAAATGCGCCGCACACATTTCTCAGCTAACTGGGAGAGAAACAGGGCAGGGGCTGCACTTCTTCACTAGTGCTGATTTAAGCAATTCTACAAAGCTTCCTAATACTGTGAGACAGAATTACTGCATAAAATAAAACTAAGTTCCACTGTAAATTAACAGCTGCAAATTAAAACAATGAGGATACAATGAAGAGCAGTTACGTTACTATAATCCTTACTGAAATCGATGAGAAACCTCCCATAGCCCTTGCGTTGGTACTGGGGAAGAATCATTATACAGGAAACGTTATATTTCTGTTGACAGTGCTTTTCCTGGTAGAGAAAACAAAAGTCTAGTTTTAAAACAACAGGCTGGTAAGACTAAACACTAATGTTAATTTTTAAAAAACAAAGATTAACAGTCAAAACCACAGCCCTGGTCCTTTGGGATTAGTAATGCACATCAAGAAAAAAATACTGCTCTTGAGAGGGAGAGGACAGTGCTAAGTCCCTGGCATTCCCCACAAAGCAACCATACCCAGGAGAAAAACATAAACGGAAGCGACCCAACACCATCTGCAACTCAAAAACAGTATGTCAGCGCCTGAGATGAGCAGAGGAATCTGAGTCCTGACCCACCTGCAGAGCTACACGCTGCCATCAATGTGGGCCCTAGAAGTTCCTTTTATTGTAGCATCTGCTTTGGTGCTACATACGGTGGGTATAAATACACCTCTACAGATCAAGCAATATATTTTAAATTATACTTAACTATTGAAATGGCCTACTGACAACTAGGGCTTTTCACTTAACTATTTTTATACAGTTAGATTTTATCATGGGCTTTCTTAAATAAAACTGCATCTTTTATGCTGTCGGATAACAAAAGAAACCTTTTTTTCTCTTCAAGAGAATGGAAAATGGAAGGAGAGAAAGTATCCTTTAGTAAAAAATGGCTTCTTAAAAATTCTTACTCCTATGCCTAAAATTCAAATTGGGAAGAGAAGATTTAAACAGAGAAAGAACTCAGCCAGGTAATGACTCTGTTTATTTCCCAAGTCCTACCTATCATCACCATGGGAATAGAAACCATGGCAAAGCTCTCCCTCTGGGGTGTGAGTAGCAGTTTTGTGTTCCCAGCAGAGAACAGTCTGTTGAACGTCACTAGGCACCTGCTGGCACCTGCTAAGTGTCTCAGCGGTCCTCCTGCTTCCCTTTCCAGAAAGCTACACAGCACCCAGAAGGGGCTGCGTCCTGTCCTGCCTCCTAGTGACAACCAAAGGCTGCTTCACATTTCCGTACAAACTCAAGGCGAGCTCCAGCTGCTACACTTACTTTTGAGAAGTAGCCGACAAGGTGGCAGCCCTTGACATCGTTCTGGGTTAGAACATAGAAAAGAAATGGCTCCACGTCATAGTAGAGTGTTTTGTGGTCAAGAAACAGCTTTGCCAAGAGACACAGGTTCTGACAATAAATGGTACTCACATTCCCATCAACCTAGAGGAAAAAAACAGACAAAATGGTCAGCGAGGTGTCTCTCTAATTCTAGAATAACACACGTCAGCAAAGAGTGCCTGTGAACACGCACAGTCCAGCCCAGGAGGAGCTGGCAACTTTCAGAACACATTGGATCTGGAAGCTGTCCCTTGAAACGGCAGAGTAGTGTCTGCTACTCTAAGACAACTGAATACACAGAACACTGCACTCCAGCAAAGCACACAAAAAGGCTAACCAAGGAGGAGACGGCCATTTTCAAAACAGCATTTTGCTTTTATAAAAAGACTGACTACAGGAATCCTTCAGATGGCAAGCTGATCTGATGTAGTGTTTTTAAAAGTATTTAATTCAACAAAAGATCTAAATGTAACCTCTTCTAAAATACATCTGTTAAGCAAAACAAAGTAAAACAACAGTTTAACTTGTGCCAGCAGCCAGAAGCAATGTAATCAGACTGCCAAAATGAGGTTTCTCCCTAAATAAAGCTCCTTGAGGGATTATTATCTATTGTCAAAAGCAAGGAGCAGGTTCCCTGGGCGGCAGCCTGGCCAGCGAGGTATTTCCTGGGCTCTGGTTGGCCAGGGTCAGAAGCACGCCAATGACTGCTTACATCAGACCCAAAGACACTGCCATTTTAAGACTGCAACTGCTGGAAACTCCGTGTCAGTCCAGAGGTTAGCACTCTGTACTTTCACTGCTGAGGGTCTGGGGTTCAACCCCTGGTTGGGGAACTAAGATCCCAGAAGCCACACTGTGTGGCCCAAAAAAAAAAAAAAAAAAGACTGCCACTTCTTTAGCAATTTAATGTACAAAACACCTCTTCCCTCCCTGAAAGGTCAAGAGCTCCTCTATTGCTCACCTAAAATAAAAGCTCTGGGAAGATTAAGAAAGTGAGAGGTGGAGCAGATCCTGACAACCTGAAAGTCTATCATCATCGGAATTTATAGAACCGAGCACATGGTAGGCACTCAGTTAGTAGCCGGGCAATCAAACCAGAGCTGAAGTCAAGGAATTAAAAACCACTATTAACAAACAGAATCACAGAGGTGGCCTAAGTCAAACAATCATGATGCAGTCAGGAAATATTAGGGTTCACTACAGCTATTACATATATACCTCTACGCAATATTCCTTTACACGGGGCAGTAGAAGTTTTTTAAGTGCCATGTTTCATAGAGTCTAAGACACAATCTTACCACATCTATACAAAAGTAAAATCTGTTGGCATTAAAATATCAAATGGAGTCATATATATATATACATATCTCATAATTTGCAGTCCTTTTACCTTCTGAGTGGCACATAAAATATGTTACAACTGATGTCTTTGATTCAATGAAATACAAAATAATTTATTCAGAGATCGAGTTTGTGAACTGGTACCACTTAGACTGACCTAATTCTGTTTCTCCCCTACAGAGCTGAACTACTGACTCCATAGTGAGTGAACAATAGTAAAACATTTCCCAAACAAATCAAGCTGTGCGACCGGATAGAGCACAGGGGGCACTGTATTTGAAATGGACAGGAAGACAACTGCGAAGCATCTACTTTACCTCAAAAACAGAAATGTTATTCTTTCTGTAAATCTCATTGGCAGGAGGATGGAACCAACCGCACTTCTTCATGTGCTGCTGCAGAATCGTTCTACTTTTCATATATTTTAGACAGAATTCACAGAGATATAACTTAGGCAGCCTGTAAGAAAGAATAATTACACAAACAAGAGGGCTTTATAAGAGACTTTAAACTTTCAGTCTTATTCTTTCTCATCACTACCCAGGTAAAAAGGTAAAGAATGTATCACTATCCCCATTAATCTAATTTTTTAAAAAGGAAACACAAAACTCAAAGATAAAACTAATTTGGATAATAGGATCCAACTAATCGATAGCAAGAGGGCAGGGGTGGGAAATCAATTCACACAACCCAGGGATCTTCCTAGTAAACTAATCTTTGTCGTCTTTTAAAGTTACCCACCAGACAGCCATGAAAATCTCACCTTGATAATCTCCAATAAGTAAAGTAAAGCCTACCTTGGGAACACACCAATAAGTGAAAATTTTGTTAAGCTGTATATTCTTTCTTCCGTTATTAGATCATTCACTTGTTAATTTCAGAGAACGAACGTACTAAACACTATTAGGCCCTGCGTCAGGTACACTAGGTACAGAGGCTGAGTATGATGGACATACAGTGGGGATTGTAAAAGCAGATTTTGTACATATTTTTAAGTATAAAATTATAATACAGAAAACAATTTTTCAAGTTAGGACATGTTAAATGCTACATCCTTCCTTCTGCTCCTAAATTCTGGCTTTCTCTCCAGTCAAATATGACATTAAATTCTGTACCTCAAAGGTCTGTTTTCAATGACTGAAATAAAATCTCTAATTATTTCTTCCTCTATTGCCGGGAGCCAGCATGAGGAATCCCGCCTGTGACAAGGTCATGAGGAAGGAAGCCTGACAAAACGCAAGGACGTGATCAGGCTTTGGCTGCTAAGACCCACGCGAAAGGGAGCCTAAGGCGGGGCACCCTTTGATATTCAAGTGGGCGCCGGTGGCCTAACGTAGACAGTAGATAGTGCAAACCTCGTGTCTGGAGGTTTTATTGGGTTTCCCGGTAAGCCAAGTTATTCAGCCTCCTTTTCTCTGCCTAAATTTCCTACTATACTATTTCTTCCTAATCTTATAGCTCTAAATAAATAAGTTCTGCCTCGCCAACGCCATGCCCGCTTCGAATTCCCTGGATCCACCGGGGCTGGACCCCGGCAATCTATATTATTTTTATATAGTAATTTATATTTCTTCAATACACTTGCTTTTTAGCAGGAGGACTCCTCCCTTGATAAGGAGCTAGGCAATAAAGTGGCTGTGTGTGCATGTGTGCTCAGCCATGTCTGACTCTTTGCGACCTGATGGCCACAGCCTGCCAGGCTCCTCTGTCCATGGGGTTATCCTGGGAAGAATACTGGAGTGGGTTGCTACTTCCTCCTCCAGGAGATCTTCCCAACTCGGGGATCTAACCCACGTCTCCTGCCTCTCCTGCAATGCAGATGGATTCTTCAACACTGAGCCACCTGGGAAGCCCTGCTAAAGTGATTAGGTCAGTTCATAAAGCCACAGAAGGAACATAACCTAAACTGAAAGCCAGTGGCTTCTCTAAGTATTTTAGTCCGCACTGAGAGGACTGCATGGCTCTCTACGATAAACACATGCCCCAGGTATCCTCAGCACAGAGGCTCCCCTGTATCCTGAACTGTGTCCAAAACTGGTAAGCATGCTAAGATCTGATACTATAACAAACACTATATATACAAAAATACTGGATGATACAACGACAAGAAATATAATCCAAATATATCTTCTCTCATATAAATGCGTACTGAGGCTGAAGGAAATTGGAACAAAAACCACCTCTGTTTATATATTTTGGGTATTGATCCCTTATTGATCATATCATTGGCAAGCATGCTCTCCCATTCAGTAGGCTGTCTTTCCATTTTGTCAATGGTTTCCTTTGCAGTGCAAAAGCTTTTAAGTCTAATTAGGCTCCATTTGTTTACTTTTGCTTTTGTTTCCTTTGCTTTAGGAGACAGATCAAAAAAAAAAAAATCTGCTCCAATTTATATCAGAGTATTCCAGCTATATTTTCTTTTAGGAATTTTACGGTTTCAGGTCTTATCTTTAGGACTTTAAACCATCCTGAGTTTATTTTTGATATAAGAAAACTGTCTAGTTTCATTCTTTTACATGTAACTGTCCAATCATCCCAATATCATTTACTGAAAAATCTGACTTTTCCCCACTGTACGTTCTTGCTTTCTCCATCACAGACTGACCATAAGTGGTGGGTTTATTTCTGCGCTATTATGCTTCATTGATCTCCATGTGTTTGTGCCAGGACCACACTGTTTTGATTACTGTTGCTGTTGCCAAGCCACTTCAGTTGTGTCCGACTGTGTGTGACCCCACAGACGGCAGCCCACCAGGCTCCCCCGTCCCTGGATTCTCCAGGCAAGAACACTGGAGTGGGTTGCCATTTCCTTCTCCAATGCATGAAAGTGAAAAGTGAAAGGGAAGTCGCTCAGTTGTGTCCGACTCTTAGCAACCCCATGCACTGCAGCCCACCAGGCTCCTCCATCCATGGGATTCTCCAGGCAAGAGTACTGGAGTAGGGTGCAATCGCCTTAGTCAACCCTCCAGCTCTGTTTTACTTTCTCAAGATTGCTTTGGCCATTCAGGGTCTTTTGCGTTTCTATACAAATTAAAAATTTTTTATCCTAGTTCTATGAAAAATGCCCTGAGTAATTTGACAGGAATTACACATAATGAGTAGATTGCTTTGCATGATACTGTCGTTTTTAACAGTAAGTTTTCCAATCTATAAACATGATATATCTTTCCATTTGTCTATGTCATCTTCAGTTTCTTTCATCAACGTCTTACTGTTTTCTGAGTACAGATCTTTTACTTCCTTAGTCAGGTTTATTCCCAGGTATTTTATTCTTTTTGATGCAATGGTAAATGAGACTATTTCCTTACTTTCTGTTAGTTCACTGTCAGTGTATAGAAATGCAACAGATTTCTGCATATTAATTCTGTATCCTGCCAACTTAACCAAATTCATCAGTGAGCTCCAAATGTTTTTTTGTGGCCTCTTTAGGACTTTTCTATGTATAGTGTCATATTATCTGCAAACAGTGACAATTTTATTTTTTCCTTTCCAATCTGGATTCTTTATTTCTTTTTCTTGTCTGATTGCGGTAGCTAGGACTTCCAATCTACGTTGAATTAAAGTGGTCTTGTTCCTTATCTTGTTCCTGACCTGAGAAGAAATTCTTTTGGCTTTCCACAACTAAGTATGCAATTAGCTGTGGGCTTATCCTATTTGCCTTTATTATGTGTGTTCTCTCTATGCTCACTTTCTGGAGAGTTTTTATCAAATGAATGTTGAATTTTGTCAAAAGCTTTCATGCATCTACTGAGATGGTCACACTACTTTTAGTATGCCCTTCAATTTGTTAATTCTGTTCTTCATTGTGTTGTTTCACACTGACTGATCTGCAGATACTGAAGAATCTTTGAATCCCTGTGATAAATCTCACCTATTATTTATAATCACTGCTTATGATCATTATAATACATTGTTGCATTTAATACATTGTTGCATTCAGTTCAGTTCAGTTGCTCAGTCGTGTCCAACTCTTTGCGACCCCATGAATCTTATTGGATATGACCAAAAAAAGGCTGTCTAGGATCTTAGAGCATTTCCAGCAGAATAAAGAGGGAATAAGTGGCTTTTTTCCTCTTAGCGCTGGGCAGTGAACGATTGTGCGCCTCTTTTTCTTCGCTGCCTCCCAGTTCTAGATTAGCCATCGTCATGGGTTTTGGAGACTTGAAAAGCCCCGCTGGCCTCCAGGTGCTCAACGACTACTTGGCGGACAAGAGTTACATAGAGGGGTATGTGCCATCACAAGCAGATGTGGCAGTATTTGAAGCCGTCTCCGGCCCACCACCTGCCGACTTGTGTCATGCCCTCCGTTGGTAGAATCACATCAAATCTAATGAGAAGGAAAAGGCCAGCCTGCCAGGAGTGAAGAAAGCTTTGGTCAAATATGGCCCTGCTAATGTGGAAGACACTACAGAAAGTGGAGCTACAGATAGTAAAGATGATGATGACATTGATCTCTTTGGATCTGATGATGAGGAGGAAAGTGAAGAAGCCAAGAGGCTAAGAGAAGAACGCCTTGCCCAGTATGAGTCAAAGAAAGCCAAAAAACCAGCACTTGTCGCCAAGTCCTCCATCTTATTATGGGATGATGAGACCGATATGGCAAAACTAGAGGAGTGCGTCAGAAGCATTCAAACAGATGGCTTGGTCTGGGGCTCTTCTAAACTAGTTCCGGTTGGATATGGCATTAAGAAACTTCAAATACAGTGTGTAGTTGAAGATGACAAAGTTGGGACAGACATGCTGGAGGAGCAGATCACTGCTTTCGATGAGTATGTACAGTCCATGGATGTGGCTGCATTCAATAAGATCTAAAATCTATCACGGATCAGTGCCCTTAAATAAAAGTTTGAAAGACAAAAAAAAAAAAAGAGGGAATAAGTGGTTCTAGTGGTAAAGAACCTGCCAGTCCATGCAGGAGACGCAAGAGACGTGGGTTCAGTCCCTGGGCCGGGAAGATCCTCTGACAGTGGGCAAGGGAACCCACTCCAGTATTCTTGCCTGGAGAATCCCATGGACAGAGGAGCCTGGCGGGCTACAGTCCATGGGGTCACAGAGAGTCGCACAGCATTGAAGCGACTTAGCAGTACTTGCCCAAGGTCATGTAGCTAGCAAGTAGTGGAGCTAGGATGACAGCACTCAAGTTTCTTATTACCCTGTTGTTGTTGAGTCACCCAGTCGTGTCCAACTCTTTGCGACCCCATGGACTGTACGCCAGGCCACCATGTCCCTCACTGTCTCCCGGGGTTTGCTAAGTTCATGTTCATTGCATTGGTGTTGCCATTCAGCCATCTCATCCTCTGATGCTCTCTTCTCCTTCTGCCCTCAATCTTTCCCAGCATCAAGGACTTTTCCAATGAGTCGTCTGTTTGCATAAAATGACCAAAACACTGGAGCTTCAGCTTCAGCATCAGTCCTTCCAGTGAAAATTCAGGGCTGATCGCCCTTAAAATTGACTGGNCCCTTCTCCTCCTGCCCCCAATCCCTCCCAGCATCAGAGTCATTTCCAATGAGGCAACTCTTCACATGAGGTGGCCAAAGTACTGGAGTTTCAGCTTTAGCATCATTCCTTCCAAAGAAATCCCAGGATTGATCTCCTCCAGAATGGACTGGTTGGATCTCCTTGCAGTCCAAGGGACTCTCAAGAGTCTTCTCCAACACCACAGTTCAAAAGCATTAATTCTTCGGCACTCAGCCTTCTTCAGAGTCCAACTCTCACATCCATATATGACCACTGGAAAAACCATAGCCTTGACTACACGACCTTTGTTGTCAAAGTAATGTCTCTGCTTTTCAAATGCTATCAAGGGTGGTCATAACTTTTCCTCCAAGGAGTAAGTGTCTTTTAATTTCATGGCTGCAGTCACCATTTGCAGTGATTTTGGAGCCCCAAAAATAAAGTCTGACACTGTTTACTGTTGCATTGGTTTGCTAGTATTTTGTTAAGGATTTTTGTATCTATGTTCACCAGTGATGCTGGCCTATAATTTTCTTTTCTTGTGGTATCTTTATCTTGTTTTGGTTATCAAGGAGATGCTTGCCTCACAGAATGAGTTCGGGAGCACTATTTCCTCTGCAGTTTTTTGGAATAGTTTGAGAAAAGACAGGTGCTACCACTTCACTAAATGTTTGGTAGAATCCACTTATAAAGCCATCTGGTCTTGAAGCTTTGTTTGCTAATAGTTGTTCTATTACTGATTCCATTTCATTACTGCCATTTCATTACTGGTAACTGATCTTTTCAAAAACATCTTCTATTTCTTCCTGCTTCAGCCTTGGAAGATTGCTCATTTCTAGGAACTTTCCCATTTCTTCTGGGTTGTCCATTTGATTGACATAGTTATGTGTCATAGTCTCTTATGATCTTTTGTATTTTAAAAGCCTGTGACTTTATTAAAACCAAGACTACTGGGATGACACTGTTAGTCTAACGGGAATCATTCAATAAAACTCTAGAAAAGATCAAATATTTCTTCTAGTAAGAGTACAAATGGCTGCAGTTCTCTCATTGAAAAAATATATCAAATAGGAAAAACACCAGATCACATGAAGTGTAGCTACTGAAATCAGGAACACTCCCCGACCTAAAGAACACTGCTGAGTACTGCTTTCTGTCATCTTCTCCTTGACAGCACCTAGGCCCGGACTATCGAGGAGCTATATGGCCACTCTGTCTAGCTTTATCATGGGGGTATAGCCCCCACACTTGCATTTATTTTAAAGTCACCCATTACATGGATACCACAATCTCTGAAGTCAGGACTGGGCTGCAGCTGTATTGGTTCCCTTACCTCTATGATAATGCAAATATTCTTCCTATTGTGGCTTTAGAACATTGCCCAAGATAGCAGCAGTTTGTGTGGCTTTTACAATACGTCAATAGTAAAATTTTAATACAACAGAAATTACACCAAATACTCAAGTCAAAGATTATGGTACAAGCCATCTGAGATCAATCTAGATATCAATGCTATATGGAGTCGTCATGTACAGTGGCTAAAAGTTATAGCTATATGGTTAAGAGTAAAGTGGGATTAAATCCTGGTTCTCCCACTGATAAATTGTATGGTCTTGAATATGTTTGCTGGGTCCTGGCCTGTAAAAACAAAGACAGCAATATCCACCTCAAAGAATTATTCCAGAGATGTTTAGTAAGCTCAGTGAATGGTAACTATGGCTATTATTTATGATTGCTGCTGCTGCTAAGTCACTTCAGTCGTGTCCGACTCTGTGTGACCCCATAGACGGCAGCCCACCAGGCTCCCCCATCCCTGGGATTCTCCAGGCAAGAATACTGGAGTGGGTTGCCATTTCCTTCTCCAATGCATGAAAGAGAAAAGTGAAAGTGAAGTCGCTCAGTCTGTCCGACTGTTAGCGACCCCATGGACTGCAGCCCACCAGGCTCCTCTGCCCATGGGATTTTCCAGGCAAGAGTACTGGGGTGGGGTGCCATTGCCTTCCCTGTTATTTATGATTAATAGTATGAATATTTTTATTCTCCTTCCATCCATTTTATTTCATCATTTAATGGTCATTCAAAGACTTTGAGGATGCTGTTCCTTAGTAATTGGGGTTGTACATAATCTAAGCATCAAGTCAAGTCAGGAACAGGATCAAAAGGAAAACCAAGGTTCCCAAACTACTCAAATATGTGAGAATCTGCCTTTTTAGGATCTTAATACAAACTTGTAGCAAAAAGGTTATTAAGAAGCTAAGGCTCTAAACAGCACAGGAGTAGAGAATATTCCATGATCACAGTTCCTCTTGCCTTTAGCCTATTTATGTCACATCTTTAAAGGCAGAGTAGGGCCCTCTATGGACCCATCTGCCATGTGTGTGCATCACATCACCCTGCGGGGGAAACCTCAGGTTAAAACCTCTGGTTTATATTCTTCAATGTCTGAGACTTAATCATACTGCTCCAAAAGAAGCTGCTTCACTGCTGTTGTTTCATTTTGTTTTTTAAAAATCATGGATGCAAGACTACTTAACATATACCACACACACAAATATCTGAATATTATAGGAGATAATACATAATCCCATTTCCCAAATAATTTTTCCTTTTATGATCTTTTCTTTGTTTTTGCTCCAACTGTCGTAATTCACATGCTTTAAGATTCGGAAAATTTTTAGTGTTTAGAACTTTTATTAATAAGAAAATAATTTAGAAGTAATTTAGCAGAGAATAATAGTCACTAACAAAGTAAAAATATAGGTTTATTATTTAGAAAACATGTGATCTCTAAACATTATAGTCAACTCAAGTTTAAAGAACTCAGAAGTGAAACAAGTCTAAACTCAATAAAACATGGCTTTTTGAAAATGTAATTAAGAAAATTAAGGCTATATAGATAGAAAAAATAATAATTACTAAAAAACTGGAAAAGGTCAGTTTTCATTCCAATCCCAAAGAAAGGCAATGCCAAAGAATGCTCAAACTACCTAACAAAGCTAGTGGAGGTGATGGAATTCCCGTTGAGCTGTTTCAAATCCTGGAAGATGATGCTGTGAAAGTGCTGCACTCAATATGCCAGCAAATTTGGAAAACTCAGCAGTGGCCACAGGACTGGAAAAGGTCAGTTTTCATTTCAATTCCAAAGAAAGGCAATGCCAAAGAATGCTCAAACTACCACACAATTGCACTCATCTCACACGCTAGTAAAGTAATGCTCAAAATTCTCCAAGCCAGACTTCAGCAATATGTGAACCGTGAACTCCCTGATGTTCAAGCTGGTTTTAGAACAGGCAGAGGAACCAGAGATCAAATTGCCAACATCTGCTGGATCATGGGAAAAGCAAGAGAGTTCCAGAAAAACATCTATTTCTGCTTTGTTGACTATGCCAAAGCCTTTGACTGTGTGGATCACAATCAACTGTGGAAAATTCTTCTTGCAGTAGGATACTCTATTTGCACTCCTAGAATTTTAGGCCCAGGACAACTTCCTGACTCTCCATAAGGATAGAGGGTTATTATTTTAGTCTTCCCTTACTCATAATATGTCTTTGCCTGTGCCCCAGTGACTATGGCTTTGCTTCCTCTCTCTCAGTAGTTTAAAGCTCCTGCTGTGTCGGGGGAGACTGAGGGTGGGAGGAGAGATGGGAGGTGGGAGTGAAGGGGAGGCAGCCGGAGCTTCAGTGCCAGCACCCTCCAGGCCCTCCTCCCCAGCCAGGATCACCTCTTTTGAGGCCTACGTTTAACTGTTTAATGCCTAGCCAAGGCTTTTGCTTCTTATGAAAGAAGGTTCAGGGAAGTGAATGAGACTTCCTCCCTGTTTCCTCCCACCCTCTCCAACCTCTCTATAATGTACTTGCCCCACACTCCCTTGGTGCCTGCACCACCAGCAGGGACTCTCTCTGGTCCACTCTCTGCCCCAGTCTTTCTCCTGAGGCCCATGGGAAGGAGCTTGCAAGTGAGTGCAGCTCCCTTTTGAAAGGTGCCCCAGCATTTCCAGACTCACATACCAACACATCTTGGCCTTTGGCAGTATTTTGTTTCTGTTTTTTTCTGTTTTTAGACATTTCTTATTTATTTCTTTTGTGGCCAGTACCATGTTTCTCCCTTCTATGCTCTTCCACAAGTGAGACTGTTGCTGTGTTGAGACTCTCCTTGGAGTGGCTTATTCCCTTGGATTTCTGGTTAGTTCTTGGATGGCTTAAGCAAAGTGACAACTTTGTGATTTATCCATTTTATTTCATTGCTTGTTGGGCTGCTTCTTTCTACATCAAAAGCCAAAGCAGAATGCCTTATAATTGACTTTTTTTTAATTTTTATTTTTACTTTATTTTGCTTTACAATACTGTATTGGTTTTGCCATACATTGACATGCGACTGATTCATGTGTAGCAATCTCAAGTGTTTCAAATTTGCTAAACTCATTTGCTGATTCTAGTACTTTTTCTATATATTCTTTTGGATTTTCTGAGTAGGGATAAATCTTTTTCTAAGCAGATAATCACATCACCTGCAGATAATTTGTTTATTTTAATACCTTTTAGCATATTATATATTTCTTTCTGTTACAGTATCTAGGAGCTTATTAAATATAAATGAAGTTAATGGGTATCATTCTGTTCAGGCTGCTCTAATTAAACATAAAAAAACTGGATGGCTATGTGTTAAGCCACTTCAGCCGTGTCCAACTCTTTGTGACCCCATGGGCTGTAGCCCACCAGGCTCCTCTGCCCATGGGGATTCTCAAGACAGATGCTTATAAACAAATTATTTCTCACAGTTATGAAGACCTGAAGTCTAAGATTAAGCTACCAGCATGGTAAGTTTCTGGTGTAGGCTCTCTCCTGGGTACAGATTGCCAACTTCTTGCCATGTACTGTCATGATTGAAAGGGGCAGGGTACTAAACTGATTCACAGATGCTTCACCTGCATGACCTGAGTCACTTCCCAAAAGCTTTATCTCCAAATACCATCACTTTGGGCATTATGTTTTCAACACAGGAATTTTGGAGGGCTACAAACATTCAGACCATTAGCAGTGGGCTTCCTTGTTCCTGACTTAAAAAAAATATTTTAAACATTTCACCAGCACATACTATCATTTCCATACATTTTAAAAACTTTTTTTTCATTTAGTTATCTTTTTTTTTCAGAGGGGTTTTCTTTTTGTTTTTAACTTAAATGTTTCTCTTGTATCTATTGAACTTATCTATATAATTTTTTTCTTTGAATTTTAATTAATGCTATGAATTATATTATGGACTTAATGTTGAATCAGACTGAAAGTCATGGCATAAACCTATCTTGGTCATTGTGTATTATCTATGTTTATACATTTCATACATTGTTGTGTGCGGTGTTAGTATTCACTTGTTAGATTAATCATGTTAATTGTGATTTTCCAATTTTCTTTATCCTTAACTGATTTTTTTCTTTTGTGATCTATCAATTATTGAATTATGTTAAAATTTTCTGATGTGATATTGAATTTGTCAATTCTTCATTGTAGTTCTGTCAATTTTGCCTTATATATGTGTGAGGCTGTTGTTAGATATGTATAAGTTTAAAAGTGTTACATCTTCTCAGACTTGCTTATGATGTTGATTTCATGAGTATATACTTATCCTTAAACTCATCAAGTTGTTTATATTAAATATGTAAGGCCTTTTATGTGTCAATCGTAACTCAATAAAGTAGTTTAAAATAAGACAGCTACTTGCAGTGTTACAAAAAAGAATTGTTACATCTTCTTGATGAGTTGAACATTTTATTGGTATTTAATGACTATGTTTATATTTATAATGCTTTTTTTTGCATTACAGCCTAGCAGGTATAGCAAAATATGCATAACATAAAATTTACCATTTTAGCCATTTTTAAGAGTGTATTTCTGTGGCATTAAGTATATTCTGTGGCATTATATTAAGTATAATGGTTGTGCAACCATTACCACTGTCCATCTCCAGAACTATTTCTTTCTTTTTTTAGAACTGTTTTTTTTTTTTAATTGGAGAGCTTAGTGCAATTACACTTGGACTGCTTGTGTGGGTAGTAGAGTGAGATGGTGTGTTGGAAGGTCAGTGAGAAGGTAGGGAAGTACCAGATCATATAGGGAACTGTAGGCTGCATAGGGGTTTTATATTTTATTCTTTGTGCCAGGGGAAGCCATTGGAAAGTTTTATATAGGACAGTGAAATAATTTATATTTTTTAAAAGCTCACTTGCTGTGAAAAGTATAGGACAGGATGAGAGTCAAAGTCTCCAGGCTCCTTGGAAAGCTACTGAAATAATACAGGTGAGAAGAGAAGCTGGTCAAAGCAGTGCACTTGTGAAAAGACAGGCTCTGATGGTGGATTGCCTGTTGTGGGAATGAGCAAGAGAGCCATCAAGAATTTGCTAGGGTTTTAGCCTGTAGCTAGGTAGAGGATGCTGTCATTTTCTGAGATTTGGAGTGCAGGGTAAGGCAGGGTGAGTGAGACTTGCACATTGGAAACATTAAGTGTGAAATACCTATTAGGTACCTAGGTAAAGATGTGAAGTTGACAGTTGCCTGGATCCACGAATGCATACCACAAAAATAGCAGGAGCTCTGCATTTGGCAGTTGTTCCAACTTAAATGGATGTATGTAGAGAATAAAAGGCCTGGGGCACTCCTGGAAGAGAGATTAGGCAGAAGAGGAGGCCCCAGCCAAGAAAACAAAGACGGAATAGTCAATACAAAAGAAAAAAGAAACGGGGTAAAGTAGGGAAATGTAAGCCAAGGGAGGCGGATGTTTTGGAAAGTGTGGAGTAAACCGCTGCGATCCATGTGACTGAGAGACTGAGTAACCTAAGAACCAAGAAGTGAAGCGGCCTTTGGATATGGCAGCCTTCCAGGCAGTAGTAACCTTGATTAAAGCAGCTTCATTGGCTTGGGGCGAGAGCAGTGGGCTGGAGCAACAGCACGGGTCCTGGGACTGGAGTTTATCAGGTATAGGTAGTTTGATGGCGATTGCCTTTTTGTAGGGTTTTCCCCACTCAACAGATATTCCTCTCCACCTCAGGAACTTCCTGACTCCTAATTTTAAGCCCATCCTTCATTGCCCAAACCCTCTTCTCTCCTTTAAAAGCTGAATTCTTACCTCTCCTGTAAGAGTGGAGCTTGATTGCCCCCCAGGAGCCATCCTGGACACTTCAATACGAGAGACTCATTTACTTCTCCAGTGGTAGGAGAAGTGGGATGGCAGGGTCAATAATTAAGGTGTCTGCCTGGCTATTGGTCAGTGACTAAAGATGCAAAGAGGTTAATAGTTTTTTTAATTACGGTAATAAGCTTTATTTTTTAAAAGCAGTGTTAGGATCAAGCAACATAGATCAGGAAGTCCAGAGTTCCCATGTGCCTCATCTCCACACATATCTCCCTCACTCTGTGTCTGACACTACAGTGGTCTTTTGTTCCAATCCATGAACCTAAACTGACACATTGTCAGTCACCTGAAGTCCATAGTTTACATTAGGATCCACTCTTGGTGTTGTACTTTCTATGGATTTTGACAATTCTATAATGACACATATACATCTTATATTATCATACAGAATAGTTTCATTGCCCTGAAAGTCCTCTCTGCTCTTCCTATTCCATCTATACTGTCTCTATTTTTCTGTTGTGGTTCAGTTGCTAAGTTGTGTCCTACTCTTTGTGACCCCATGGACTGCAGCAAGCCAGGCTCCCCTGTCCTTCACAATCTCCTGGAGTTTGTTCAGATTCATACCCATTGAGTTGACAATGCCATTCAACCATCTGATCCTCTGTTGCCCCCCTTCTCCTTTTGTCTTCAGTCTTTCCCAACATCAGGGTCTTTCCCAATGAGTCAGTTCTTCTCATCGGGTGGCCAAAGTATTAGAGCTTCAGCTTCAGCAAGGGTCCTTCCAATGAATATTCAGGGTTGATTTCCTTTAGGATTAACTGGTTTGATCTCCTTGCTGTCCAAGGGACTCTCAAGAGTCTTCTTCAGCACCACAATTAGAAACCATCAGTTCTTTGGTGCTCAGCCTTCTTTGATGGCTCAACGGGTAAAGAATCCACCTGCAATGCAGGAAACACAGGAGACATGAGTTTGATCCCTGGGTCAGGAAGATCCCCTGGAGAAGGAAATGGCAACCCACTCCAGTATTCTTGCCTGGGAAATTCCATGGTCAGAGAAGCCTGGTAAGCTATGGTCCATGGGGTCGCAAAGAGTTGGACATGACTGAGCACATAAGCACAATAGTCTGGCCATTTAACCACTGTGCTGTGCTCTTTCAGATTGCTTACAGCTTAATAACTACAGCCTTCTTTAGGATACAACTCTCACATCCGTACATGACTACTGGAAAAATCATAGCTTTGATTATATGGACCTTTGTTGGCAAAGTGATATCCCTGCTTTTTAAAATGCTGTCTAGGTTTGCCATAGCTTTCCTTTCAAGAGAAAGTGTCTTCATTTCATGGCTGCAGTCACTATCCATGGTGATTTTGGAGCCCAAGAACATAAAATCTATCACTGTTTCTACTTTTCCCCCTTCTGTTTGCATGAAGTGATGGGGCCAGATGCCATGATACTAGTTTTCTGTATGTTGAGTTTCAAGCCAGCTTTTTCACCCTCTTCTTTCACCTTCATCAAAAGGCTCTTTAGTTCCTCTTCATTTTCTGCCATGAGAGTGGTATCATCTGCATATCTAAAGTTATTGATATTTCTCCTAGCAATCTTGATTCCAGCTTGTGATTCATCCAGCCCAGTATTTTGCATGATGTACTCTGCATAAAAGTTAAATAAGCAGGGTGACAATATACAGCCCTGTCATATTCCTTTCCCGATTTTGAACCAGTCTGTTGTTCCATGTCTGGTTCTAACTGTTGCTTCTTGACCTGCATACAGGTTTCTCAGGAGATGGGTAAGGTATTCCCATCTGTTTAAGAATTTTCCATAGTTTATTGTGATCCACACAGTCAAAGGTTTTAGCATAGTCACTGAAGCAGAAGTAGATGCTGTCTCTATAATTTTACCTTTTTCAGAATGTCATGTAGTTGGAATCACACAGTGTATTAACCAGTCTGTTGTTCCATGTCTGGTTCTAACTGTTGCTTCTTGACCTGCATACAGGTTTCTCAGGAGATGGGTAAGGTATTCCCATCTGTTTAAGAATTTTCCATAGTTTATTGTGATCCACACAGTCAAAGGTTTTAGCATAGTCACTGAAGCAGAAGTAGATGCTGTCTCTATAATTTTACCTTTTTCAGAATGTCATGTAGTTGGAATCACACAGTGTATTGCTTTTCATATTGGCTTCTTTCACTTAGTAGTATCCATTTAAGCTTCCTTCATGTCTTTTCATGGTTTGATACTTCATTTCTCTTTACCACCAAATAACATTCCATTGTCTGGGTATATCTCAGTGTTTTAATCCATTCACATACTGATTAAGCAATCTTGGTTGCTTCCAAGTTTTTGGCTACTTTGAATAATGGGGCCATGAACATTCTTGTTCAGGTTTTGTGTTTAACTCATTTGAATAAATACCAAGGAATTTGTTTGCTGGATCATATGATAAATGGCTTTCAAAGTGGCTGTGCCATTTTACATTTCCACCAGCAATAAACAAGAGTTCTTGCTGTTCTTTATCCTCACCTGTATTCGGCATTGTAGGTATTTTGGACTATTGCCATTGTAATAACTATGTAGTGGTATCTCATAGTTGTTTTAATTTGCATTTCCTGATGATATATGATGCATACAACCATCCTTTCATGTGTTTATTTGCCATCTGCACGTCTTCGTCAGTGAGGTGTCTGTTTAGACCTTCTGCCCACTTTTCACTGGGCTATTTGTTTCCCTACCGTTGAATTTTAAGAGTTCTTTGTATTGTAGGGGTCGGCATTTGTCAATCCAAAATATGATATTTTGGCTTAAGGATTACTTTTAGTCAAAGGCAGTTAAGAAAAAGCAGACATATAAAAAGGCAGCGTGATTCTTAACCATCAGAGACACCTGGAGACTTCTTCCAGTCTACAGACATTGAGAGAATTCCTCACAATAAGCACTATTGAAACCAGCCTTTCTCTTACAGTCATCTCTCCCATGTATTTATTTACTTTTTCAGTTTGCCACCCCTGAAAGTCTTATCCCCTTTTTCTGTCTCTTGTCAATGAAGTTGCTCAGTGGTGTCTGACTCTTTGCGATCCCATGGACTGTAGGCTCCTCCATCCATTGAATTTTCCAGGCAACAGTACTGGAGTGGGTTGCCATTTCCATCTCCAGGGATCTTCCCAACCCAGGGATCGAACCCAGGTCTCCCGCANGCTCAGTGGTGTCTGACTCTTTGCGATCCCATGGACTGTAGGCTCCTCCATCCATTGAATTTTCCAGGCAACAGTACTGGAGTGGGTTGCCATTTCCATCTCCAGGGATCTTCCCAACCCAGGGATCGAACCCAGGTCTCCCGCATTGCAGGCAGACGCTTTACCATCTGAGTTATCCCCTTTTTCT
Organism: Oreotragus oreotragus; assembly: GCA_006410675.1. Classification (NCBI taxonomy): domain Eukaryota; kingdom Metazoa; phylum Chordata; class Mammalia; order Artiodactyla; family Bovidae; genus Oreotragus; species Oreotragus oreotragus. The sequence goes on from SJYX01018053.1 coordinate 120,519, forward strand.
GTCTCTTGTCACTTCCCCACAAATATATTATTCTTTATTAAGATGCTAGATAAGCCCCAGGTTCTAAACATCCCTTTGAATTACTCATCACTGAGGCTTCTCCCTGTGTAAGGATGACACACATTAATAAATTGTTAATTTTTTATTGTTAATATGGCTTTTGTCAGTTTAATTTCTAGGGTCCAAGGCACAGAACCTAGAAGGGTAGAGGAAAAAGAGACTCTATTCTTCCCCAATAGTTTATTTTGCATAACAGTCCTTTGTCAGATATGTTTTTCATAACTATTTTCTCCTAGCCCACATCTTGTATTCCAATTCTTTTGACAATGTCTCTCACAGAGCATAAGTTTTTAACTTAACAAAGTATGGCTTGTTGATTTTTTTTCGTTCATTGTGAAAGGATACTCTAAGGATTGTGTCCTTAAAGTTGTATCTAGAAAGTCATCACCATACCCAAGTTCTTCTAGATTTTCTCCCATGTTATCTTCTAGAAGTTTTACATTTTATGTTTAAGTCTGTAATTCATTTTGAGTTGAATTTTTGTGAAGGGTGTAAGGCCTGTGTATAGATTTATTTTTTCTTGATATGGATATCTTAGCTTAGGGGTTCCCAGGTGGCTCAGTGGTAAAGAATCTGGCTGCCAATACAGAAGACACAGGAGACACAGGTTTGACCCCTGGGTAGGGAAGATCCCCTGGAGTAGGAAATGGCAACCCACTCAAGTATTCTTGCCTGGTGGGCTACAGTCCATGGGGTTGCAAAGAGTCAGCACGATTGAGTGACTTAGCATACATACACATCTTAGCTTAACATTTGAAGGTTGTTTTTCTTGCTTATAAAGCACATGCTTATTGCAGAAATTTCCTAAAAGGCAAATATAAAGAAGACAATTAAAATCATGACTGTTAACACTTTGATGAATTACTGATTAGTCCTTTTCAACATTCACGTCAACATTTTTCACTATATTTATTTATTTTAGACATTATAATGGTAATAAAAAACTCTAAGAATCATTTTAATGGATGTGCTTTTTCTAGGTAGATCAGATATTATTTAATTTTCCTATTGTTGGCATTTTTATTTCTAACTTTTATCATAATGCTGTGATAAACATCTTTGTGTGGAAAGATTTTCTTCACCTCTGTGTTTCAAGTTATGTCCTTAGGATAGGGACCTATCAGTAGATTTATAGAATCAGAAGGCAAAAAAAAAAAAAAAGTATTAGAACTCAATGCATAGTTTCAAACTGCTTTCTAGGAGGAGTGTACCATTTTACCATTTCATTAGTGTCGATCTCTCTCAGTTCTTATCACTATTAAATCCTGTCTTTTAAAAGCTTCCTTAACTTGATAGGTGAAAAATCATATCCCATTGCTGTAAATGACATTTCATCAATTACTAATGAAATTGAATAAATGTTACTCAAATATTCATTTGTCAACCGTTTATGGTATTTTTTATTTATAAATTATATGTTTATGAACCTGCTAATTTAAGCCACTGTTTTATCCAAATTGCTTGATATTTGTTGGTTTGTTTTTAGGAAAACTGGAACAGCTTACATAAGAAAGGTATTTCACCATAACACTCCTGAAGGATTTTTGTCCTCAGTTATTGCAGAACTGATAGACCCTTTTGGAATAGAGGAAGTAAATGAGAGCTCTTGTTTGTCTAGTTCCCTTTCCATTAGTGAAGCTGGAAATCACTCCTATAAACTTAGTCTTCAGTTACAAAGTAAGTGTAATAATATTTCTAATGACTGGGAAAAATGAAGAATTATCTTTTTGGATGAGTGTTCATGCTCTTTTATAAAACAATAGATTTCAAAATTTAAACCAATTGATAATTTACAGAAGTCTACATATACTTAAATTCCTAGAGGAATTCTTTATTTTTAATATAATAAAACCTGATTTCTCCACTGGGATGAATAATAGGCATTTTACATTTAATATGTTCTCTCACTTGATTATTGCAATAGTCTCTCTCTCTCTCTTTTTTTTTTGTGGGGGGGAAGTCAGGTTTATTAAGGTATAACTTACATACAGTAAAACTCACTCTTTTCAGTGTATGTCTATGGATTTTGATAAATTCATTCATTCAATGATGGAGCCACCATTGTGATCAGTCCCAGAAAACTCTCTCCTAATTCTTTGCTCTCCCAACCCTGGCCCCTGGCCATCAATGATCTGTTTTCTGTTCCCCAAATTCTCTCCTTTCCAGAATGTTACATAAATGGAATCATACAACAGACAGAAATTTGACTCTACCTTAGGTATTTGTGTACAGGTTTTTGTGTATACATGTTTTCACTTCTCTGGAATAAATGCCCAGGAGTGCAACTGCTGGGCTGAATAGTAATTCCATATTTATTGAGTTGGCCAAAAAGTCCGTTTGGGTTTTTCATAACATCTTACAGGAGAACCTGAACAAACTTTTGGGCCAACTCAGTAGTTTTTAAGGAAACTGATTTCTCTGCTTTCCTTCTTGCCCTTTCTCTGTGACATGCCCAGTCTATTCTCAACAGAGCAGCTTAAGTGATCTTACTAAAACTAAGTTCAATCATGCCCCTTGTTGATTTTCTGTCTGTATGACCTATCCATTGATGAAAGTAGGGTATTAAGATCCTCTATTATTTTTGTGTTGCTATCTATTTCTCCTCAAAGTCTATGAATATTTGCTTTATTATTTAGGTGCTCATTCGTTAAGTGCATAAATATTTACAAATGTGATATCTTTTTGTTTGACTCTTATTATATAAAACCTTCTTTAACCTTTGTCTTAAGGTCTACTTTCTCTGATATAAGTATTGGTATCCCTAACTTCTTCTGATTTCCACTTGCATAGAATATCTTTTTTTATCCCTTCACTTTCAGTCTGCATGTCTCCTTACATCTAAAGTAAGTCCCTTGTAGGCACCATATAGCATATCTTGTTTTTGTTTCTAAATCAGTTCAACCACTTTCTATCTTTTGATTGAAGAATTTAGGTCATTTACATTTAGGTAGTTATGGATAGGTATGCATTGATCACCACTTTGTTAATTATTTTTTGGTATTTTATACCCAAAAAAAAAAAAATACCAAAATACCGAATCATGTTGTACACCTGAAACTAATATTATGTATCAATTATATCTCAAAAAGTCAAAAGGTAGAGGGGAAGTGAGTGACCAGCATCATGCATATGTGCTCAGTCATTCAGTCGTGTCCAGCTCTTTGTGATCCCATGGACTGTAGCCTGCCAAGCTCCTCTGCCTATGGGATTTCCCAGGCAAGATTACTGGAGCAGTTTGCCATCCCTCCTGAAGGGATCTTCCCAACCCAGAGATCAACTAGCATCTCCTGCATTGGCAGGTGAATTCTTTACTACCGAGCCACCTGGGAAGCCCAGTGGTCAGCATATATGATAGTCCTGAAAGATGATGCTGTGAAAGTGCTGCACTCAATATGCCAGCAAATTTGGAAAACTCAGCAGTGGCCACAGGACTGGAAAAGGTCAGTTTTCATTCCAATTCCAAAGAAAGGCAATGCCAAAGAATGCTCAAACTACCGCACCTGTCTCTTATACACATCTAGATGTGTATAAGAGACAGCCATTACCACTGTCCATCTCCAGAACTATTTCTTTCTTTTTTTAGAACTGTTTTTTTTTTTTTAATTGGAGAGCTTAGTGCAATTACACTTGGACTGCTTGTGTGGGTAGTAGAGTGAGATGGTGTGTTGGAAGGTCAGTGAGAAGGTAGGGAAGTACCAGATCATATAGGGAACTGTAGGCTGCATAGGGGTTTTATATTTTATTCTTTGTGCCAGGGGAAGCCATTGGAAAGTTTTATATAGGACAGTGAAATAATTTATATTTTTTAAAAGCTCACTTGCTGTGAAAAGTATAGGACAGGATGAGAGTCAAAGTCTCCAGGCTCCTTGGAAAGCTACTGAAATAATACAGGTGAGAAGAGAAGCTGGTCAAAGCAGTGCACTTGTGAAAAGACAGGCTCTGATGGTGGATTGCCTGTTGTGGGAATGAGCAAGAGAGCCATCAAGAATTTGCTAGGGTTTTAGCCTGTAGCTAGGTAGAGGATGCTGTCATTTTCTGAGATTTGGAGTGCAGGGTAAGGCAGGGTGAGTGAGACTTGCACATTGGAAACATTAAGTGTGAAATACCTATTAGGTACCTAGGTAAAGATGTGAAGTTGACAGTTGCCTGGATCCACGAATGCATACCACAAAAATAGCAGGAGCTCTGCATTTGGCAGTTGTTCCAACTTAAATGGATGTATGTAGAGAATAAAAGGCCTGGGGCACTCCTGGAAGAGAGATTAGGCAGAAGAGGAGGCCCCAGCCAAGAAAACAAAGACGGAATAGTCAATACAAAAGAAAAAAGAAACGGGGTAAAGTAGGGAAATGTAAGCCAAGGGAGGCGGATGTTTTGGAAAGTGTGGAGTAAACCGCTGCGATCCATGTGACTGAGAGACTGAGTAACCTAAGAACCAAGAAGTGAAGCGGCCTTTGGATATGGCAGCCTTCCAGGCAGTAGTAACCTTGATTAAAGCAGCTTCATTGGCTTGGGGCGAGAGCAGTGGGCTGGAGCAACAGCACGGGTCCTGGGACTGGAGTTTATCAGGTATAGGTAGTTTGATGGCGATTGCCTTTTTGTAGGGTTTTCCCCACTCAACAGATATTCCTCTCCACCTCAGGAACTTCCTGACTCCTAATTTTAAGCCCATCCTTCATTGCCCAAACCCTCTTCTCTCCTTTAAAAGCTGAATTCTTACCTCTCCTGTAAGAGTGGAGCTTGATTGCCCCCCAGGAGCCATCCTGGACACTTCAATACGAGAGACTCATTTACTTCTCCAGTGGTAGGAGAAGTGGGATGGCAGGGTCAATAATTAAGGTGTCTGCCTGGCTATTGGTCAGTGACTAAAGATGCAAAGAGGTTAATAGTTTTTTTAATTACGGTAATAAGCTTTATTTTTTAAAAGCAGTGTTAGGATCAAGCAACATAGATCAGGAAGTCCAGAGTTCCCATGTGCCTCATCTCCACACATATCTCCCTCACTCTGTGTCTGACACTACAGTGGTCTTTTGTTCCAATCCATGAACCTAAACTGACACATTGTCAGTCACCTGAAGTCCATAGTTTACATTAGGATCCACTCTTGGTGTTGTACTTTCTATGGATTTTGACAATTCTATAATGACACATATACATCTTATATTATCATACAGAATAGTTTCATTGCCCTGAAAGTCCTCTCTGCTCTTCCTATTCCATCTATACTGTCTCTATTTTTCTGTTGTGGTTCAGTTGCTAAGTTGTGTCCTACTCTTTGTGACCCCATGGACTGCAGCAAGCCAGGCTCCCCTGTCCTTCACAATCTCCTGGAGTTTGTTCAGATTCATACCCATTGAGTTGACAATGCCATTCAACCATCTGATCCTCTGTTGCCCCCCTTCTCCTTTTGTCTTCAGTCTTTCCCAACATCAGGGTCTTTCCCAATGAGTCAGTTCTTCTCATCGGGTGGCCAAAGTATTAGAGCTTCAGCTTCAGCAAGGGTCCTTCCAATGAATATTCAGGGTTGATTTCCTTTAGGATTAACTGGTTTGATCTCNATCAACCCTGGGATTTCTTTGGAAGGAATGATGCTAAAGCTGAAACTCCAGTACTTTGGCCACCTCATGCGAAGAGTTGACTCATTGGAAAAGACTCTGATGCTGGGAGGGATTGGGGGCAGGAGGAGAAGGGGATGACTGAGGATGAGATGGCTGGATGGCATCACGGACTCAATGGACGTGAGTCTGAGTGAACTCCGGGAGATGGTGATGAGCAGGGAGGCCTGGCGTACTGCGATTCATGGGGTCGCAAAGAGTCGGACACGACTGAGCGAGTGAACTGAACTGAACTGAACTGAATGCTGCTAGATTAGATGAGATCACTGGGAAAGCAGGTGTAGATAAAGAAAGGAAAAAATCTGAAACCCAATCTCCAGTATTCCAACATTTAGTGGTCAGAGAGATGGGGAAGACTGGATGGTCTACTAGGAGAAGAGAGTATGTCTCAGAAAGAAGTTACTTCAAGAAGGAAGGAGTGATGCTCTGCTACATGCTGCCAAGAGGTGGGTTTAGAAAAGAGGTCGGGAGAGAAAACTGCCTGATGGATCTGTGTCAAAGTCACTGGTAAAGTTGACAAAAGCTGTTGTTGGGTGGAATCGTGTAGACAAAAATGACATGTCATTGGGTTAGGGTCAAAAAATTACAAGAGGCAGGGAACTGAAGACAGTGAATAACACAATCCTTTCGGGGAATCTCACAGTGAAGGGGAAAAGAGAAATGAGATGGTAGTTGAAGGGAATGTAGAAAAGGGTTTTTTGTTGGTTTGTTGAAATGGGAAAAATTAGAACATGTGTGCATAATAAAGGAATTATGAGGTTCTCTTCAGACTACTTCTATCTATTTTTTTAGAACAAGGTGAGTATTATTGTTGACGTGTTTCGAAGACATTTTAAAATAATGACGTCCCTCTCCTTCAAACAGCCATCTTTCGACTTCTCTCATATCCACTCTGATGGATTTTCTCCAATTTCTAGGCTATTAAGGCTCTTACTAGTTCTATAGAAAAGAAATCAACTTTCTTATAATTACTTAACCCTATGTGGGTTGTCTTTTGCTGAGAATTTTATAGAACTAGTTTCACAGTAGATGTTGTGTTTGGCATATTTGTGATACACTTTCAACAAAATAATTTGAATTATGACCAGAAATCTGACAAATATGTTCTCTAGTTAAGACCATAGTTTAAAAACTCAAATAATGTATTCCTCAGTTGTGTCCACCAATATTGCTTGGAGAACATTGGCTGTTCTATTGTATACCAAATCATTCTTGTTTTAGCTCCAGGTGTTATCTCCTCATTTCAAGATTCTGATATAGAAAAGACTGTGGTGATTCCCGGTTATAGCAGCTTCCTGATCACAACGATATTAGACAATCAGAATGCTTTAGCTGTTGCTACCATGCCTGAAATAGTCCCCCGTAACATGACCTTTCAAAAAGACTCCTGGTTCTTATACAACTTTGGAAAAAGGAATGGACAAACATGGAACATATATGCAAAACCATGTAATTACTGGTTTCAACAACATGATGATTCACTATCCCTCAGTGTCCTGAAATACATTGATCTGGGGAAATCTCACACTTTAAAAATGAAGGTCATACCTAATACAAAAGGTAAGTTTATTTTTATTGGGAAATAACAAGAGGAGATATTATTGCTTTTCTTGCATGTAAGATACATTCTTGCATGTAAAATACACTCAGATATTTCCTTTATCTTTGGTTTCATTAGTAGGTGACATTCTATCACTAATAGTATAAGCTTCTAATTATTGAGCACTTATGCAAAACTCTGTATTAAATGTTTTTATACATTTAAAATTTATGGTTTATGACTATCCTAATGGGCTAGATTATAATCCTTATTTTATAAATGAGAAAAATGAGGTTATAGTATCAGCCCAAATTTACAGAGGATTGTAGTTTAAACTTTAGCTGCCCTCTGAAAAGAAAACCTTTTAATTACCTTGTTATTGTTATAACCATTTCAAGTATTTATTAAAAAAAAACTTTTAAATAGAATTCTATACTTTGCTCCAATTTCCAAGTATTTACTTACTTAAAAATATAAAACTTACTAAAGATGATGGTAAAATAGCATGCTGGAAAAAAGTAAAACAAAAAACTTTAGTAAATAACTTAGCTAGAAAGTGAGGAAAGAGAGATGAAAGAGAGGAGAGAGAAAAAGGAAAATCTTGTCATTAGAAATGAAGACGTTAGCAAAGTGTTGCTCAAAATTCTCTAGGGTAGGCTTCAACCGTATGTGAACCGAGAACTTTCCGATATTCAAGCTGGATTTGGAAAACGTAGAGGAATCAGATATCCACTGGATCATAGAAAAAGCAAGAGAATTCCAGAAAAATATCTGCTTCATTCACTACACTAAAGCCTTTGATGTGTGGATCACAACAAGTTGTAGAAAATTCTTAAAGAGATGGCAATACCAGACCACCTTCCTTGCATCCTGAGAAACCTGTATGCAGGTAAAAAAGCAACAGTTAGAACTGAACATGGAACAATGGACTGGTTCCAAGTTGGTAAAGGAGTATGTCAAGGCTATATATTGCCACCCTGTTTATTTAACTTATATGCAGAGTACATCATGCAAAATGCCAAGCTGGATGAAGCACAAGCTGAAATCAAGATTTCCAGGAGAAATAGCAATAACATCGGACATGCAGATGACACCACCCTTATGGCAGAAAGCGAAGAGGAACTAAAGAGCTTCTTGATGAAAGTGAAAGAGGACAGTGAAAAAGCTGGCTTAAAACTCAACTTTCAAAAAAATGAAGATTGTGGCATCCAGTCCCATCATTTCATGGCAAATAGATGGGAAAACAATGGAAACAGTGACAGACTTTATTTTGTTGGGCTCCAAAATCACTTCAGATGGCAACTGCAGCCATGAAATTAAAAGATGCTTGCTCCTTGGATGAAAAGCTATGACAAACCTAGATAGCTTATTAAGAAGCAGAGATATCATTTTGCCAACAAAGGTCCATCTGGTCAAAGATAAGTTTTTTCCAATAGTCATGTATGGATGTGAGCATTGGACCATAAAGAAGGCTAAGTGCCAAAGAATTGATGCTTTTGAACTGTGATGTTGGAGAAGACCTTGAGAGTCCCTTGGACTGCAAGGAGATCCAACCATTCAATCCTAAAGGAAATCAATCCTGAATATTCTTTCAGAAGGGACAACAGAGGACAATATGGTTGGATGGCATCACCAACTCATTGGACATGAGTTTGAGCAAACTCTGAGAGTTGGTGAAAGACAGGGAAGCCTGGTGTGCTGTATTCCATGGGGTCGCAAAGAGTCAGACACCACTTTGCAACTGAACAACAACAAGAAATGAAGAAGGAATTCAAAGTCAAAAGAGTTAGCTAATGTGTAGCTCCTATAAGGTTATGAGGCTCAGATGTAGATCACTTAGACAGTGGAATGTGTTTTAATGCCCAGCCATTGGTTTGAAGATGTAGACCTTTAGACATTTCTACCTTGTGGTATGAAGTTGGAACTGAGAACATTAAGTAAGGCTGGAACCATCATATAGTGGAGAGGTGAAGAGGCAGTAAGAACAATGCTACCCAACAACCCAAAGAAGGAGATGGGGGACTATGATCTCCATGGGACTCACAAATAATTTCTTATAAAAAACCCAAACTTCTAGACTGTGCAACACCCAGAGACTACACACCAGAAACAAGAATACCAAACTGAGAAATCATTACAACCCCTAGGCCCCAGCTTAAGGAAGCACAAAACCACCTGTATGAACACTTTCATAAACCAGGTAACATGGACTTGCACACAAAAAAAGTCAATCTTTCTGACTTACTTCACTCCGTGCATGTGTTTGGAATCTAGAATGATGGTACTAATGAACCTATTTACAGGGCAGCAATGAAGACGCAGACATAGAGAACAGACTTGTGAACACAGTGGGAGAAGAAGAGGGTGGGACGAATTGAAAGAATAGCATGGAAACATACACATTACCATATGTAAAATAGATAGCAAGTGGGAATCTTCTGTGTGACACAGGGAGCTCAACCCAGTGTTCTGTGAACCTAGAAGGGTGTGATAGGGTGGGAGATGGGAGGTGGGTTCATAAGAGAGGGGATGTATGTATACCCATGGCTAATTCATGCTGATGAATGGCAGAGGCCAACACGATATTGTAAAGCAATTATCCTCCAATTAAAAAAATATTATCTACATTGACCATGTATTGAGAAAAATAATTTTAAAACCATGTAAGGAAATGACCCAACATAAGAAAAAGTCAACAAGCATAGGAAACAAAATTTCAATCTTGAGTTGATGGAAAAACCAGAAAGACATTATAAAAATAATTGTATTATATATATATATATATATAATATACATAAAATAGAGGACAACAATAGAATAGGAAAGACTAGAGATCTCTTCAAAAAAATTAGAGATA
>SJYX01018053.1:139689-171485 GCA_006410675.1 Oreotragus oreotragus
TTTTCAACTGTGGTGTTGGAGAAGACTCTTGAGAGTTCCTTGGACTGCAAGAAGATCCAACCAGTCCATTCTAAAGGAGATCAGTCCTGGGTGTTCATTGGAAGGACTAATGTTGAAGCTGAAACTCCAGTACTTATGATGCGAAGAGCTGACTCATTTGAAAAGACCCTGATGGCTGGGAAAGATTAAGGGCAGGAGGAGAAGGGGACGACAGAGGATAAGATGGTTGAATAGCATCACCAACTCAATGGACATGGGTTTGGGTGGACTCTGGGAGTTGGTGAAGGACAGGGAGGCCTGGTGTGCTGTGGTTCATGGGGTCACAGAGAGTCGGAGACGACTGAGTGACTGAACTGAACTGATAAAGGTGAAAGAGGAAAAAGCTGGCTTAAAACTAAACTTAAAAAAAAAAAACGAAGATCGTGGCATCCAATCCCATCATTTCATGGCAAATAGATGGGGAAACAATGGAAACAGTGACAGATTTTATTTTCTTGGGCTCCAAAATCACTTCAAGATGGCAACTGCAGCTATGAAATTAAAAGATGCTTGGTCCTTGGAAGAAAAGCTATGACCAACCTAGACAGCATATTAAGAAGCAGAGACATTACTTTCCCAACAAAGAATAAGCTGGTCAAAGCTAAGGTTTTTCCAGTAGTCATGTATGTTTGTGAGCATTGGACCATAAAGAAGGCTGAGGGCCAAAGAACTGATGCTGTGGTGCTGGAGAAGACTCCTGAGAGTCTCTTGGACTGCAAGGAGATCAAACCAGTCAATCCTAAGGAAATAAACCCTGAACATTCATTGGAAGGGCTGATGCTGAAGCTGAAGCTCCAGTGCTTTGGCCACCTGATACGAAGAGCTGACTGATTAGAAAAGACCCTGATACTGGGAAAGATTAAAGGCAGGAGGAGAAGCAGATGACAAAGGATGAGATGGTTGGATGGCATCACCAACTCAATGGACAGGAGTTTGAGCAAGTTCTGGGAGTTTGTGATGGACAGGAAAGCCTGGTGTGATGTAGTCCATGGGGTCTCCAAAGAGTCGTACACAACTGAGTGTATGAACAATGACAACAAAAAGGCCTTATTGCCAAATATAGTCCCATTCTGAGATACTGGAGGTCTGGACTTCAACGTATGGTATAGGCACAGTTCAGTAGATAAGTTACTTTAATTAACCTTCATTTATTTGTGTATTTCCAGGGTTCAACTTCACTGGAGTTTATTGTCTGGGGAGCATCGACTGAGTGCTATGTTACAACATTCGTGCCAATGTTGAAAAGCAGCTGTAGTTATCTCAAGTCTATGCATCACATTCCTAGTGAAATTATCCCCTTGGAAGACTGGATGAGTGGAGTTTACATGAACAGTCAGGGTTTTAATATGATCAAAGTTTTGCCTGTAAGAAGCCTAAGCAGTTCCAGTGATATGTTACTTTTGTGTGATTGGCTGGCCATTCGGTCTTAGCATTTCTTTCCTGAATTACTCAAAACACTTCAGTTATTTTTCAACCCTCGTGTCATTTTGAGGATATGATGACTAAAATGTGAAAATGTTCTGAACTAATGGTTTTTCTTAGTGTAATAGTCACATCATTATTTTCTGCTATATTATGGTGGCATAATCTTAGGCTTTCACAATATACACAGTTATTTGCCCTTAAGCTGACTCATACTTGTCTTGAGCTGATATATCTTACTGGTCCTATTTCAATGTAACAATTTTAATTTTTGCCTCATCAGAACACGTGACTCTTTTTATAATATAAATTACTGCTTCTTGTTAACTGATTACTTATAATTTTCTTTGTAACAAAACCCAAATTATTACCCAAACCTTCAATTATTTAGTAAATAATTGAATTATTCATTAAATATGTCACTAAGACTCTTAATAAGATTTTTAAACTTTGTTGCATGACTTCATGACAGCTACCTTAGTCTCTAAAACTTTTTTCACTTATTTACAAGGTCCGAGTTGCATTAGCATGGTTGAGGGAGTGCTGGGGCAAGAGAAATTTACTTAAATACGTGGAGCTAAAAGTGAAATATCTGTTTTGAATGCTTTTCTGGAAAATCAAGATTTTTAAATTAAAGACTTGGTAAATAACAATGAAATTTACAGTATCTTTGATCATTTTCAGATAAACTACAGGCCTCCATCTAATATGGGAATTGCTATTCCACTTACAGATAATTTTTATCATGCAGATCCTAGCAAACCCATACCAAGAAATCTATTTTACAAGTCGAAGGTAAATATTTTTTCTGCAGATAAACTAGTATTTATCTTAATTCAAGAAACCATTCTGTAAAATTACAGATGAACAGACGCAGCAGCAGAGATTAAATGAGAAGGTGCATTAAGCATAATATGCCCTATACAGCAGTGCTTCTTCTCCTTCCCCTCCCCCTCCTTCCTCCTCCCTTACTACTACCACCACTACTATTACTACTGCTATCCCTGTTCTTCCTGCTACTACTTCAGCCCTTTCTTCTCTCTTTTATTTATTTATTTTTTACTTTACAATATTGTATTGGTTTTGCCGCACATCAGCATGAATCCGCCACAGGTGTACACGTGTTCCCAATCCCGAACCTCCCTCCCACCTCCCCGCCCCAACACCATCCCTCCGGGTCATCCCAGTGCACCAGCCCCAAGCATCCTGCATCCTGCATCGAACCTAGACTGGCGATTCATTTCTTATATGATATTATACTGCTATTCCTGGATTTGGTTTTGGAACCGAAGAGTCTAAATGGACTCTTTCCCCTTGACCTCTCCCAAACTCCCACTTGAATTTCAAAGAGCATAAGGAGGATGAGAGCATTGTTTTTTGTTTGTTTGTTTAATGAAAGAGCCCCAAAGCATCTCATAGTTCGAGCCCTGTAAAAGGAATGATGTCCCAAAGGAGAGAAGAGTGTTTGCTCCAACACAGACTCATCTCCTGCCTAGAAAATAACCAAACCCCAGCAGCACTCTGCCCCTCTCGAGTTTGAGTGAACAAAGTAGAGAGAACAGAGAGAAGCCACTAGGTTCAGAAGGAAAGTGCATCATGGGGTGGCTGCCCAAGGGAACCTCATAGATACCTGTGAAATCTCCCTCCAGAAAAACACACCTGCATATATATATGGACACGCAGACACTCATATCCATTCTTGAACGTACCTGCACACACAAAGACAGAAAATGGTTGTTCCTTTTGTTCAAAACTCTTCATCTCCCTGTCTCATTCAGAATAAAAGCTTTATTCTTACAATGGTTTATAAGGTCCTTCATTGTTTAGCCTTGGATTTGCATCTGACCTGATTCCCCCCAGGTCAGTCTGCTCTGGCCATGTTGGCCTCCTTGCTAGTCTTCAAATATACTAGATGTATTTTCACCTCAGGGTCTTTAAGCTTCACAAATGTCCTCTGTCTGGAATACGCTTCTGCCAGATATCACATGGCACATCTCATCACCATCTTCAGGTTTTTGCTTAAATGTTGCCATCATTGTGAGGCCTTCCTTGACCACTCTATTTAAAACTGTACCACCCACCTCCACTGATACCAATCTTGCCCCTCTTTCCTACCTTATTTTTCTTCACAGCACTTTTTACAATTTTATGTATTTTACCCATTTATTTATTAGATTTCATTAAAAGGTAAGCTACATAAGACAGGGTTACTATTGAGGATTTTTAATCAGTTTTATTCTCTCTGCTATCTTTAGTGTCCCTTGAAGGTGGCTCAGTGGTAAAGAACCTGCCTGCAAATGCAGGAAATGTAAGAGACATGGGTTCAATCCCTGCATTGGGAAGATTCCCTGGAGGAGGGCATGGCAACCCACTCCAGTATTTTTGCCTGGAGAGTCCCCATGGACAGAGGAGCCTGGCAGGCTACAGTCCATGGGGTCTCAGAGTAGGACACGACTGCAGCGACATGGCATGCATGCATCTGTAGTACCTAGAAAAGTGCCAGACATAGGGAGTGCTTAAAAATTGTTCAACACACTAATAACACACATTTATACACATACTATTATACACACACACACACACATACATGCACAACATGAGACTGACTTGTTTAACCTTAGATATCAGGGTAAAAAACTCCGTTCCAGGCAATGAGCAACTCGAATACTGAATTCTTCAATTCTAGTCTCTTCTAAAGATGAACTCTGTTATGTCACTAGAATCAAGCCTTCTCTATTGAAATATGAGTTTAATATACTTACATGGAAATCCTTAGTTTGAGTTTTCTTTTTTTTTTCTTCTGGATTTTCTTGGGAGTTGAATAGGAAATTATCTAATTTACATATAAGTAAATAACAGATTTTGGTGGACCTTTTCTATATTCAACAAATGTTAATTTTACACTCCAGCATTTCCAGACTCATCAGACACTGTACAGATATTTTCTAGAGAGACAACAGTGAACTAGATAAACACGACATCTTTAAGGATCTTTAATGGGGGAGAATAAACTTTGAAAACTATACAGTCCATGGGGCCACAAAGAATGGCACATGACTGAGTGGCAAACACTTTGACTAACACTTTCACTTTCAAGTTTTGAAAGCTATACAAATTAAACAGCATCACCTAAAAATGTATGTAATTCTGCCGCTGATCACCTGGGGGAAAAGTGCATCTGGACCAATGCTGTAACTTCTTGTTACACTGACATCATCCCCTTACTAGGCAATCATGTGTAACATCATTCCAGACACACAGTTTGCAGTTAGACTCCCCAAGGATAAGCAGACAAATGCTTTCAAACTGTGGTGTTGGAGACTTGAGAGTCCCTTGAAGAGCAAGGAGATCAAACCAGTCAATTCTAAAAGAAATCAACCCTGTATATTCATTGGAAGGACTGATGCTGAAGCTAAAACTCCAATACTTTGGCCACCTGATGGGAAGAACTGACTCATTGGAAAAGACCCTGATGCTGGGAAAGATGGAGGGCAGGAGGAGAAGGGAACAACAAAGGATGAGGTGGTTGTATGCCATCACCGACTCAATGGACATGACTTTGAGCAAACTCCAGGAGATGGTGAAGGACAGGGAAGCCTGGCGTGCTGTAGTCCATGGGGTCACAAAGAGTTGGACACGACTGAGTGACTGAAAAATGATGATCAACAACAAATATCTGAAAAAATCTTCCACAATAAGAAAGAAGCATAATCTCAACAACTTAAAAAACTGTGCCTCAGAAAACAGTATCATAAATACAAGCAAACTTTAGAATAAGCATAGTAATCATTTCAGAACAATTCAAGGAACTATTGTAATGATGAAAAAAATGGAGACAGACATCACATCACACAAATACACACACACAAAATGTCAAAAATTGAAAATATAATTGTGAAACCAAGAGTTCAAAAGATTCAAAGAGCTTAATGAACCCAACTAAGCAGCAAATTAGTTCTGAAATGAAATAGTGGTAATGATTGAACAACATTGTGAATGTATTAAAGCCCACTGCATTGTATACTTGAAAATGATAAATTTTATCTTGATAGAAAAAAAGAAGCAATGAGGACAAGAATGGCAATCTTATAAAAAGAAGGAAGAATAACTTTTTTTAGAAATAGAGTTGATTATCAAAATCAAAAGCCAGTTCTTTGCCAAAATGAATAAACTAACCTCTAGCAAGTGATCAAGTGAAAAAATGAATAACACGTGGATAGCTACAGTGGGGATTTTAACAGCATTAGTGACTGCGATGAGGAGAGACAAGTACAAAATAATGCGTTTGAAGACTATCCATGGTCTGCTCCTTTAGGGCTCAGCTTCCATGCCAGTGATGGGAACGGCCAAGGACAGGGAGATGAGCACCCTAATTACTGCACTCAGAATGACACAGCCTGGACTTCCCTGGTGGTACGGTGGATGGGAACCTGCCTGCCAATGCAGGGGACACAGGATCGGCCCCTGGTCTGGGAGGATCCCACATGCCACGGAGCAGCTAAGCCTGTGTGCCACAACCACTGAGCCCACGCCCTGGAGCCCAGGAGCCACAGCTGCTGAAGCCTCTGCACCCTACAGCCCGTGAGAAACCACCACAGTGAGAAGCCCGGGCACCTCAACAAAGAGGAGCCCCCACTCACCACAACTAGAGGAAACCTCTGCACAGCAAGGAAGACTCAGCGCACCAAACATAAATGATTTTTTTTAACGATACAAGCTTTCTGGTCCCCTGCCTGTTGACTCTAGGGTAACTCTGAGGTAAGCAGCTGAGTGATACTTGATTCCTTACTAAGCAAGGAGACAAAATTCAGAAATACTATGCTTTTACCTTATTATTAATGGATTTTTCCCCTTTGACCTTCTCAAAGTTTTATTCATTCAGGGAACAAATATTTATTTCATATTTACTCAGTCTGCAGAAATTCTGCCACCAAAACCAGCACATCGACCTATTTTAATTCTATTTGCAGAGATCTGGTAAATTCAAACAGTGTGCAAATGCAACTACTCGGAAGGAGTGTAATTGTACAAATGATCAGAAATTTTCATATGCTGTTGCTTTCTCAGATTGTCGAGAAAAGGTAAGATAATCTTTAATTTCCTGAAGACAGAGTGCTTTCATATTAATAAGATTTTGAAATGTGCATTTTGGTTAAACATGAAACCTAAGACATAGAAATAATGTCTTATTGTGACATAGAATTAAAGATGACATCAAGCTAAAAAGATTGTAATTTAAATGTTCCCAGATATAGTAATTCTCTTGCAGAGTCACACACAATTGAGCGATTAAACTGAACTGAACTGAGACATAGTAATTGACCTCATCTGTAAAAGAGAATAAAACCTGCATTGCCCTATTCATTTCACAGGTTCTTATAGAGATACACACATGCATATATCTATATGATAGCAATTTATAACCTGTCAAAAACTACACTAGATTGTGGTAAATATTGATTTATTCCAAAAAGTACTGAGTATATAATATGTATCAAGCTCTGGAATATCAAACTTGAAGCTCAAGGTAGTAGTGACAAACTAGAAGACAGTATAATATGCTGGTTAAGAGAGTGGGTTCTATGTCAAATAGTTCCTTCTGTTAGTCTCCAAGCATTCAGACATGTATCAGGTTGATTTGGTGACTGCATTAGCTGACTCAACCTATGCACTTGGTATAACTTTTAAGTAGATCTGTTTCAAAGTCCTTGTCAGACTACATATGATGTTATTTTAAGTGATTTCATTGTTTTGTTTTTATATAAAAATAAAATAATGCACAATAATATTGGGCATAGAGTCAGCATTCAATAAATTACAAAGGTTGCTATTATATACCACCACAACTCCACGCTTGCTGAATTCCACTATTTCTTGAGCATTTACTTCTACCATATACTGCTCTAAGGCTTCTCCATGACTGTCTCATTTCACTAGAGGCACACAGAAGCCTGGTAATTTGCTAAAGATCACATCACTAATATGTGATGGAGCTAGATTTCAACTCTAGAGCCTGAGTTTAATGAGTATGATGGAAAGATCATGACTGGCAGGGAGAGGGCTTTAGGAAGACCCAGTTCTTACAGCTTTCCTTACAGTCCAAGTCTCACATCCATACATTACTACTAGAAAAACCATAGCCTTGACTAGATGGACATTTGTTGGCAAAGTAATGTCTCTGCTTTTTAGTATGCTGTCTAGGTTGGTCATAACTTTTCTTCCAAGGAGTAAGCGTCTTTTAATTTCATGGCNACAGGTGTACACGTGTTCCCAATCCCGAACCTCCCTCCCACCTCCCCGCCCCAACACCATCCCTCCGGGTCATCCCAGTGCACCAGCCCCAAGCATCCTGCATCCTGCATCGAACCTAGACTGGCGATTCATTTCTTATATGATATTATACTGCTATTCCTGGATTTGGTTTTGGAACCGAAGAGTCTAAATGGACTCTTTCCCCTTGACCTCTCCCAAACTCCCACTTGAATTTCAAAGAGCATAAGGAGGATGAGAGCATTGTTTTTTGTTTGTTTGTTTAATGAAAGAGCCCCAAAGCATCTCATAGTTCGAGCCCTGTAAAAGGAATGATGTCCCAAAGGAGAGAAGAGTGTTTGCTCCAACACAGACTCATCTCCTGCCTAGAAAATAACCAAACCCCAGCAGCACTCTGCCCCTCTCGAGTTTGAGTGAACAAAGTAGAGAGAACAGAGAGAAGCCACTAGGTTCAGAAGGAAAGTGCATCATGGGGTGGCTGCCCAAGGGAACCTCATAGATACCTGTGAAATCTCCCTCCAGAAAAACACACCTGCATATATATATGGACACGCAGACACTCATATCCATTCTTGAACGTACCTGCACACACAAAGACAGAAAATGGTTGTTCCTTTTGTTCAAAACTCTTCATCTCCCTGTCTCATTCAGAATAAAAGCTTTATTCTTACAATGGTTTATAAGGTCCTTCATTGTTTAGCCTTGGATTTGCATCTGACCTGATTCCCCCCAGGTCAGTCTGCTCTGGCCATGTTGGCCTCCTTGCTAGTCTTCAAATATACTAGATGTATTTTCACCTCAGGGTCTTTAAGCTTCACAAATGTCCTCTGTCTGGAATACGCTTCTGCCAGATATCACATGGCACATCTCATCACCATCTTCAGGTTTTTGCTTAAATGTTGCCATCATTGTGAGGCCTTCCTTGACCACTCTATTTAAAACTGTACCACCCACCTCCACTGATACCAATCTTGCCCCTCTTTCCTACCTTATTTTTCTTCACAGCACTTTTTACAATTTTATGTATTTTACCCATTTATTTATTAGATTTCATTAAAAGGTAAGCTACGTAAGACAGGGTTACTATTGAGGATTTTTAATCAGTTTTATTCTCTCTGCTATCTTTAGTGTCCCTTGAAGGTGGCTCAGTGGTAAAGAACCTGCCTGCAAATGCAGGAAATGTAAGAGACATGGGTTCAATCCCTGCATTGGGAAGATTCCCTGGAGGAGGGCATGGCAACCCACTCCAGTATTTTTGCCTGGAGAGTCCCCATGGACAGAGGAGCCTGGCAGGCTACAGTCCATGGGGTCTCAGAGTAGGACACGACTGCAGCGACATGGCATGCATGCATCTGTAGTACCTAGAAAAGTGCCAGACATAGGGAGTGCTTAAAAATTGTTCAACACACTAATAACACACATTTATACACATACTATTATACACACACACACACACATACATGCACAACATGAGACTGACTTGTTTAACCTTAGATATCAGGGTAAAAAACTCCGTTCCAGGCAATGAGCAACTCGAATACTGAATTCTTCAATTCTAGTCTCTTCTAAAGATGAACTCTGTTATGTCACTAGAATCAAGCCTTCTCTATTGAAATATGAGTTTAATATACTTACATGGAAATCCTTAGTTTGGGTTTTCTTTTTTTTTTCTTCTGGATTTTCTTGGGAGTTGAATAGGAAATTATCTAATTTACATATAAGTAAATAACAGATTTTGGTGGACCTTTTCTATATTCAACAAATGTTAATTTTACACTCCAGCATTTCCAGACTCATCAGACACTGTACAGATATTTTCTAGAGAGACAACAGTGAACTAGATAAACACGACATCTTTAAGGATCTTTAATGGGGGAGAATAAACTTTGAAAACTATACAGTCCATGGGGCCACAAAGAATGGCACATGACTGAGTGGCAAACACTTTGACTAACACTTTCACTTTCAAGTTTTGAAAGCTATACAAATTAAACAGCATCACCTAAAAATGTATGTAATTCTGCCGCTGATCACCTGGGGGAAAAGTGCATCTGGACCAATGCTGTAACTTCTTGTTACACTGACATCATCCCCTTACTAGGCAATCATGTGTAACATCATTCCAGACACACAGTTTGCAGTTAGACTCCCCAAGGATAAGCAGACAAATGCTTTCAAACTGTGGTGTTGGAGACTTGAGAGTCCCTTGAAGAGCAAGGAGATCAAACCAGTCAATTCTAAAAGAAATCAACCCTGTATATTCATTGGAAGGACTGATGCTGAAGCTAAAACTCCAATACTTTGGCCACCTGATGGGAAGAACTGACTCATTGGAAAAGACCCTGATGCTGGGAAAGATGGAGGGCAGGAGGAGAAGGGAACAACAAAGGATGAGGTGGTTGTATGCCATCACCGACTCAATGGACATGACTTTGAGCAAACTCCAGGAGATGGTGAAGGACAGGGAAGCCTGGCGTGCTGTAGTCCATGGGGTCACAAAGAGTTGGACACGACTGAGTGACTGAAAAATGATGATCAACAACAAATATCTGAAAAAATCTTCCACAATAAGAAAGAAGCATAATCTCAACAACTTAAAAAACTGTGCCTCAGAAAACAGTATCATAAATACAAGCAAACTTTAGAATAAGCATAGTAATCATTTCAGAACAATTCAAGGAACTATTGTAATGATGAAAAAAATGGAGACAGACATCACATCACACAAATACACACACACAAAATGTCAAAAATTGAAAATATAATTGTGAAACCAAGAGTTCAAAAGATTCAAAGAGCTTAATGAACCCAACTAAGCAGCAAATTAGTTCTGAAATGAAATAGTGGTAATGATTGAACAACATTGTGAATGTATTAAAGCCCACTGCATTGTATACTTGAAAATGATAAATTTTATCTTGATAGAAAAAAAGAAGCAATGAGGACAAGAATGGCAATCTTATAAAAAGAAGGAAGAATAACTTTTTTTAGAAATAGAGTTGATTATCAAAATCAAAAGCCAGTTCTTTGCCAAAATGAATAAACTAACCTCTAGCAAGTGATCAAGTGAAAAAATGAATAACACGTGGATAGCTACAGTGGGGATTTTAACAGCATTAGTGACTGCGATGAGGAGAGACAAGTACAAAATAATGCGTTTGAAGACTATCCATGGTCTGCTCCTTTAGGGCTCAGCTTCCATGCCAGTGATGGGAACGGCCAAGGACAGGGAGATGAGCACCCTAATTACTGCACTCAGAATGACACAGCCTGGACTTCCCTGGTGGTACGGTGGATGGGAACCTGCCTGCCAATGCAGGGGACACAGGATCGGCCCCTGGTCTGGGAGGATCCCACATGCCACGGAGCAGCTAAGCCTGTGTGCCACAACCACTGAGCCCACGCCCTGGAGCCCAGGAGCCACAGCTGCTGAAGCCTCTGCACCCTACAGCCCGTGAGAAACCACCACAGTGAGAAGCCCGGGCACCTCAACAAAGAGGAGCCCCCACTCACCACAACTAGAGGAAACCTCTGCACAGCAAGGAAGACTCAGCGCACCAAACATAAATGATTTTTTTTAACGATACAAGCTTTCTGGTCCCCTGCCTGTTGACTCTAGGGTAACTCTGAGGTAAGCAGCTGAGTGATACTTGATTCCTTACTAAGCAAGGAGACAAAATTCAGAAATACTATGCTTTTACCTTATTATTAATGGATTTTTCCCCTTTGACCTTCTCAAAGTTTTATTCATTCAGGGAACAAATATTTATTTCATATTTACTCAGTCTGCAGAAATTCTGCCACCAAAACCAGCACATCGACCTATTTTAATTCTATTTGCAGAGATCTGGTAAATTCAAACAGTGTGCAAATGCAACTACTCGGAAGGAGTGTAATTGTACAAATGATCAGAAGTTTTCATATGCTGTTGCTTTCTCAGATTGTCGAGAAAAGGTAAGATAATCTTTAATTTCCTGAAGACAGAGTGCTTTCATATTAATAAGATTTTGAAATGTGCATTTTGGTTAAACATGAAACCTAAGACATAGAAATAATGTCTTATTGTGACATAGAATTAAAGATGACATCAAGCTAAAAAGATTGTAATTTAAATGTTCCCAGATATAGTAATTCTCTTGCAGAGTCACACACAATTGAGCGATTAAACTGAACTGAACTGAGACATAGTAATTGACCTCATCTGTAAAAGAGAATAAAACCTGCATTGCCCTATTCATTTCACAGGTTCTTATAGAGATACACACATGCATATATCTATATGATAGCAATTTATAACCTGTCAAAAACTACACTAGATTGTGGTAAATATTGATTTATTCCAAAAAGTACTGAGTATATAATATGTATCAAGCTCTGGAATATCAAACTTGAAGCTCAAGGTAGTAGTGACAAACTAGAAGACAGTATAATATGCTGGTTAAGAGAGTGGGTTCTATGTCAAATAGTTCCTTCTGTTAGTCTCCAAGCATTCAGACATGTATCAGGTTGATTTGGTGACTGCATTAGCTGACTCAACCTATGCACTTGGTATAACTTTTAAGTAGATCTGTTTCAAAGTCCTTGTCAGACTACATATGATGTTATTTTAAGTGATTTCATTGTTTTGTTTTTATATAAAAATAAAATAATGCACAATAATATTGGGCATAGAGTCAGCATTCAATAAATTACAAAGGTTGCTATTATATACCACCACAACTCCACGCTTGCTGAATTCCACTATTTCTTGAGCATTTACTTCTACCATATACTGCTCTAAGGCTTCTCCATGACTGTCTCATTTCACTAGAGGCACACAGAAGCCTGGTAATTTGCTAAAGATCACATCACTAATATGTGATGGAGCTAGATTTCAACTCTAGAGCCTGAGTTTAATGAGTATGATGGAAAGATCATGACTGGCAGGGAGAGGGCTTTAGGAAGACCCAGTTCTTACAGCTTTCCTTACAGTCCAAGTCTCACATCCATACATTACTACTAGAAAAACCATAGCCTTGACTAGATGGACATTTGTTGGCAAAGTAATGTCTCTGCTTTTTAGTATGCTGTCTAGGTTGGTCATAACTTTTCTTCCAAGGAGTAAGCGTCTTTTAATTTCATGGCTGCAGTCACCATCTGCAGTGATTTTGGAGCCCCAAAAATAAAGTCTGCCACTGTTTCCACTATTTCTCCATCCATTTGCCATGAAGTGATGGAACCAGATGCCATGATCTTAGTTTTCTGAACATTGAGCTTTAAGCCAACTTTTTCACTCTCCTCATACTGTACCTTACAGTTCATGCAGTACCTTAAGGGATATGGGTTAGTCAAAAAATCATCATAGCAAATTCCTATGGGGAAAGAAAAAGGTCAATAGAAAGATACGAGTTTTGCTACCACAGTGTTTGCATATTACTTTTGAAATTCACACTGATTCTGCTATAAGACAGATTTTTTTTCATGACCTGAGAAAGCAGAAATTCTCTCAGAAGCACACTTAATTTAGAATAGCCAAATTCTATTCATCCTTTTCCAGGAAATGAAATTAGTATTGAATTTTCCAAACTTATACTCATTCTTGGCATTTGCATTTTAGGTTCCTCGTTTTAAGTTTCCAGTTATACAATATCCAGTTTCTTTGCAAGTTTACAGTGAAGACGGAAATTTCCCATTGGAAACTCCATACCTGGTTACTGTGACTGAAGTGAATAACAGGGAAAACTGGAACCTAAGTAGGATTTGCTTTCTTCTACAATTGTTGCAGCTATAAGTACTGTGGTTATTGGGCTTCCCAGGTTGCATAGTGGTAAAGAATCCACCTGCCAACGCAGGAGATGCAAGAGATGTGGGTTCAAGCCCCAGGTCAGGAAGATCCCTGGAATAGGAAATGGCAACCCACTCCAGTATTCTTGTCTGGAAAATTCCATGGACGGAAGAGTCTGGTGGGGTACAGTCCATGGGGCTGCAAAGAGTCGGATACGACTGAGCACAGCACACACACTGTTGTTATTACCTAGAGAAGTGGTTTACAAAGCCTTTTTACCCACAAGATAATCAAGAGGTCTTTGGAAAAGAAGTCGAATCAGTTATCATATCACCGTTCATGCTACTTCTATCATCCACACTTTTTTTTTAATACAGTGCAATGATTCAGTTGTACATATATTTATATATTCTTTTTCAAAGTCTTTACCCTTTATAAATTATTACAAAATATTGAGTAGATTTCCCTGGGCTATACAATAGGTCCTTGATGGTGATCTGTTTTGTAAATAGTGCTATATGTATGTTAATCCCCACCTCCTAATTTATCCCTTCTTCCCCTTTCCCCTTTGTTAACCTTAAGTTTGTTTTCTGTGTCTGTGTCTCACACTTATTTCGTCATCACTTCAGTGACCTGGATTCAGAGCCATTTTCTAGATTAGCAGCAAAAATGATTGATTCAGTTTGTGCCACACGTTGGTCTGGCGTCTCCTTTCACTGCTTGTATGGAGGAAGATATAAAAGGTGTTGCCAGATTATCCATAGGATCTATCTTCTAATTATATGAGAAAAGTTTATTAAATTGCTTATGATAAAATAACTGAAATCATGCAGAAGTATTTCTAAATAAGTAAGATAAATCTAACAAAATTCAATTTTACCTCAAATACATAATTTTTGTTGCACATTTGTGTTTGTTCATGAATGTGTACTTTTAAGGAGATTGATGGGTAGATAGATTGATAGATCAATAAATGGAGTTAAATGAAATTTCTAAATGTGACCAAATATCCAGACATTTCATATTCTGTGAGTTGTACTGTGACCCACATATGAATTTTTGAAATGAAAAATTGAGCAAAGAGAATTAGTAAACATTTTGCTTTAATTAACATCCTCATTTTCTGTGGTTTGCTAAACCTGTTCTCTTTGAGTGCCAATTGTTAAATATTCAAGTATTTTGCATACTGGTTGTTACACACTAGTTGCTTAAAGTTAGTCATGAAGAGGATATTCACACCCTGTATGGAAAAAAGGGAACCCTCCTATGCTGTTGGTAGGAATGTAAATTGGTACAATTACTATGGAGAACAGTGTGGAGGTTTCTTAAAAAAACTAAAGAGAGAACTGTCACATGATCCAGCAATCCCACTCCTGGGTGTCTATCCCAAAAGAACTATAATTGAAAAAGATACATGCACCTCTCTGTTCCTAGCAGCACTATTTGCAATAGCCAAGACATAGAAGCAACCTAAGTGCCTGTGGACAGATGAATGGATAAAGATGTGAGATACATATATATAGAGAGAGAGACATAGAGATAGAGAGACATATATATAGATGGACTATCGCTCAGCCATAAAATGAATGAAATAATGCCATCTGCAGCAACATAGATGGACCTAGTGATTATAACACTAGGCAAAGTAAGGAAGAAAAAGATAAATATCATATGATATCACTTATATTTGGAATCTGAAATATGTTACAAATGAACTTACTTTCAAAACAGAAGAAAACTCATTGACATAGTAAACAAATTTATGGTTACCAAAGGGGAAAAGGGATGGGAGAAGGAGAAATTAAGAGTTTGGGATTAGCAGATACAGACTACTATATATAAACTAAATAACTAAACAAATCTTATTGTATAGCACAAGAAACTATATTCAATGTCCTGTTATACCCTATAATAGAAAAGAATATGAAAAAGAATATATATATATACACATATGCGGAACCACTTTGCTATATACTAGGAACTAACATAATATTTTTTCTAACATATTTTAAGTCAACTACACTTCAACTTAAATTTTTTTTTAATTTAGAAAAGAATATTCACATCCTGAAAATTGGCAGATGCTGCAATCAGAGGTTTTTTTCCCCCTTTAGATCCCATGTACCATTACACCACTGCAATCACTAACCCCTACACTACATATATAGTTTTAGAAAGAATTATAAGAAAACAGGAGTAACTGATCATTTCCTTTGGAAAAGATTTTAGTGATCTTATTGTGGAACTTCTCTGCTACCTTACTGAAAATCATTTACCAACTGCTAAGGTAGTCCTAAAATTATTTCATTGCCAAATATGCAAAATATAGGCTGATCAGGACTAGTCAAGAGCATGGGGCAAGAAAGAAAGGTCAGTCTGGATTAAGGTGATCAGAGATCTTGTCTTTCTTGATGATGCCCCTGAGAAGATATACTGTCATATGCTAGGGCTAATTTCCCATATTCTCCGCCAAGTCAAGAACTAAAACTATGAAAGAATTTAGCCATGTTATAGAATGGAATCTTTCATTGTACCTTAGTGTACTTAAGAAACTTTATGCAGAATGAGAAAATAGCCTACATGTGCTTAAAATACACTTGGTGTGATTTTAGGACATACTGTGCCAGAAAACGTTAAAAAAATGAAGGCCTACTTAGAATCGATTCTTTCTGCTCCAGTGTATAATCCTTTAGGCCTCAACTTAAGTATAAAAGTAAGTTGACAACATTTGTATTTTCCCTATTTTGAGTTTAGATAAGACCTTTATGTCTTTGTTTTTAAAGTTTAGTTATCTATGAATGGTGGAAATAGCATCTGAGAAGTATGTGGAGGCTTTCCTCCATTTCCCTTGATGCTATTATTTCTATAGATACCTTAATGTTGAATTTAACATTAACTTACCATTTTTTGAGCTGAAATACAAGACTAATGGATTATCAAGGTGGAACAGATAAGATGTTTCCCAAAGTTAGTGGAAACGGATTCACTGTTCTTCACCTTGACATACACAGATACATGTCCTCTGGGTTCAGCTGCTTCTAAGAGCACAGCAGGTTGACATAATCTAGGTAATTGTGGTGAAAACCAATAAAAGTTAGGGGACATATTAAAACCATATATGTGGACCAGCCCAAAGTACTCCTCAAGGCCTTGTTAGACTTTATGTGTCTGTGAACCTGCTGTATAGCACAGGGACCTCAGCTAGGTGGTCTGTGATGACCTTGATGGGTGGGATGGGCAGGGGGGCAGAGAGGGAAGTACAAGAGGGAGGGGATATATATATATACCTGATCCACTGTACAGCAGAGACTAACACAACATTGAAAAGAGATTATACTCCAATTTTAGAAAAGTCTACCCCAAAACCCCAGCACATGTATACCTTAAATGCATGTAATTTTTATTTGCCAGTAATGCCTCAGTAGAGCTGTAGGGAAAATAAAATAGAATGAATATCTTTTCTTCAAAAAAAGAAGAAAGAAAAAGAAAAAAGGATCAGCTATCAAGTCCCTCTGTTTCAAACTCTTGTCCTTCTCCTTCCATTTTTATTTTGTTATATGAAGTATATGCTCAAGAAGCTTAGAAAAGAGATGGGAATTTTTCTATGCAGCATCAGTAGGGAAAGTAACTCCAGTGTATATTTTACTTAAAGGAACACAAATGTCGATGTTGCTAATGCCTGGTGTATTTTTTCCACAGGGATCTGAGCTCTTTCACTTCAGAGTGTCTGTTGTTCCAGGGGTCTCTTTCTGTAACTTAGTTGAAGAATTTCAGGTACAGTGAAGGCACGGATATCCAGTGGGGTGATGGCTGGGGAAGTAATATGACAGGCATCCGTCCAGGACACACTGAAGAGAAAAAAATGACAGAATGTATATGATGGACAAGGCTCAGAGATGGCGGGTCCTGGAGACTGGAGGTGACATCAGCAAGGGTGAAGTCAGGGTCCTCGATAGGTCTCAGGACCAGTTGATGCTGGGAAAGTTGTAATAATTGCCTGTCTTTGTTTTTGTTCCCTCTTCACTTTCCATATTTAGTTGTTTTCTGATCCTCCCGACTATCTCCCCACAGAGACCTCGGCCTATAACATTTTAGTTTCCAGCATTATCCTCCGTTTGGTTATTTGCAATGTGACAATAGAGTCTTATATGCTCCCAAAGCCATCAAGATCCAAAAGAATTGGAAACCAAAGTCAGTCTCCTCAAATCACCCTCTGATATTCAATGACTCATTTTTGCTTACTTGCATAATGGTATCTGCTGCCTATGGGGGTGTAGAGGAATGTGAATTTAATTAGTTAATGGCTCTGCTGCTGCTGCTGCTAAGTCACTTCAGTCGTGTCCGACTCTGTGTGACCCCATAGACGGCAGCCCACCAGGCTCCCCCGTCCCTGGGATTCTCCAGGCAAGAACACTGGAGTGGGTTGCCATTTCCTTCTCCAGTGCATGAAAGAGAAAAGTGAAAGTGAAGTCGCTCAGTCTGTCCGACTGTTAGTGACCCCATGGACTGCAGCCCACCAGGCTACTCCGTCCATTGGATTTTCCAGGCAAGAGTACTGGAGTGGGGTGCCATCGCCTTCCCCGGTTAATGGCTCGTTCACTGTCAAATACCAATACAACATTATCAAAAACAAAAGCTCTTAACTCTCTCCTTTTCCTTTTTCTGTCCTGGCCCTGCCTTAGTAAAAAGTCTGCACCAGATGGGTGGCCAAAGCAGCAGTGTAGATAAGAACCTGAGAGAAAATCCATCTGACTAGAAAGAGGATCTAGAAAAAGAAGTACCTGTCATATGAGGAGCCTAAGAGAAAATCCTCGTTATTTTTCTCACCTCTTTGTCCCATGGTCAGCCCGTTGCATTGAAGAGCACAATAATACGGGGGGATAAAACTCTAATGAGTTAGATTCATGAATCCACAGAAGCAAGAAGAAAGTTGTACAACATCCTTAATGTACTGAGGACATAGTGTAGGGAGGAAGGACTGTCTACCCAGAATTCTGTATGAAAATATCCTTCAGGAATGAGAGGGAAATAAAGGTATGTTCGGGTGAAGGAAGAATAAAGTAATCTACTGTAGGCAGAGCTTCTCTAAGAAAAAAAATGCATAAGGAAGTTCTTCAGGCTAAGAAGACGAGTCAGCAGAGACACACACAGTTTCAGGAATGAAGGAAGAATCACAAAAATGAATGAAAGAAAAATAGTAAGTGATTGCACAGTTAATAAAGGAAGAGAATCATTAAGAAACAATTGAAAAAGATAAAGTTTCTTAAATCATGCTTTTGAAAGTATCCTGAAACAATGGAATGCAAAACAAAATCTTGGCTTTTTTTTCTCATCATAAAGGACATTATTGAAATCACTGACAAAATTTGAGTAAGATCTGTAGATTAGAAAGTAGCATTGTCTCAGAGTTAGTATCTTGGTTTTGATAATTGCACTCTAATATGAGTGAATCCTTTCAATTTGTGTTAAAGAAGCACAAACTGAAGTATTTTGATGATGAGATATCATGTCTAGAACATACTTTCCTGTGATTCTGGTGTTCAACCTTCTTTTAAAACTTGTCATGGAATATTTAGATAATCATAGAAGATTGGAAGGGAAACATTTAAAGAAAAACTGTTCTCAAGAACTTCAGAGACAGAAATTTAGCTGGAGAATACATGATTTCAGGGGCGATAGGGTTTCCACTCAGAAATGTATAAAAGTGAAAGTGAAAGTTGCTCAGTGGTGTCCAATTCTTTGTGACCCCATGGACTATACAGTCCATGGAATTCTCTAGGCCAGAATACTGGAGTGGGTAGCCTTTCCCTTCTCCAGGGGATCTTCCCAACCCAGGGGTTGAACCCAGGTCTCCTGCATTGCAGGCGGATTCCTTACCAGCTGAGCCACAAGGGAAGCCCTAGAAATGTATTAGATGGCTTAATTGAAGAAATGAAATTTTCATATTGTCCAGTGGTAAAGTCACTAAAATTTTGTTTTAGGTAGAAATGGGTAAGGAAGGCATTCTGGGTGGAAAGAATGACAGCAGCAAAGACACAGATACAGAGAGGCACTAAGCAATCATTTCAATAGTAGATCCATTTGGCTGGAATGCAAAGTTATATATATGAAAGTGGGTAGGTTAGGGTCCCATTGTGGGAGACCTCAAATGTCAGAATGAGAACTTTGGAAAATTCCTATCAGCAATGAGAAGCTATTAAACATTTTTGAAAAGGAGTGTTTAGGGATGACCACATGATCTACAACTGTGCAATCCTAGTGCTTTTGCTCAAAGTGCTAAGATGTGAATTTGCTCTTTCTTAATGACATTGAACAAGGAAGCTTGCAGCCTCAGGAGCTACTATCAAGCTGTAGGACTGTTAGGACTTTGGAGGGAGCTATCCAACACTGAGGAAGTAGAACAGGGAGATAGAAGAAAAATAAAGATTATTATTACAATGGATTATTTCCTCTGGTCTTCCTAACTTTAGCATTTTCTTTAGAGAAGACTCATTTTTGCAATTATGTGAAGCACACAATTGTCTTCCTCACAGACTACAAACAGATTAGATCTTTAGATCTTACTAAGCTAATTATCCAAACTCCTCTGATGGGCCACCTTTAAAAGAAAGACTTTTGTTGTCTTGGAGCACCATACCAAAAACCACAAGTAGTATATCACATTCAATAGGTAATATTTTTCTATAAAAGTGAAGTGAAGTCGCTCAGTCATGTCCAACTCTTCGCAACCCCATGGACTGTAGCCCGCCAGGCTCCTCCATCCATGGTATTTTCCAAGCAAGAGTACTGGAGTGGGTTGCCATTTCCTTCAATCCCCAATAAATCCTGAAGCACTGGGTACATAGTCTGAGCCTCCAAGTACAACAGGACATGGTTAAACCAGCTGGTCCATTACCACGAGGATAATTATCTTCTCACATTAGAAGCAGTTTCTCACTGCTTTCCACACCACTTGCCAGAGCCACCTTTTAAATTCTGTTGCTTTCAATACCTCATATTTGGTGCTACTTCTAAACAGTCAAGGCTTCCTCATAGCTCAGTTGGTAAAGAATCCACCTGCAGTGCAGGAGACCCCAGTTCAATTCTTGAGTTGGGAAGATCCACTGAAGAAGGGATATGCTACCCACTCCAATATTCTGGCCTGGAGAATTTCATGGACTGTCGAGTCCAAAGAGTCAGACATGACTGAGCAACTTTCACCTTCGCCTTCGCCTAGACGGTCAAGATTCTTCTGGTTGAAGATAAAGCAGTCTTTCTTTTTAAAAGTTGTTTTAAAGACAGACCAATGTTTTACAAAGATCAATCTGGCAATGTTATTATGTCAACATGAATTGACAGCATGGAAAGGAGGCTATTTATACAAAGTATGGTAATAAAACTCTGAATAGCAATATCAAAAGTAGAACAGAAAGAACCTGAAAAAATTATTTTAAAAATTAATAGCTATAGGATTGCTTCTTAAAAACATATATACTCTTAGGTCACTGAAAGATGGTGATACCTCAAACTTGAGCTATACACTAAAGCAGCTTTTTAAATCCTTTATCTTGTCCTGGCATTTTCCCACATTTCCACATCTTGTTTCTATTCATCTCTACTTTATTCTACCTCAAAAGATAGTCTTGCTTCTTACTTCACAGGGAAAACATAAGCCTGAACCATTTTACTCTCCATATGCCCCCATTTCTACCTGTAGCATACATGGCATCCATCCTTACCTCTAGTCTCAGAGGAAAAGATCCTTGCTTCTGTCAGTGCTCCTGTCTCCCCTCTAGGAACTTTTTATTAATTATCCTCTCAGGCAGAGAAAACATTTTGAATATACAGAAATTTGCCAGTGTTGGCACTCATACTGAGAATTTTCTGAAGAGATGGTAGTCTGGAAGAGCACATGCTTTTTTCCTCTACTTTGAATGTACCTTCTCCTCCTCCTCTTATTCTCCAAGATTCAGATCAGGAAGCACATTCCCTGGTTACCCTAAGCAGTCAGGCACTTCTCACCTGTTTCATGTTCCCTGATAGCCCAGTTGGCGAAGAGTCAGCTTGCAATGCAGGAGACCCCGGTTCGATTCCTGGGTCAGGAAGATCAGCTGGAGAAGGGATAGGCTACCCATTCCAGTATTCTTGGGCTTCCCTTGTGGCTCAACTGGTAAAGAATCTGCCTGCAATGCAGGAGATCCAGTTTGATCCCTGGGTTGGGAAGATCCCCTGGAGAATGGAAAGGCTACCCACTCCAGTATTCTGGCCTGGAGAATTCCCTGGACTGTATAGTCCATTGGGTCACAAAGACTCTGACATGACTGAGCCACTTTCACTTTCACCATGTTCCAATGGCACTTTGCCTGTTCCTCTGTGACTGAACACAGAATGTTTTCCTACTGTGTAAGTGTTCTGTCCGACCACCTCTGCCATTAAAGACAAATGATAGGGCTTTCCAGGTGGCTCTGTAGTAAAGAATCTGCCTGCCAATGCAAAAGACATGGGTTCAATTCCTGGTCTGGGAAGATCCCACATGCCATGGAGCAAGTAAGCCCAGGCATAGGAAAAAAGATTAAGAAGAAAAAAGATGAAAGATAAAAATACAGGATATAAACTGAATTATTATTCCCTATGTAACATGTGCACATTGTTACCTGTCAGATTGCCAAGAGACTGTTGAGGCTGAATATCTGTATCGGTCTGGACAGAATATTGCTATATGAGTAGTAGTGTTTCCACCATTGAGTGAATCATGTCAAGTTCAATGTTTTGAATTGCTGAGCTCAGAAAACTTAAAGACTTTGCTTTCTCTGTTGCAGATTTATGTTGATGAAGTCCCTCTGCCATTTCCAGGACACACACTTATTGCTGTTGCAGCAGCTGTACTGCTAGGGGGATTAATTTTTATAGCATTTATGTTCCAGATACGTAATATCCACCCATGGGATACATTCAAAAAACTGATTAGAAGAAACAATGTGAACCCCACAAATATCACTGCCAATTAGCTAGTTTATAGATGAAACTCTGAATAGTGAACAAATGATAATCATAATTTTCTCTGTATTTCCTAGTTTCATTAGACAATCCCTAGGGAAAAATGTATTTAAATGTTAATGTAAAAGTTAGATAAAATACTATACAATTAGCATTTTAACTCAAATTACACTCTGTCAACATGTTTACCATTCCATTCTCTTATTTTGGATACATAGAAAATTTCTTATGTTAACACTTAGAAGATTTTCCTTGAGATTTTTAAGAAAATGAAAAATGATAACCATCTCTTGGGGAACAGGTTTTCTGTATTTATTCTATAGCTTTTGTTGACTGGAGCCCATCCTGAGCCTTGTCCTTTTCAGATTAGAATGAGTAGAATGCAATCTTGCCAGGGAAAGATAAGTGATAAAGGAGGCTCATGTTCATGTGTGCGTTCAGAACCTCATGGGAATTACAGGTGAAACCATTTGGGCTTTCTTGAGGCAACTTCAAAATCAGATTGTAACACCTAAAGAAGAGGAAATGTGACCCCATCATGGGGCTGAGTCTGGGGGAGGAACTGGTTTACAGAACTACATATGACCTGTAGAATTTCGAAAGATGCACCTCCGTGTGCTCTCAGAGCACCCATTCCCAGGTCGTCAGAAGACGGCCAGTACATTTGGAGATCAGAGAGTTACGCCCTCCTGGAAAAGCCCAGGAGGAGCCACAGTCTGCTCTTGACAACATTGGGCAAGGCTGTGCATCCAGCCCAGGTGAGTCAGTTCTGGGAACCGCAAACCATGGCCGTGCCTGTGTATTCGGAGAGTTCTTCTGAGAGGACAGTGGGCAGGGTAGACCCAGCACTCAGACTCAGGAGCCAGACACTACCAGTTTGCCACCTCCTAGATGTATGACCTGAGAAAATAATTTAATTTCTTTGTGCCTGAGTGTTTTCACCTGTAAAATGGGGATAGTATTAATACCTACCTCATAGGGCTGTCGGGGAAGGCAATGGCACCCCACCCCAGTACTCTTGCCTGGAAAATCCCATGGACGGAGGAGCCTGGTGGGCTGCAGTCCATGGGGTCGCTAACAGTCGGACAGACTGAGCGACTTCACTTTCACTTTTCTCTTTCATGCATTGGAGAAGGAAATGGCAACCCACTCCAGTATTCTTGCCTGGAGAATCCCAGGGATGGGGGAGCCTGGTGGGCTGCCGTCTATGGGGTCACACAGAGTCGGACACGACTGAAGTGACTTAGCAGCAGCAGCAGCATAGGGCTGTTGTGAAGGCCAAATGAATTAATACATACAAAGTAATTAGAACAATGCCTGGCTTTGTGAATACTCTTAAGTGTTAGCTGTTGCTGTTCTGTTGCAGGTAATAGAAATCCATCCTGTCTAATTACAGTGAAAGGGGAGTTTATTGGAAGGATACTACAGGAAGCCAGAAAATCAAAGCAAAATCTGGACAAGGGGTGCTTGTCCATGGGGAGGAAGGAGACTCATTCTGGGGACCTAGGAGACAGGAGTTTGTCAGCTCCTCAAAGCATCACTTGGGCTAGGGCTCCAGAGATTAAACATAGCACAGAGATTAAAAGTGTAAACTACAGAGTATGACAACCTGTGTTTCTTCTTTTAATAATAATTTTTAACTACTTTAACATTTACTGAAAAGTTATTACAGTGGTACAGAGGATTCTCATATAACCCACAATCACTTGCCCTTGATATTAACAATTTTTTTCCAGTTAAATAGATAAAAATGCCTTTATTTCTAAAATGTGGCTTAACTACACCCATGGTGTGCTAAGCTTGCTTTGGAATCATCTTGCAGCTCCAAGTAAAACCAGGCCAGTGGAGGAGCAGTCGGGGCTATTGGTTCCTGGCACCAAGGTGTCACTACTTCAGCAATTCAATCCACACAGTTATTCTCCGGATGTTTTTTGTGAACGTATGGAGAGTCGTTTTGGATTCAGGTCCGACCTTGAGGAAGATCGGTAGCCCACATCCTCTGCTTTGATAGGCTTAATGCTATGGCCTGGCTTGGTGACAACCCTGGGCATGGTCAGCTTTTGGAAGGCCCTCTGGGTGTTCCATGTAGATCCTATGGGGGTCTGGATGGTCCTTTCAAACTGTTGATGGTGTGTGAATGGATGCAGAAGCACCTGCACCTGATGAGCTGCTGTATGGATGTTCCGCTTCTCATTGATAACCACGTTTGGCAAATTCTTGTCTTTCCTTGGAGGACCCTCAGGGGCTTTAATGAGAAACCGGCGTCTCTTCTTGGCACTGGGCTTCAGGCCCATACCACCCCACTCGCCCCAGCCAGGCAGAGTCAGGTCCAGGTTCTTGGGCTTACTCGCCTCCACAGCTTCCCTCTTCTCTTTCAAGAAGTCTCTGATGACATCATCCCCAGAAAAAGCTTCCTTTATCATATACCTTTGATCTCTCTCTTCTTCATCTCCCAACTCCTGTACAGTCGTGGGAACTGCCAAGGACTTCACGGAAGGCGATTTTGTGGTTAGAAGGTTCTGCAGATCAATCATTTGCTCCTTCCTTTTCTTCTCCTTGGGGGCGCCAATACGATTACTTAGATTCTTCTCCCACTGCAGCCCTTCCACTGCAGTTCTGGGAAGCTCCTCATTTTCGACACACCCTTCTCCGCCCAGCTCCTCCAGCTCGTCCAGAGTCTGCGCGCTCTTTGGCCTCTGCAGCAACATGGGCTCCTCTTCCTCCCTGGCGGGTTCCTCTCTCAGAGCTGTCCTCGCTGAACTCAGTTCTTGCTTCCCTGACTGATGGCTCTCCGTGATGAGTTTCTGCGACAGTGCCCCCAATTCAGACAGCACCTCCTGGCTGCTGGGATCCTTTGTTACACGTCTGTGCACTGGCTCCGCCATGTGGTTGAGCTCAGACTTCTGTCTAAGTGACCGCCTTTCCTCAAATTCTTTCAAGAGAGTTTCTTCTTCCACCACTGCTCTTTCTTCCTCACTTTCAGAAGTCTCCTGGGCTTCAGGCTCAGCAGGGTCTTCCAGGTCTTTCTGGATCTCAGCCTCTTTGGCATCAGTGAAGTGATTCGGGACCATCCAGGGGTTCAGCCCATTTGCCTTTATCTGCACCCCATTCACCATGTCAGGGACCAGAGGTTCTTTCTCTTCCTCCTGGCCTTCCTCCTCTGCCTCACTCTCAGAGGCCGCCCGGACCTTCTGCGTCAGCTCTTTGTTCCTGGCCAGCTGTTCCTGCATAGCCTGGCGAGCCTCCAGGTCATATTTGGCCATAATTGCCTTTGATTTTGCCCATTTCCCACTGTTCTGGTGCTTAAGGCTCATTCGCTCCATCATTCTGGCCTTGTCAAGTTTTTCTAGTTCTTCCAGTGCCGCAGCAGGATTGACCTTCTGCAGCTTCTCAAAATCTTTTAAGGCTTGCTTGGCCTTTCCTTTCTTCAGAATTCTGTGATACTTTTTGCTTTTGATTCTCTTCTCTCTGCGAGCCCTGGCCTCATAGTAGGACTGCAGGGCCCGGGCCCTTTGAAGCTCTGCTCGGCGCATCTTTACCTCTTCCAGGCTCATAGCTTTGAGAGAGGCCTTTTCCACGGGAGTCAGTAAAGGGTCTGTCACAGGCTGCTTGTTCTTATGGATAAGACTAAAAATCTCCTGCTCCAGGGGAGTTCCTGCCTTCCAGCCACTGACTACATGTTCAATGGGACCAAAGGCTGATTGGAGCTTGCTCAGGGGAAAAAAAACCAGCTGCTCTGCTTTCCGGTTCTTCAGAACAACAGGATCCCATTTGGAGAGGATTTGGGAGCTTTTATTGAATGCCACTTCTCTGTAGATCCGCTCAATCTCTTCTCTGTGAAGTGGTAACTCCACAGTCTTCTTTGATTTCACTCGATTCAGCTGCTTTTTCACAGCAGCCAATGAGGATGAAGTTTTAACAGGCTCAAGTAGATCTGAAAGGATTAGCTTTTCACCTGATCCTTCAGAACTTACACTGAACTCTGACACCTTCGGACTAACCTCAGACCTCTCACCCAGTTTCTGCCTATCCTTTCTATTAAGTGAACTGATTGACTTCAGAAGCTTCTGATGCTTTCTTTCTCCATCATCATCCCCTTCATCTTCACTGGTGCTCAAGGGGTAGTCTTTTGGCAAATCCTCTAGCTCTTTCTGTTGGTTCAAAGCCAGAAGGTTGCTCTCTGCAGCCTGGTTCGCGCTCATCTCAGCAGCCTGTCTCTCACATGGACCAGGAGTGGAAGTCGAAAGGTGATGTTAACATCTTATAGCCTGGTTTTTATCTAGCTCCATCACCTACAAACTGTGTGACCTCAGGAAAGTTATTTAACCTAAGATTCTATCCTGTGGTTTACACTTTGGCTGTTTGAGCTGTAGATGCCATGTATGCATCTGTATTCCTGTGTGTCCAAAGATAACCCTGCTCAGCTAATTCATTCTTCACGTGACCACAAATTTATTCACCTCTTCCCTGAAAACAGTCCATCCAAAGTCATAGCTAATGATGAGATTCCAGAGATAATGTCATAGAGCCACTCTTCTTGGAGTCCAGAATCTCTAGGTGCTATCAATTTCTCTTAACTTCTTGTCAAAAAGGAAAAAAAATGGTGATAATTAGTACACTTTAGCAAAAGACAAAAAAAAAAAACTCTTTTATGACCCTGTAACTAAGCCCCTAAAGCTGGCTTAGTTTATCTTAGGTTTATCTCTCCACCACACATTCCATGTGCTGCCTTGCCTCTGAAGTGTACCTCATTTGATTAGGATCCTTTGCCCAAAACAATGAAATGTCTTCATTCATGAAGGACCTGAGGCTTTGGCAATCAGATACCTATCACTCTGTAAGTTAGTTTCCACTGATTTTTTTTTTTTTTTCAGTTTCTATGGATTTTTATCTTGGGGTATCCTTGGTAGTAAAAGTGTGTGGCCCGGAAGCCACCCAATTAATATCGGTCCTCACTGTGTTACGGGCTTCCCTGGTGGCTCAGCTGGTAAAGAATCTGCCTGCAATGTGAGAGATCTGGGTGCAGTCCCTGGGTTGGGAAGATCCCCTGGAGAAGGGAATGGCTACGCACTCCAGTATTCTGGCCTGGAGAATTCCATGGACTGTATAGTCCATGGTGTTGCAAAGAGTCGGACACAACTGAGAGACTTTCACTTTTCCCTGTGTTAGAGCATCTCTATTTTTTCTCAATAAGATTGATGATCCCCTCTTATGCCTGTTTTCCTAGCACACAAAAATGGCTACACGGCAGTCTTGGTGGGATCAGTGGGATCACCATTGTGTTCACTGCTATTTTCACATTGGTTAGACAGGCCACTTGATTAACAGAGCTCAAAAAGCAAAACTGCTGGCAGTGGCTTATTAAGTGAAATCTAAAAATAATCACATTCACTCTCCACCCCTTATTTCCCATTTTATTGTGTTCCAGCTATCGTAAGCATCCCTGTATCCTGGGGATCTCCAACATGGAACATATATTTCATCCAGCGGGAGAAACCACAGTGTTCCCAGGACCACTGTGCATGAACGTTCGGTAGACTTATGTCATAAGACCATCCACGTTTCTGGATGGCAGAGTAGCAATCGTGCAATGGGGGCTTCCTTGGTGGTTCAGAAATTAAGGAGGTGCAGCTTCAGTTCCTGGTTGGGAAACTAAGATCCCACATGCCTCATGGCCAAAAAAACAAAACGTAAGACAGAAACAAAATTTCAAAAAAGACTTAAAAAAAAAATGCTATGAATCCCCATCTACCCATTACCTCACTTTTTTTTGTGATGTGAATGAGGATAGAGCCAGAGGCAGATTGCGAGGGATGAAAACGTCTAAGGTTCCAGTGTGCTGAAAAGATTGTTTTGTCTCTCTACGGGTAATTAAAATTTTAAGTGTTTGATTATAATACAACAATTAAATGTACGTGGAAATTAACTTCTTTCCAGATTTTCTGATTGGAAAAATTCCAAATTCTTCAGAGCCTTACTATTCTCATTTTTTATTACCTCGTTCCCTGTGTTGGCACATAAAGTGAGAGAAATGGAGGAACACATGGTAGTGGGTAAGACGTGCTGAGCGAATGGGTACACATGCCTACTGTAAATAAAGATAATTCATCTTTTTATGGAGCAAAAGGCAGCATGCTTACTGCCCATGATAAAAGCTTCAGGTTCCTTAAGTTCACGGTTCCTATCAGGTCATGCAACTCATCATGTGTGCACATGTCATCTAGCCTGCTTTGTGTCACCCTAGGCAAACAGATGGGGAAACAGTGGAAACAGTGTCAGACTTTATTTTTCTGGGCTCCAAAATCACTGCAGATGGTGACTGCAGCCATGAAACTAAAAGACGCTTATTCCTTGGAAGGAAAGTTATGACCAACCTAGATAGCATATTAAAAAGCAGAGTAAATATTACTTTGCCAACAAAGGTGCGTCTAGTCAAGGTTATGGTTTTTCCAGTAGTCATGTATGGATGTGAGCGTTGGACTGTGAAGAAAGCTGAGCGCCAAAAAATTGATGCTTTTGAACTGTGGTGTTAGAGAAGACTCTTGAGAGTCCCTTGGACTGCAAGGAGATCCAACCAGTCCATCCTAAAGGAGATCAGTCCTGGGTGTTCATTGGAAGGAATGATGCTAAAGCTGAAACTCCAATACTTTGGCCACCTCATGCGAAGAGTTGACTCACTGGAAAAGACCCTGATGCTGGGAGGGATTGGGGGCAGGAGGAGAAGGGGACGACAGAGGATGAGATGGTTGGATGGCATCACTGACTCGATGGACATGAGTTGGGTAAACTCCGCGAGTTGGTGATGGACAGGGAGGCCTGGCGTGCTGCGATTCATGGGGTCGCAAAGAGTCGGACATGACTGAGAGATGGAACTGAACTGAACTGAACTGAGGGCTCAGGTGCAAAGTGTGGTACAAAGATACTGATACTCAGGCTACTGCTGTTGTTGAAAGTAATGAGTTGTTTGTTTTGTCCCAGTGTCTTCTGTCCTCACCAGCATCACCAGAACTACGCCGTTACTTAGCAAGTAGGATAATATCTCAGATCCTTCACAGTTCTTGACACAAACAAGGCTTAAATTTGTTCACGGGTCTACTGGGTCATGAGAGAAGAGTAACCAATTTGTACTGCAGCTGGAACTGGGCTAGATCCCACACAAAGCTGTCCATTTTTTTGAACCAAAATTATTAGAGCAGAAATTCTAAATGGTATGTGGCATGTTCAGCCTCCCATTTCCAGGCATCATTTGTCTTGGCAGTAGGAAACGTGCAGTTCTCTAGCCTGTTCTTTACTTTGGAATGGGACATCACTATGGGATCCAGAATACTGAATTCATCCAAACTTTGCTAAAGCGTATTCTTACTAACTTTGATTTTCTATTTCATCACTGAATCTTACCAAGATACCTTAGGAAATTGTTTCTTTATGATCTTCAGGTCCTATTACATCATGAGATGGTCACCTTGCTCCCCACTAGACTGGGGCACAGAGTCACAGTGGCAGAAGAGTTACAGTGTGCCACTAAATGGCCAGGGGAAGGCCCATACTTGGCATGGAAGCAACATGCCATGTGCCAGGGCCCTCTAGGCACCATGGCTACGGTGCCCACTTGGCTGTCATTATAATGAGCACAGGGGATGTGGTCATCTTCAGCACCTCTCATTTCCATAAATATAAGGGATCCGTGTCTAAGTGCAGTACTACCTGCCTTCATCCAGTCCTACCAAGATGGCAGTTAAGAGCTTGGACTCCAGAGTAGGATAATCTACTTTGCAATGCTGTCTTTGCCACTTTCTAGCTGTGTCATCTTGAGAAAGTGACTTAACTTCTCTGTGTCTCAGTTTTATTGCCAATATAAAAATAACATTACTTGTCTCATTTGATTCCTTGGGAATTGAAGGAGCTAATATATGTTAAGTGCTTAGAACAGAGCCTGGCATCTAGAAAGTGCTGTTAGAAGTGTTAGCTATTGTACAGGGAGTGTCAGGGAGCACATTTTAAGACTCAGATGCTTCCCTTATCAATCTGCTCTTGATGATGAAAAAAGGGAGAGAGACTTCTGGGTGTTATCACCTTTGAATTCTTCTCTCTCCACTGTATCAGGTGCTTTCTGGCCTTTCAGAAAGCATCACCTGTCAGCATCACCTAACATAGTGCAGGTATTGGGCCCAATTTACATGAGTTAGTCCAATCCTTTAGAACCCCAGCCAGCAGCCTTAGCTAGCATAACAAATACAGTATCACTAAGATAATGAATTAAAAATAATCACAAATTATGCTCTTCAATTTTTTTTCAACCATTTCAAACTTCCTGGTCCACAAACATTTGCTCTGAGTTTTAACAATAAAATGAGCATACTCTGTAATTTGCAGTTCTATGGTATAACTTATTTTCTGATAGTGCTTAACACTCTCCTGTTTGAGTCAGAATCCACCATTTGACAATGAGTAGGGAAAAGGAGGGATTTTTAGATTTAGTCTATAAGGGAAGCACAGCAGGAACTGGCACAGGTTTCCCTGAAGGAAGAATTTAGATCTAAATAAGACTCTGGGTGATCTTTGCATCCGTGTATCGCAAAGAGTCAGACACAACTGAGCGACAGAACAACAACCACAAAACTACCATCATTTTATTTTCTCAAGATGGCAGCCTGGGCTGGACGCAGCTGGGTGTTTCTGCTGGTCTTACCAATGACCCCTCTTGTATGTCCTCAGCTGGAGGACTGGCTGGAGACTCGGCTCAGCTGGGCCCCTGATCTCTGAGCTTCTTTCTCACTCCATGTAGTAGTCTCTGGATCTATTTCTTTTCTACCCGGCCCCTCTATGTCACTTCTTTACCAGGTTAGTTGGACCTCGTACATGGCAGCTCAGGTCTCCTAAAAAGGCGAAAGAGGAAACTGCCACGCTTGGACCTAGTACTAGCATAACACCATCTACATTCTCACTGGCTAGAGCCAATCACCAGCCTAGCCCAGATTTAAGGGAGGAGGACTATGCACAATCATAAATATTGAGAGATGAGGTTCACTGAAGGCCACCAAATGCAGGAGACTTATCAGAAAGCACCGTCCTCCAAAGGAACAAGTTTAGGCTTCTTTGTGTGCCAGGGCTAGGATGCCCAAGATGTCTTCCTAACTCACACATCTGGCTCCTCAGCTGGGTTGACTGCAGCAGCTGGGTTCTGGCCAAGAGGCATCTGTCTCTCCATGTGGCATCTCCATGAAGCTATTAATAGCTTTGGCTTACTTACAGACTTGTAGTGTTATAGTAATTGGACTTCTTACATGGCAGTTGGCTTCCCCCAGAACACTAAAGTGGGCACTGC
>SJYX01018053.1:171702-184526 GCA_006410675.1 Oreotragus oreotragus
GTGTGTGTGTGTGATGATAATTCTACTGCTGGAGAGTCAGGAATCACAAGACTTGTCATGGGGCCTTTGGTTTGGTGAACACTAGGTTTGTTCTCTCCCTGGACACCTCTGTCCAGAAAAATGTGAACGTCTTTCATCTTTCTTGGCAAGGTCTGACATTATTAAACTGAACAGTGCCGTGTCACTGCTTCACCTTTTCCCCAAGAAATTTTCTGTTGAGAGTGTTATGGAAAATTCTCATATGGCAAGTGTGTGTGTTGTAAACTCCCATTTTGATCTGAGAGTAAAGCTTATTTTATGGGTTTTTACATGGTTCAAGTGATCTCTTTTACCTTATCTCTGCAGAGATGCAGTGTACTTCAGATGTTGGAAGGAGCATGCAGTCAGAAGCAAGCATGCAGTCAGAATGAATGATAACCACTTCCATGGAGCCTGTGGTACCCCACAGGTGAAAGAATGTCACCCAAAGAGGCAGAATACATGATTATCAGTTACAGGGTTTTTTTATTCTGTAGAGATGACAGCCAGTGTGTTTGTAATATTGTATGATATATGGGTAAACCATATAATATCACAAACCAGATGTTTTTGAAACCACCCAAACTCGAGTCTTTCATATTTCACATGGAGGGACTGTAGCACCCAGTGAGGGTTGCTTCTAATCTGCATAGTAGAAAGAGCACAGGAGACAGGAATCTGCTGCTGTCTTAATACCAGCACTCTAGGCAGACCAGATCCTCACTGGCTGGTGTGCATGTCCAGAGGGGGCATATCAAGGGAGCTGAGCACCGCTGCTGGTCCTGCTTTCGAATGGGGAACACGTATCTGCCTTGTGCAGTTCTGAGTATTGACCTTTGGGTTTAGATTAATGTCAGTTTCAGAGGATTGATGAGACTTCGGAACCAGTTCTAGCCACCACATGAAGACCGGAATGATTGTATTGTTTGTCAGATCTTTCCAGAAAGTACAGCATGACAGAGATCCTGAAACTGTAAAAGTAAATACCCTCGAGCAGTTAATTATATTTACTTTGGAAGCAGGTTATAAAGTCAATCTCTGCTGAACTAATGAGTATTTCTTTTCTCCTCCCAGAGTCAGAAAGCTGCTGTCGAGAACTGCTCTCTGGTGTTGCTAGGACAAATGTGTATGACCTTTTTTTATGTCAATAATTAATGGGAATAATTTCATTTACATTAAAGCCATCTAGGAAAGTGTTCTCCAGGCTGGCTCTAACAGCCTCTGGTCCTCGTGGGGAAGGAAGCAAATGCTAAAAAAATTTAGGCTTCTCCCTAGAATACCCCCTTCATGGCAGTGATGGCTGCAAGGCTGTTTTTCTTTGAAGTAAAAACCCAGTGTGTGAAGGTTATTCTGGGGTGATTTTATTGTTACATAAGGAGGAGGTTTTGTTTCTTGCTGGTATGCTGAGTGGTGAAGGTTAAAGGTAGAACTAACTATGTGTAGAACTAAAAGCACCTGAAACTTTTAGGAAACCAGCAACATTTAGAGGCTCCTGACCCACTTTGACCATGGACTTTTCAGTTTTAAGGCCCACACCGGCTCTTCACAGCCTGTTTCTTAAATATATAAAGAGCAGATTCATCCACATTATTGAGAAGGCTATTTGAAGCACAGGCCTTGTCAACTAGGAAGATAACTATTGCCATAAGGGGCTTGTGTGTGTGTGTGTGTGTGTGTGTGTGTGTGTTAGGGGGAGAAGGTTATATCCTAGTATAGTCAGATTCTCTTTGAACAAAAAACTTCCATCCCTTGTTGTTTCTTGATAGAAGGAGAACCTTGCTGCTTGTTCTTCAGTCACTTAGTTGTCTCAGACTCTGTGACCCATAGACTGCAGCATGCCAGGCATCCGTCTTCACTATCTCCCAGAGTTTGCTCAAATTATGTCCATTGAGTTGGCAGTGCCATCCAACCATCTCATCTGTGCTGTCGCTCCTTCTCCATTTGCCTTCAGTCTTTCTCAGCATCACCATCAGGGTCTTTCCCAGTGAGTCTGTTCTTCACATCAGGTGGCCAGAGTATTGGAGCTTCAGCTTCACCATCAGTCCTTCCAATGAACATTCAGGGTTGATTTCCTTTAGGACTGACTGACTGGATCTCCTTGCAGTCCAAGGGACTCTCAAGAGTCTTCTCCAACACCACAGTTCAAAACTATCAATTCTTCAGCACTCAGCCTTTTTTATAGTCCAACTGTCAGATCTGTGCATGACTATTGGAAGGAAAAGCTATAGCTTTGACTAGATGGACCTTTGTTGGCAAAGTGATGCCTCTGCTTTTTAATATGCTGTCTAGGTTTGTCATAGCTTTTTTTCCAGGGAGCAAGTGTCTTTTAA
Organism: Oreotragus oreotragus; assembly: GCA_006410675.1. Classification (NCBI taxonomy): domain Eukaryota; kingdom Metazoa; phylum Chordata; class Mammalia; order Artiodactyla; family Bovidae; genus Oreotragus; species Oreotragus oreotragus. The sequence continues at coordinate 174,051 of SJYX01018053.1, forward strand.
TTTTGTGGCGGCAGTCACCATCTGCAGTGATTTTGGAGCCCAAGAAAATAAAGTCTGCCACAGTTTCTACTTTTTCCCTATCTGTTTGCCATGAAGTGATGGGACTGGATGCCATGATCTTAGTTTTTTCAAAGTTCAGTTTCAAGCCAGCTTTTTCACTCTCCTCTTTCATTTTCATCAAGAGGCTCTTTAGTTTCTCTTCACTTTGTGCCATTAGAGTGATATCATCTGCATACCTGAGGTTGTTGATATTTCTCTTGGCAATCTTTTTTTTTTTTTTTCTCCTGGCAATCTTGATTCCAGCTTTGGTTCATCAAGCCTGGAATTTCTCATGTTGTACTTTGCATATAAATTAAATAAGAAAGTGACAGTATACAGCCTTGACGTACTCCTTTCCCAATTTTGAACAAGTTTGTTCTTGAATGTCCGATTCTAACTGTTGCTTCTTGACCTGCATACAGGTTTTTCAGGAAACATGTAAGGTGGTCTGGTACTCCCATTTCTTTAAAAATTTTCTACTTGTTGTGATCCACACAGTCAAAGGCTTTAGTGTAGTCAGTGAATCAGAAGTAGATGTTTTTCTGGAATTCCCTTGCTTTCTCCATGATCCATTGAATGACATACAGGTTTTTCAGGAAACATGTAAGGTGGTCTGGTACTCCCATTTCTTTAAAAATTTTCTACTTGTTGTGATCCACACAGTCGAAGGCTTTAGTGTAGTCAGTGAATCAGAAGTAGATGTTTTTCTGGAATTCCCTTGCTTTCTCCATGATCCATTGAATGTTGGTAATTTGATCTCTGGTTCCTCTGCTTTTTCTAAACTCAGCTTGTACATCTGGAAGTTCTGGTTCATGTACTTTTGAAGCCTAAACTGGAAGGATTTTGAGCATAATCTCGCTAACATGTGAAATGAGCACAATTGTATGACAGTCTGAACATTCTTTGGCATTGTCCTTCTTTGGGATTGGAATGAAACTGACTTTTTCCAGTGCTGTAGCCACTGCTGTTTTCTAAATTTGCTGGCATATTGAGCATAGGACTTTAACAACATCATCTTTTAGGATTTTAAATAGCTTAGCTGGAATTCCATCACCTCAACTAGCTTTGTTCCTAGTGATGCTTCCTAAGGCCCACTTGACTTCATACTCTAGGATGTTTGGAGTAACCACACCTTCTATGTATTCTTGCCACCTCTTCTTAATCTCCTCTGCTTCTATAAGGTCCTTGCCGTTTCTGTCCTTTATTGTGCCCAGCTTTGCATGAAATTTACCCTTTGTATCTCCCAATTTTCTTGAAGAGATACCTAGTCTTTCCCATTCTGTTTTTTTCCTCTGTTTCTTCGCATTGTTCATATAAGAAGGCCTTCTTATCTCTCCGTGCTATTCTCTGGAACTCAGCATTCAGTTGGGTATATCTTTCCCTTTGTCCCTTGCCTTTGCTTCTCTTCTTTCCTATTTGTGAAGTCTTCTCAGACAACCGCTTTTCCTTCTTTCATTTTTTATGGGATGGTTTTGGTCATTGCGTCCTGCACAGTGTTAATGAACCTCTGATTCTTCAGGCACTCTGTCTACCAGATCTAATCCCTTGAATCTATTGGTCACCTCCACTGTATAATCATAAGGGATTTCATTTAGGTCATACCTGTATGGTTTTGTGATTTTCGCCATTTTCTTCAATTTAAGCCTGAATTTTGCAATAAGGAGCTGATAATCTGAACCATAGTCAGCCCCAGGTCTTGTTTTTGCTGACTGCTTAGAGCCTCTCCATCTCCGGCTGCGAAATACATAATCAGTCTGATTTTGATATTAACTATCTGGTGATGTCAATGTGTAAAATCATCTCTTGGGTTGTGGAAAAGAGTATTTGTTATGACCAGAGTGTTCTCTTGACAAAAACTCCATTAACCTTTGCCCTGCTTCATTTTGTATTCCTAGGCCAAACTTGCCTATTATTCCGGGTATCTATTGACTTCCTACTTTTGCATTCCAGCCCCCTATGATGATGAGGGCATCTTTTTGGCGTTAGTTCTAGAAGGTGTTGAGGGTTTTCATAGAACTCGTGACCTTCAGCTTCTTCAGCATTAGTGGTTGGGCATAGACTTGGATTACTGTGATGCCGAATGGTTTGCCTTGGAAACAAGCCAAGATCACTCTGCCATTGTTGAGATTGTACCCAGGTGGTGCGTTTTGGGCTCTCTTGTTGACTGCGAGGGCTACTCCATTTCTTCTAAGGGGTTCTCGCTCACAGTGGTAGATAATGATGGTCATCTGAATTAAATTCGTCCATTCCTGTCCATTTTAGTTCGCTGATTCCGGAGACATTGATGTTCACTCTTACCATCTCCTGCTTGACCGTGTCCAATTTACCTTGATTAATGGACCTAACATTTCAGATTCCTATGCAGTATTGTTCTTTACAGACACATCCACAGCTGAGTGTCATTTCTGCTTTGGCCCAGCCACTACATCCATCTGGAGCTATTCGTCTTAGCTCCAGAAAAAATAGAGCTCTTTCCCATTAGCACACCGGATACCTTCCAGCTTGGGGGGCCCCTCTTTGGTGTCATATCTTTTTGCCTTTTCCTAATGTTCATGGGGTTCTCTAGGCAAGAATACTGAAGTGGTTTGCCACTCCTTCCTCCAGTGGACCACAGTTTGTCAGAACTCTTCACTATGGCCCGCCTGTCTTGGGCGGCCCTGCACAGCATGGCTCATAGCTCTACTGAGTTATGTAAGCCCCTTCACCACGACCAGGCTGTGATCCATGAAGGGGAATTTGCTGCTAGTAACTAGTTAGTTCTGAAAGGATTGGGCTTCCTGCTGTGCAGTTTTTAAAATGATGATCCAAGCACAGGATGGAGAGCAGAAGAGTTTCCCGTTGTTATTAAGTGCTGCTTCTTCATAATTAATAGCCTTTTAAATATTCTTAGTTTGGGGAAGGAGGGGATGCTCAGAATTGAGGATTCTCTGTAAGATCTTCAATGAGACATAAGATGGTGACTGTCCAGCTTCCCCAGGGTGTGGTCACTCTTTGATGTTGACAAAATTTGGTGCTGCTCCTTAGGGAACTGTGACTGGTGCCAAGCTGCCACAGCCTCTGGGCTCCCATAGCCGCCACTCCTCAGCTGGTGAACCAGCTCTGGGGAAGCCAGCATTGATGCTTTGGTTTCTTTGCCTTTAAAAGAGAAAAAAAATTTTAATATGCCCTGGGCCCACTTTGAGGTTTTCAGGAATTTTCCTGGGGGTATAGCCCCACAGTTTAGGAGAACTATCCAAGGCCTGGGCTCATAACAGGAGTAAAGCCCCCTTTCCCTTGTCATTACTGCTTTCCTCTTCCTGACTAATTAGCCAGCTGCTGCAGGTCTCATTAAACTTCATTAATCCTGAGTATTTGTCTATTGGAACTGCCTCAAGATAAAAAGGGAAAACTCAACTAAACATTTTTTTTGCTCCTGCTAATTACCCCGAGCTACATATTTTTATTAATTAATTGCTCTACTTACTTTCAAATCTGAATGAAGACCTTTCCCCATGCCAGACATCAGACGTTTCTCTCTCCCCTGGCTGAGGAGGCACTGCTGTGTGGTTTGGTATGTGGAGTGCCTGTAGTTATCAGGGCCAAAAATAGGATGGCTCTGGAAAGCAAGCTAAAAGGAAAACACACCTGGAGTCTGGCTGTGTATAACCTAGGCCTGTTCAAAGCTTTGAGTTGATACTGATGCCTTTAAAAAAAAAATACAGATACAATGTTAAATGATCTCATCTCTCTAAAAAAAATACATGATGGCAAAACAATCACAAAACTATTTTCTTGACTCAGTGATTCCAGAATCTAAAAAAATACTTTAAATGGGGTTTGGGATAGGAGAGGAATCATAAGACATTTCTGTGTCTAAAAGTGATGGCAGAAAGGAAGGTGTCGATCTTGGGTTTGGATTGGTGGTGACTGAGGACACGGTGAATTACACCCCTCCCCAGTGGGAGGCAGGGGAGAAGAGCACCTGCCTTGATGTACCCTGAAGAGACCCTGGTGAAAGGGAAAGAACAGCTGAAAATATGGAGGGCCTTCTGATGAGGAACTGTGTCATCACTGAATGATAAGGAAAAGTTTTGGTTTTGGAATGGTCAGGAATTAGGGTGGATGGAACTAAGAGAATTAGTTCTATGTGGTCCCTGTAGGTCAGGAATAAACTAATTCATCATTGAGACTTGAGCCTAATTTCATATTAATTGTGCTGGTAAGGTCTTTGCTGATGTACAGTTCTGTTTGGAGTAGTGAGGGCTGTGGCACCAGTCCTTGGGTCTGGCTTTGGAACTGTGCTTGCTCTGTGACTGTGGGCAAGCCACTGAACCTCTCAGAGCCTTATAGTTTACTCTTAGGCAAAATATGTTTGATGATAAGAGTACCTGCTGCACAGTGTGGTTGTGAGAATTAAGTAAGTTTGGGTGAAGTGCTTAGAAGGGTGTTGTGTGTTCTGGTAAGTGCTCCATAAACTCCTAAGTATGCAGGTGGATATGGGAGATTCCCTATTGTTCAGGATCACGTCCTTGGAACTTCCCACTTGCGTGGCTGGAGTGCTGGTAAATCAACCCCAGTGGGCTCTGATCCTCTCCTTGCTGCTGATTTGTGATGTCATCTTGAGTCAAATCTCAACTGTGAAGCTTTGACCCCTTGACTCATGTCTGATCAGTTAATCTCTCTCCAGTGCATTGCTTCTTCCTCATTGCCGTGCAGTATAATTACCTGTCATCGAGGCTGGTGTGTCATTAAACAGTAAACTGCATGGCATCTCTCTTTATTTCCCATTGCTCAGTACAGCAGTTTGCAAATACCTTTTAAAAATGGAATTTGTTTTTCCCATAAACTAAATCTGAAGTGGAACTCCAGTAAATAAAGGGTGTGAAATGGATGTTTCTGACCAAAGTACAGGTGAGAAAGTGTACTTGCAGCATGCCCTTGGGGATCCTGATTTGAAAACTTGTGCTTCTTCAGTGATTGTCACTTATTTTTGTGTTATGATAATATCCTCAGTTTCCTTATTGAAAGGGAGTATTAATATTTGTTTGCCTTATTGTGCTTGTAAGTGTTGTATAAGGTTAAATACTGATTTAGTAGTCTCCAAAAGAAAGGCATGGAACTTCAGGTTGGTGTTTTATTTATTTAGGAGTGCTCACTGAAGGCAGCATTTCACCATTTGACCCTTTGTGGTGCCCAGAGAGAATTTGTTTTTCTCTGGTGAGTGCCCATTTTCCCCCCCATACTCATCAATCTGAGACCCACTGGTGAACCTTGGTTCTCTTATCAAATAAAAATGAGTTAAACATGTTTTCCTCGTCAAATAGAAATGCCCTTGACATATTTAAAAAATGGTGTGTTCATTAACAACAACAACAACAACAAAAAAAAACAGTGCAGAAATACAGAAACAGAAATGCCTTCTACATCTGCTGCTCTCTTGGGATAATTAGAGTTAATGGTTTGAAAAGTATCTTCCTGTACCTTTTTATATACTTCAGTTCAGTTCAGTTGCTCAATCATGTCCAACTCTTTGCGACCCCATGAATTCCAGCATGCCAGGCCGCCCTCTCCATCACCAACGCCTGCAGTTCACTCAGACTCACGTCCATTGAGTCGGTGATGGCATCCAGCCATCTCATCCTCTGTCGTCCCCTTCTCCTCCTGCCCCCAATCCCTCCCAGCATCAGAGTCTTTTCCAATGAGTCAACTCTTCCCATGCGGTGGCCAAAGTATTGGAGCTTCAGCTTTAGCATCATTCCTTCCAAAGAACACCCAGGACTGATCTCCTTTAGAATGGACTGATTGAATCTCCTTGCAGTCCCAGGGACTCTCAAGAGTCTTCTCCAACACTGCAGTTCAAAAGCATCAATTCTTNTGGAGTTTCAGCTTTAGCATCATTCCTTCCAAAGAACACCCAGGACTGATCTCCTTTAGAATGGACTGATTGAATCTCCTTGCAGTCCCAGGGACTCTCAAGAGTCTTCTCCAACACTGCAGTTCAAAAGCATCAATTCTTTGGCATTCAGCTTTCTTCACAGTCCAACTCTCACATCCATACATGACCACTGGAAAAACCATAGCCTTGACTAGACGGACCTTTGTTGGCAAAGTAATGTCTCTGTTTTTGAATATGCTATCTAGGTTGGTCATAACTTTTCTTCCAAGGAGTAAGCATCTTTTAATTTCATGGCTGCAGTCACCATCTGCAGTGATTTTGGAGCCCAAAAAAATAAAGTCTGACGCTTTCCACGGTTTCCCCATCTATTTCCCATGAAGTGATGGGACCAGATGCCATGATCTTCGTTTTCTGAATGTTGAGCTTTAAGCCAACTTTTTCACTCTCCTCTCTCACTTTCATCAAGAGGCTTTCTAGTTCCTCTTCACTTTCTGCCATGGCTTCCCTGGTGGCTCAGAGGTTAAAGCGTCTGCCTGCAATGCAGGAAACCTGGATTCGATTCCTGGGCCAGGAAGGAAATGGAAACCCACTCCAGTATTCTTGCCTGGAGAATCCCATGGATGGAGGAGCTTGGTGGGCTAGAGTCCACCGGGTCGCAAAGAGTCGGACACGACTGAGAGACTTCCCTTTCACTTTCTGCCATAAGGGTGGTGTCATCTGCATATCTGAGGTGATTGATATTTCTCCTGGCAATCTTGATTCCAGCTTGTGCTTCTTCCAGCCCAGCGTTTCTCATGATGTACTCTGCATAGAAGTTAAATAAGCAGGGTGACAAGATACAGCCTTGACGTACTCCTTTTCCTATTTGGAACCAGTCTGTTGTTCCATGTCCAGTTCTAACTGTTGCTTCCTGGCCTGCATATAGGTTTCTCAAGAGGCAGGTCAGGTGGTCTGGTATTCCCATCTCTTAAATAAATAGATACTAATAGGATCATGCAAAATATATATACGATTCTGTAAGTAACTCTTCATTCGTTTCTCTTACTCTATTTTGGCATGTATATAGTGTTGTTTTATATGAATGAATCATAGTTTAATTAATCAGTCTATTAATATATTTAGTTTTTGGTCTTAGGGTGTTTTTGTTGGGGTAGGGGGCATTAAGGGCTTCGCCGTTGGTGCAGCGGTGAAGAATCCACCTACAATTCAGGAGTTCAATCCTTGGGTCAAGTCGGTAAGACCTCCTGGACAAGAAAATGGCAACCCACTCCAGAATTATTGCCTGGAGAACCCCATGGACAGAGGAGCCTGGAGGGCTACAATCCATGGGATCACAAAGAGTCTGACATGACTTAGTAATTAAACAACCTGTTGTTTTTGCCCTCCATTTATTACAATTATTTTAAAAATCTGCAATTGATGTCCTGTACATCTTTATGTATAAGTACTTCTACGAAGTATACAGAGGTGTGATTGGTACATGGAGGAAATGCATTTAAAATTTTTTTATATTGCCCGCTTACCCTCCGACCCAGTACATACCCATATATCCATTTCTCTGTGTCTTTGGCCAAGATGTTTTTCAAGTTCAAAAAACAAGAGTTTATTTTTACCTTCCTTCACCTAGTCCTGGAAGTGGAATTTCTGCTATCTACCACCCCAACGGAACATCTCTGAACCGCCAGCCCTTCCCACCCAGTTCCAAGATTATTATCTTTATAGAGTCTGTTGAGAAACAGCCAAGGTCTTTATTAGGCCATAAAATGTCCCAAAGAACAAGTCAGCTATAGCAGTAGAGTTCCCAGGCCACGTCTAGGTAACCAGGAGTCAAGCTTCTCCTGTGACAGGCCCATTCCCTTACAGATGGGTAAAACCACAGCATCCAGGTCAACACACCTGTCATAAGCCCTCAATGTTGTGAAGTGAGAGTTAACATCTTGCTTGTAGTGATGGGAGAGAAGAGGGATTGGTGAAGGCCTGCATGTGGGGTGTGTACTTTGGGACATTATAGAAGTTCTATGGAGGGACATTCCTAGTGGTCAAGTGGCTAAGACTCTGTGCTCTCAATACAGAGGTCCTGGGTTCGATCCCTGGCCAGGGAACCAGGATCTCAGGAACTCAGTTCTCACATGCTGCCACTAAGAGTTTGCATGCCACAAATGAAGATCCAGCATGCCCCAGTTAAGAACAGGTTCAGTTCAGTTCAGCCTCTCAATTGTGTCTGACTCCTTGCAACCCCATGGACTGCAGCACACCAGATTTCCCTGTCCAACACCATCTCATGGAGCCTACTCAAACTCATGTCCATTGAGCTGTTGATGTCATCCAACCATCTCATCCTCTCTCATCCCCTTCTCCTTCTGCCTTCAATCTTTCCCAGCATCAGGGTCTTTTCAAATGAGTCGTTTCTTCACATCAGGTGGCCAGAGTATTGGAGTTTCAGCTTCAGCATCAGTTCTTCCAATGAATACTCAGGATTGATCTCCTTTAGGATGGACTGGTTGGATCTCCTTGCAGTCCAAGAGACTCTGAAGAGTCTTCTCCAACACCACAGTTCAAAAGCATCAATTCTTCGGCGCTCAGCTTTCTTTATAGTCCAACTCTCACATCCATACATGACTACTAGAAAGACCATAGCTTTGACTAGATGAACCTTTGTTGGCAAAGTAATGTCTCTGCTTTTTAATATGCTGTCTAGGTTGGTCATAACTTTTTCTCCAAGGGTAAATAAATATAAATAAAAGATAAATATAAAAAAATAGGTTCTGTGGGAAGACACTTGCATTTAAGTTAAGCAACACTGTGCAACAGATTTAAGTTTCTAAGACAAATAGAACAGCAAAAAAACTAATCTTCCTGTTTACGCCCCCTTTTTGTTACTTTTTTCAGTTTAAGAAATTAAGGTAAATGACAAGTTATAAGCTAGGAAGATTCCACCAGATCCAGGGCATACCTGGTCCATTGTCTTCTGTAAAACTATGTTATAAAGCTTTGATGAGGGTTCCCATCAATGAGAAATAGATACTGATTTAAAAAAAAAAACAAAACTAGTTAACTGTCCTGCTCTCCTTTGATTAGAGTGAGGGCCTGTTCAGGGACACCCTCCGCCCAGCTGTTTGACTAGATCATTAGAGAGTTTGACTGTGAGGCCATCTCCTCCTCCAGTTTTTTTGTCCTCCTCTATTAAAGCAAGGTACAGTACACTGTGTACTTATAGAATCTTCCCACCAAAACTGTACTATTTGGCTTTGTAAGAAGTCTTGTGTGACCACTTATTCTATGTGTGGGGTTGAGGAAAAAAAAAAACCACAGAGGAAGTTAGCAGAATTGTTTAGTATTTGACCCTGCTGCTGCTGCTGCTAAGTCGCTTCAGTCGTGTCCGACTCTGTGCGACCCCGTAGACGGCAGCCCACCAGGCTCCCCCGTCCCTGGGATTCTCCAGGCAAGAACACTGCCATTTCCTTCTCTAGTGCATGAAAGTGAAAAGTGAAAGTGAAGTCGCTCAGTCGTGTCTGACTCAACAACCCACGGACTGCAGCCTACCAGGCTCCTCCGTCCATGGGAGTTTCCAGGCAAGAGTACTGGAGTGGGATGCCATTGCCTTCTCCAAGTATTTGACCCTGTGAGTGATAGTTTTCTCTTTTTCATTTTAACATCTTAAAAATAACTAAATGGTGGTTGAGCATGGGCATCAGTTATCTAGTGCTATGAATTCTTAAGGAATTGAAAATTGCTGGTAAGCTTTTTAAAACTGAAATGCAGTTGATGTAAAGTATTACCAGTTTCAGGTGTTCTACATAATGATTTAATGTTTGCATATATTAGGAAATGACCACCATAAGGTAAGAACTCAGGACTTTTAGGTGTTCTTTCCAATGTCTTCATAGCATTTACTCAGTAAATCATTGCTCATTGGGTGATAGATTGACCCAAGATGGGGAAAAAAAATGACCATAGACCTGTATGGCTGAATGTCAGATAGCAGAGTGTAGACCACTTGCTGTTCTACATGGAGTCAGTTTCCAGCAAAATAGTTGGCTGAGTTAAATATATAATCGAAGATTGGTTCAGAATTTATCAGATAGTTGGCTGAGTTAAATATATAATCGAAGATTGGGTCAGAATTTATCAAATAGTTGGCTGAGTTAAATATATAATCGGAGACTGGGTCAGAATTTATCATTCAGTTATTGCTTCTTGGATGCATAATATACAGTATGAAGTGAAATTTGGGTTTGATGCATTATGATATCATGTAGAAAATAGTGCTAAGCTCTAAAATTGTTTAGTGCAGTCCAGAGAGTAGCTTATCTTTATAGCATTATACATTTTGTATTTTCATCTTGGCACAACTGCTAATTACTTCTGAAATCCAAGTGTAGTTTGGATGTCTTTCCCCAAACACACATGAAAGTTTGGGCTTATTTAATTTTGAAGTTTGGCACTGAAGTTGGGACAGCCTTACTTAATTTATTATTCTGCCACTTCATCCCTGATAGTTTCTGTGGTGCATCATGATTACTGGCAAGAAGGGTTTTAGGTGACTAATTTCTAATGCTCTT
>SJYX01018053.1:184782-312327 GCA_006410675.1 Oreotragus oreotragus
GGAAAAAAAAAAACCACAGAGGAAGTTAGCAGAATTGTTTAGTATTTGACCCTGCTGCTGCTGCTGCTAAGTCGCTTCAGTCGTGTCCGACTCTGTGCGACCCCGTAGACGGCAGCCCACCAGGCTCCCCCGTCCCTGGGATTCTCCAGGCAAGAACGCTGCCATTTCCTTCTCTAGTGCATGAAAGTGAAAAGTGAAAGTGAAGTCGCTCAGTCGTGTCTGACTCAACAACCCACGGACTGCAGCCTACCAGGCTCCTCCGTCCATGGGAGTTTCCAGGCAAGAGTACTGGAGTGGGATGCCATTGCCTTCTCCAAGTATTTGACCCTGTGAGTGATAGTTTTCTCTTTTTCATTTTAACATCTTAAAAATAACTAAATGGTGGTTGAGCATGGGCATCAGTTATCTAGTGCTATGAATTCTTAAGGAATTGAAAATTGCTGGTAAGCTTTTTAAAACTGAAATGCAGTTGATGTAAAGTATTACCAGTTTCAGGTGTTCTACATAATGATTTAATGTTTGCATATATTAGGAAATGACCACCATAAGGTAAGAACTCAGGACTTTTAGGTGTTCTTTCCAATGTCTTCATAGCATTTACTCAGTAAATCATTGCTCATTGGGTGATAGATTGACCCAAGATGGGGAAAAAAATGACCATAGACCTGTATGGCTGAATGTCAGATAGTAGAGTGTAGACCACTTGCTGTTCCACATGGAGTCAGTTTCCAGCAAAATAGTTGGCTGAGTTAAATATATAATCGAAGATTGGTTCAGAATTTATCAGATAGTTGGCTGAGTTAAATATATAATCGAAGATTGGGTCAGAATTTATCAAATAGTTGGCTGAGTTAAATATATAATCGGAGACTGGGTCAGAATTTATCATTCAGTTATTGCTTCTTGGATGCATAATATACAGTATGAAGTGAAATTTGGGTTTGATGCATTATGATATCATGTAGAAAATAGTGCTAAGCTCTAAAATTGTTTAGTGCAGTCCAGAGAGTAGCTTATCTTTATAGCATTATACATTTTGTATTTTCATCTTGGCACAACTGCTAATTACTTCTGAAATCCAAGTGTAGTTTGGATGTCTTTCCCCAAACACACATGAAAGCTTGGGCTTATTTAATTTTGAAGTTTGGCACTGAAGTTGGGACAGCCTTACTTAATTTATTATTCTGCCACTTCATCCCTGATAGTTTCTGTGGTGCATCATGATTACTGGCAAGAAGGGTTTTAGGTGACTAATTTCTAATGCTCTTTAGGAAAGAAGCCAGTTTTAAAATTTCATTTCGTTTGTTTTTATATATAACTTCTCACTAAGTGAAACCTTGTCATCATCATATAGATACAAGTGATAGCAGGCATCGCTGTGGCTTCTTTGTTTCAAAATGCCAGTTCTTTTTAGATTAAATGTACACACACCCACTCCAGCACTCTTGCCTGGAGAATCCCATGGATGGAGGAGCCTGGTGGGCTGCAGTCCATGGGGTCATGACGAGTCGGACATGACTGAGCGACTTCCCTTTCACTTTTCATTTTCATGGATTGGAGAAGGAAATGGCAACGCACTCCAGTGTTCTTGCCTGGAGAATCCCAGGGACGGGGGAGCCTGGTGGGCTGCCGTCTATGGGGTCACACAGAGTCGGACACGACTGAAGTGAATTAATAGCAGCAGCCTTCTTTGGAGGCCTTCCATGATACCTTAGATTTTTGTTACATGGGTGCTTCCATAGTCACTTCATTCAGAGATGATTATTTTAGTAAACACTGTTGTTGTTGTTGTCATTTAGATGCTAAGTCATGTCTCACTCTTCTAGGGCCCATGGGACTGGAGCCCACCAGGCCTCTCTGTCCATGGGATTTCCTAGGCAAGAATACTGGAGTGGGTTGGTATTTCCTTCTGCAGGGTGTCTTCCTAACCCAGGGATTGAACCTGCGTCTCCTGCACTGGCAGGTGGATTCCTTAGCAGTGAGCCACCAGGGAAGCCCAGTGAACACTATGCGTGCATGCTAAGTCACTTCATTTGTGTCCAACTCTTTGCGACCTCATGGGCCGTAGCCCGCCGCTGCTCTGTCAGTGGGATTCTCCAAGCAAGAATACTGAAGTGGGTTGAAATGCCTTCCCCCTCCCTCCAGGGGATCTTCCCTATCCGTGTGTCAACATCTCTCACATCTACTGCATTGACAGGCTGGTTCTTTACCATTAGCGCCACCTGGGTTTTCTTGTTGCCTCTGACAGTAAACACTATACTATTCATGAAAAGCAGACAGCTTTAGGGTGACTTTTAAGTCTTTGCTCCTTCCTTCTTGTTTATGTGGTTTAAAACAAGAGTCTTTTGGATCTGAGCTTTTTGTCCTCAGTGAATTGCAGTTAATTTGGATATCCTCATTGTATAGACTGCTGCTGCTGCTGCTGCTAAGTCACTTCAGTCGTGTCCGACTCTGTGTGACCCCATAGACGGCAGCCCACCAGGCTCCCCCATCCCTGGGATTCTCCAGGCAAGAATACTGGAGTGGGTTGCCATTTCCTTCTCCAATGCATGAAAGAGAAAAGTAAAAGTGAAGTCGCTCAGTCTGTCCGACTGTTAGCGACCCCATGGACTGCAGCCCACCAGGCTACTCCGTCCATTGGATTTTCCAGGCAAGAGTACTGGGGTGGGGTGCCATTGCCTTCCCCGATTGTATAGACTAGCTATCAGGAACTGTACGGAGAGGCTGGAGTTAGTGCAGTCATCTTGTTGGCAGCATCAGCCTCTCTGAAAACACCCAAGTAGTAAGTATCCTCTTGTATCTTGAGTATTTGACAATAATGTGACTCTAGTGTATGAAAGACATTTCTATTTTACTCGCTGCACCATTGACCTGAAGAATTCTGGAAAACTAGAGAAGATAGAAAAATCATCAAGAGCTGGGGTATGCGCTATTTGATTTTCAATGTACTGTCTAGAATAGCTCCCTTTTTTGCTCATTACATAAAAAAAGGTGCATAGCAAACTCCTCTCTTACCACATGTACCTAAGAGTCCTGTAATACAGACCTCCCTTTAAGCCCTTGAAAATGAATTGCAGGAAAAGCCCTTGACAATGGCTTGCAGAGTTTTACCTTTACCTGTGAATTTGTGTGCCACATAGTAGTCTGGTTTAGAATATATTATTCACTTTTTCTTTAGTTGTTGTTTAGAAAAAGTAATACCACACAGACACACACCTTCATATATTGCAATTAAATTACCTTCATAAAGTTTTTAGTGTACGTATTATGTTTGCCCCTTAGAAAATTCTCTCCTAGTTAGTCTATATTAATGTGAGCATTCTGCATAAAAGTTTATTAAGGATGTACCATCTTTTTAGATCCAAACCTGTTCCATCTTTTGAGTATATTACAAATTACCCTCAGTTCACCTTGACCTAATATTTTGTAATCTCCCAGGAAGGACTGGGGAGGAGAGGTGATGGTGAATAAAATGTCCTTCAGAGTAAGACTCGAGGGCCTGAGGTGTGTGTGTGTGTGCACGTGTGCAGGGGGCAGGGGGGAGCGTGGGATCTGGGCCCAGCCTCCTGGCTCTTCCTCGTCCTTTGAACAGGAAGTGAAGGTTCCTTGAGTTCCAGTGTGTGGTGCTCACCATGCCCTGTCTCTCCTGACAGCTGGGGTAGTGCTGTTAATCCTGTTGTGTGATGGTAACCAGATAAATTCTCCTCAGCTGAGAGGGTCCCCCACCTCCCCACCCTGCCCCTGCCTGACCTGATGTATGGGCAGAGTCCTAGCAAAAGAACTTAAAAAAGAAAGTGCATGTGACCATAGCACATCAGCCCAGCTGCATGTCCTTGAAAACAGAAGGTAGCAAATGGGATATGGGACCAAGGATATTCTAAAAGATGTTTTAAACCTGGATTCGACAAACCTTTTCTGTGGAGATCAGATAGAAACTATGTTAGGCTTTACCACCATCCAGGGTCTCCATCTTGTCTCCTCATCGCCCTTCAGTGACCCTTCCCAACCCTCAAAAGAATGAAAAAGCCCTCTAGCTCCCAGGCTGTACAGAAACAGACTCTAAGGCCAGAGTTTGCTAATGCCTGTTTTAAATTTTGGTCATGAAGAAATTGAGCCGAGATGGATGGCTGGGATTTTTGTAATGTGTTTTCCGCAAGCGCTGTGGAAGGGGATGTGAGTGGGAACTTCGGGATTCCTTTAGGTTCTGATCCTGGGTGTGCCTTTGCTAGCCAGATGCCCTCAACAGAATCCCCAGAAGCTTTCTGGACCTTGTCTAGTCAGAACTGGCAGCTTATAATAAGGTACTGCTGCAGCGTCCACCAGTGCATAGGAGCGGAGGAGGACTCACTTCATCCCTCACCCTCTTGATTTCCCTGGCTGCAGTTTCAGGCTGGTTCCTGCTGGCCTGACCCACAGAGATGGAGAGTAGCAGAGCCAGTGGGAAGGATTTCTGTCTGTGAAGGTGTTTTGAAGCATGCCACAAATTTTCTAGGCAGGTTAAGCAGATGATTTCTGAATGTTTCTTCCTGAGGTTGTGTCTCTGTTTCAAGGCACTCACTCATCCCTTCTGGTTTGGTGGTGTTCACCCTGGTTCTCATCTCAGGGGAGTCAGTGATACTGTTTTGCCTTGGTTTTCAGAGTTGGCTCCTACCATCACCTCCAGCTCCTTCACAGCCTTGGCATTGGTGTTTGTGACTTTTAAGGGGCTCACCTTGAGGTGATAACCATGGCAGAGCGGGATCCCTGGAACAGGACCTGCTTTCTCAGTTCATCACTGCAGCCTCCTCCAGAGCTCCCCATGTGCCTTGGTTTCCACCCTGGCAGAGCTGGGCTATTCTGCTCACAAAAAAAGACCCTCAGGAAGCTGCAAGCCCTGCTCCCTGACATAAACTGTAGGCGCTGGGTTATGGGGAGTTCACGATTGTTTTATAGTCTGCACATCAGAGTGTTAAGTGTTAGCAGAGAATTTCATATTTACTACACATGCATTTAGAACAGATGTTTACATGTGTTTTGTCCATGAAGCTGGTTAAACTGTTGGGAAAGTATTTTAGCTCAAGTTCTATTTATATACAAATCAGCAAACACAAATTAAAGGCCCCCAGACTAATCCGT
Source organism: Oreotragus oreotragus (assembly GCA_006410675.1). Lineage (NCBI taxonomy): Eukaryota > Metazoa > Chordata > Mammalia > Artiodactyla > Bovidae > Oreotragus > Oreotragus oreotragus. The sequence goes on from SJYX01018053.1 coordinate 189,898, forward strand.
CACGGGGCCTTCAGTCAGAAGATTAGTTTCCTTCCTTCCTTTTGCTGCCTCAAGATAACAGTTTGATTCTCTATTATCAATTCAGCCAGTTGCCTGTTTCCGGTTTCCTGCTCTGTGTATTTTGCATGTCACTCTTGGGAAATGATTTATTTATTTTTTCAAGCCAAGGCACATATGGGGCCACCACCCTACTGTATTCTTTTGTTTTGAGTTAGAATTCTTTAAAAAGAAAAAGAAAAAAACCTCAAGAATTGGGCTTTAGTGGATAAATTGTTAAAATTAGTATAAATTAAGTCTTGTGACTTTTGGCTTGTTTGGGTCATGTTGAAATAGTGTTATAATTATACCCTTCTGTGTTTTTGCAGCTTCACTCTTATTGTATGGGCATGTGGTGGCATGTGGTGTCCCCAAACAAAGCAGGAACAAACAAAATTCTGTGAAACAACTTTTTAGATTAGCTTTTGGACCCCTTCTTATCTGAAAGACAGTATCACAAAATTGCATTTTTATCATTTATCAGACCCCGAAGAACAGTTGCAGTTCAGTTTTCTTCATGAACAGTTGGAACCAGCAGCAGAAGCCACAGGACTTAACTTGGGAGCTTATTTGTTGGGCACTGGATGTTCAGCAAACGTTTATTGTGCATCCTCCACCCGCCAGTCTCCAGGCACATGCTAAGGCTCTAAGTGGATATGGAGTTGGGTCCTTGCCCTGGATGTAGTTACAGACTAGTTAAGGAGATAGGGCACAGGGTACATAATAAACAGAGGAGAGAGACAGAGACTTCATCCCATCAAGTACATTCCTCTTGGAAGAACTAATCTTGGCCTGGGTCTTAAAAGAAGTACTTTCCAGGTTAAGAGAATGCTGTAAGCAAAGGTGGAGGAAAGGAATGTGCAAAGGAGTGTTGAGAACGTGATGAGTGAGGATCTTTTGGGTTGGATTTGAGCAGGGAGATGGGTGGGTATTGGGAAGGATCCCAGAGAAAGCAGGTGTCCTGCCAGAGGTTGTTTCAGTTCAGTTCAGTCACTCAGTCGTGTCTGACTCTTTGCGACCCCATGAATCGCAGCGCGCCAGGCCTCCCTGTCTATCTGTTTAGGACCCTTGCATGCCAGGCTCAGATTGGACTGTCTTGTAGATGGCTGCTGGACACTGAAGGTGCTGTTGCAGTNAGTTCAGTCACTCAGTCGTGTCTGACTCTTTGCGACCCCATGAATCGCAGCGCGCCAGGCCTCCCTGTCTATCTGTTTAGGACCCTTGCATGCCAGGCTCAGATTGGACTGTCTTGTAGATGGCTGCTGGACACTGAAGGTGCTGTTGCAGTGGTATACCTTTGAAACACCACTGTTTGGAGGAGACAATTCTGGCACTGATGTTTAAGAAGGGTAAGGATAGTAAAGGCAAGGGATTTCAGTAACTGTTGGATGATGGAGCCTGAACACATCCTTACTGTAGTGGGTTTTACCTTTCAAACACCCAGAAAATACATTGCTGAGGTCATCCTCATGGCAGCTGTACTGCTTTGTAATATTTTTTGTTATTTTTTAAATTCCCATGTAGTTTCCCCAGCTAGGCTTTCATTTCAACAAGGGCAAGTCTTAGAGAGTTCTGCCTGAAGTATGCACTTTGTAAATACTGGAGCGTAGTAATACTCTCCATTTCAGATGAGTCCTAACTCAGCTTGCTGTACAGTATTGTTGATTTAAGTAGCTACCTGTGGGATGTATTCAAGGAATGATTGTCTTGTCTCCTTTTGATTTCTGCTTCCATTCTGTAACTCATTTCCTTCTCTGAACCCAAGTCTATACCTAAAAGTTACATGGTTGTCAACTCTTGCTTAAGATAGGTGACCATCTTAGCATACCTGAGGAAGATGCAGATAGAAAACACTGGGTTACACCAACAGGTTCTGACTGTTTGAAAAGTAGAAAAAAAATTTTCCCTCTTTCAGTCAGGTATAAATTCAGTCATTGAGAGAATAATAAAGGGAGTCATTTGTCAGTCCTTGTTTCTGTACTGGTGTCCCACATCCCGGACCAAGTTAATCTTCTGAGTTAGTGAGCTTTGAGAAAGTGTAAATTATTGTTCAGTGGCATGATATCGTCATCTTGTAAAATTCTATTTTCAGGAAAGAGCGCCATGCTAGAGAGTCACATGTAATTCACCCCTTCCAATCAGAGGCCAATGCAGATGTTGCTACTCACTCAAGGTTGGGTTTCTTACTTGCTTCCCAGTGGTCCTCACTGACCTGGTGATTGGCTAGTTGATGTCTGAGCCTTTCGGGCTAAGAAGACAGCTGGTTGGATCTTCGTGTTTGGAACTGCTTTTCAGTTCTAGGTTCTCAGGGCTCCACGGTAGAATGTGTGTCCTGGCAAACTTAGTTTTGAGAGCAGCCTTACGAGTCCTTTCTAACTGCCAGCCCCTGCACCTACACACTGACCATCTCACCAGACTCTCTCCCTCAGAGGGCTAGGGCTTCATTTTGCCCTTTCCTCATGTGGTTCCCCACTTTTCTTGATTCTGAGGGTTGCACCTCTGATATGTTTGTTGCCGTTTAGTCACTCTTTTGTGACCCCCATGGACTGTAGCCTGCTAGACTCCTGTCCATGGGATTCTCCAGGCAAGAATACTGGAGTGGGTTTTCGTGCCCTCCTCCAGGGGATCTCCCCGACCCAGGGATCAAAGGTCCCCACTTTAATGCTTCTGGACTGCTGGTGCTCTGGCTGCTTCAAGTCCGAGCTTGTACTGGTGGGTGTGCAGTGACATTTAGGTTGCCAAGAGGTGGCCAAGTCTTCAGGGCTTGAAGGGATTGAAACCATCTTGGGTTTCGGTCTGTGCACCACATTGTGACTGTCATGCAAAAAGAGATCAGTGAGGAGTGTTCAGACCTGAAGGCTTTTACGTGAAGGAGTGAGATCTATTTTCCATAGCATCAGAGGTGGAGCAGGCTTCCTTGGCAGGCCACAGAGCCATCTAGTCTTGATGGAGACAGCACCCCAACAGTTGGAGCTGCTCAGTGATGGAGTGGACCCTTTAACAAAGTATAAACTTGGATTACGATGATGAGATTAGAGTGATTGATGGTATTATCATTGAAACGTTTTTTCTTTTGAATGTTGTGGTAGAGGCATCATTGCACAGTGATTGAGAACTGGGCTTTGGAGCCAGCCTGCCTTGGAGGGTTAATAGATCCCGCGTCATGGAGTAGTTAGGGGAGTAAAGCACACAGATTGGTTCCAGGGATACAGTAAGTATGTGGTGAATGGTATTGTTATTTTAAAGAGAAAGAACAAGTTGTTTTCTTTCTGTATAACTATTAGCCTCCTGCTCTACTGTATACACACAGTTCCCCCTTAAAAAAATTTTTTTTTAAATAGCTGGTCCAGGTGCAGTAGAAGGGAGATTTTGCTTTTGAAAGAAAGTTGACTCAGGGACTGCCCCGATTGTCCAGGACTTTGCCTTCCAATGCAGGGGATGCGGGTTTGATCCCTGGCCAATTAAAAAATAAAACAGAAGCAGTACTGTAACAAATTCAGTAAAGACTTAAAGAAAGAAAAGAAAGTTGACTCAGATGACTTGCAAGGCCTTGTTCTACCCTGAGATATGATTCCATGATCCTTGGTAAGGTACTTGAATGGATGGAGTTGTTGAACAGGCTAACTTTCCTGGGAAAGGGAGAGAGTGAGAGAAGAGTGTGAGAGTTAGAACGTGCCAGGCACTTTGATGTCCTCTCATTGAATGCCAGAACCACCTTTAGGTGAGTCCCTCTGCGTAAGTGTAAGGCCAGAGGTGAAGGGCAAGCACGGCTGAAATGCATTCACAGGGAGCAGTTGTGGGGCATCTGTTCCTTGCAGACGCCACTGCTGAGTTTGGGGCAGAGATGGATGGGAATTTGCCACAATGTCAGGCTCCTCAGGGCGGATTCTGAGGCAGAGATACAGGCATAATTTGGATTGATTAACAGCAGTATGTGGCCTTGAAAGGGCAAAGAAGGGTGCAGATGGCATAGGGGACAGAAATGCCCATGTTACACTGACTGCCACTAAGCCCACTGCCTGTCCTTCTACCCTGCCAGAAAGTGGCAGCTCTTTGTGGAACTGAATGAGCCTGAGGGCAGGGAGTTTCTGTTGCCATCAGCCAACAAGCACACCATCCAGGTCAAAAAGCCATATGCTCTCAGGAGCAGAATGGCCCCCAGTTGAGAACCACTGGTCTAAATAAGCAGGTCAAGTGGAGCTTGTAAGGGCTCCCTTTTCCAGAGCTGCTCCTACTTGTAGAACTAGAAGTAGGCGCTCTTTTCCTCTGGTGCTCCGGTTGCCTCCTTACTTAGCTCAGGCCCAGCGAAAGCAGTTTAAAGTGGGGAACATGCCTCTGAACTGTCTTCCATTGTCTGCCTCTAGGGCCCCCAGCTCCTCCTTGGGCAGGCATCTGGCCAGATCTGCCCCGGCCTTGCTGGTTTGGGAGTGCAGGGGTGATGTCATTGCACCTTCCTGGGAAGGGCAGAACAAAGGATGGAGTCCCCAAAGACAGGAGGCCTCATCCTCAGCTGGCCTGCTGGGGAGATTTTTTTTCCCCTCCCTTTCCCTCCTTCCGGCTTCAGAAGTATTTGTTTTTCACCAAGTACTCCATTGTAAGAGGACATGCTAAGCCAGCCCGGCTCTGTGTCTCTCGGCTGAGCCCATTTCCTTCCCCTCATGTGTCGTAAGGGCATTGGTTCTGGACCAGTCCCTGGATGGAATCTTCCATGCCTTTTCCAGTGAGTGGTGCAAGCCGCAGGCCTGAAGAACTTGAACCCTCTGGCTTTTCTAGCGCACTCACGCCACGCAGAGCTTGCTCTTGAGGCTGGAGGCAGAGGAGAGAGCGAGATGTGGGAGAGAGGGCTAGAGAGCAAGTTCTCCTTCTTTCTGTTTAGATTTGGTCTTGAACTTCTCTCTCTTCTTCTTTCCCCACTTCTTCTTGGAGGTCCTGAGGACCATAGCCTCCCTGGAGAGCCTCCCCCTCACAGAGCCTCAGCCTCTTCTCTTTCCGCTCATCTCCCTCTGTTCCATCCCCCTGTGACCTCGTTGTTTGCATCTTCCCAAGGATGAGGGTTGGGGTTGGGCTCTGACTCCTCAGGACAGGGTGCTGTAGGGGTGGTTGACTGTCTCTGGAAGGAGATCCTCGGAGTCTCCTCGTAAAGGAACCTCTTCATTCAGAACCTGAAAGAAGCCAGAGGTGTTTCTATAAGGTGAGATTCACCCGAAGGAGTGACAGTTGGCTGGGGACACATGTGGTACTTGTTTATTTAGGAATAACTTTATTCAAGCAGGTTTTCGTTTCCATCTTGTTCCCATGAGAGGCTGTGTGGTAGTGGAGCCCCAGACCCTTTAATTACAGCCTAGGATACCATCAAGAGCTTTATTAAAGACATTTCCAACCAGGTAGCACATAAAAGATATATAATTTAGAAAGAAATTAGCTGACCTGAACACCTCTGAACCACAAGTCACTCTCCATCTGTGGCATGCCCCTAGGGGAAGCCTCACGTGTCTGTGTGCTCTGCTCTGGACCTACTCTTGCAGAACAGCCAACCTAAGGCCAAAAAATGTAGCTCCCATATCCCTCTTGTAAAGATACCAGCCATCAGGATGATTATGTGATTAATAATGCATGGGGTCTTTTCTTTGCCACCGATCATGATGTTACTGGCGCAGCTCCTTTTTCACTCTCCACTCTGGCCCTCACTGCTTTTTTCCTTGTTCCCTCAGTCCTGACCTCTTTGATCTTTTGTCTGTTTTCAGTAGGCCTTTGTCGTGGGGGAAGGCCCTCTTTTCCTCTGGTGGGCTGTTCTCTCAGGGGAGGTTGGGCCAGGCGAGCTGTTGGCTATGCAGGTGGGCAGCTGTCTTGGAAGGTGCCCCAGTGGCCTCACCTGCCTGGTTGGCAGCAGTAAAGGCTCATCTCTTATCTCTGTCTCAGATGATAAAGAATAGGCCTGCAGTGCAAAAGACCCAGGCTTAATCCCTGGGTCAGGAAGATCCCCTGGAGAAGGAAATGGCAACCCACTCCAGTATTCTTGCCTGGAGAATCCCGTGGACAGAGGAGACTGGTGGGCAATAGTCCATGGCGTCACAAAGAGTCAGACATGACTGAGTGATTCACACAGACTTGTCTCTGTCTAGCTTCCTCCCTGTGATGGGTGGAGGCCTTAGCAGAACCTTCCAGGCAGATATTCCTAGGGCCCCCTGGCCGTCCTGGGAACCCAGAACACCCAGGCCTCCAAGTACACACCTCATCAGCAAGGCTGCTTTTCACTTGTCCCTCGGTGGTGCAGAAATACATAAAACATTGTTGGGGTCTCCTCCCTTTCTTGTAGTTTCTTCTTGGTGGGCTTGGGGCTCACACAGGAAAGAGGAAGTCTTGGGTCCTTTCAGGACAAATTCATGCTGATGGCGGTGGGGTGAGTATGTGATTAAAGGATAGCTTGGTAGAGAACAGTTGGAGTTTGAGTTAGTGGGCCCCGGGCACACTCTTTGGCTCTCTGCTGAGCTTGGTAGAGAACAGTCAAGGAGTTTGAATCAGTGGCCTGGGCACACTCCGTGGCTCTTTGTTGAAGATCTGCAATGGCCTGCGTTTAAAACACTCCACAGAGCAAGGAGATGGGAAGCCTGTTTGTATGGGGTGCGAAGGGCCTGTTCCAGGCAGTTGGGTCTAGAGTTTCTGGCTTTGGCTTGGACAGACTGGTCGCTGAGGCTAAAAGCTTAATCCTGTCTCCTTGATGATTTAGATGTACAACCAGCCCACTTTAGACCGTAAACCGATAGTGGCCTTTTCCACGAACACTCGAAGCTTGGAAATGATGGTGGTCCACTCACTCTACGGAAGGGGACAGAGCCCAGGGTCTCAGCACATATTTGACAAAGTCTCCTCAGGCCCATGCCTTGCTCTCCCCGGGCTCGGCCAACGCTCCTTGTACTCCGCCACATTGCCCACCATTTTCTCTGTTGTTCACTGAACATCCAGCTAAGCAGGCGAAAGGGTCGTAGCAGATCAAGGTCACGGGTGAGTTTGTCTTGTCCGGTGATGCCTGATCCTTTGTACACGAGGGAGGCAGTTGCTAGCCGTCTGCTGAGCTTTTCTGCCCCATGTCCTTCGGCACACCTTGTGCTTCCCCTACACTTGCCTTTGGCGGAGTGACCACTGTGACACACGTTAGAAACTTCACCAGCCAAGTATTGTACTATCGGGCAGCACTGCCCACCATGGCCTTCCATATCCTGCTGCCTCCTCAGCGAGGTGGGGGACGATGAAGTGAGTGAAGCAAAGGATGCTCTGCTGGTGGTTATGCTTAGGGGCTCAGACAGTCAAGGGTTGTCCAGTTCTTCTGTTCCCGAGTTGTCGACTTTGAGGTTCATTACAGTTGAGCTTTGCTCTTTTTCCTTTGCTGGCATCTCATGCCCCTCACCCACCACCCCCAGGCTGTGATTGGTGGTAAAGCAAGTTCTCCTCTGCTTACAGATGAACGTGAAGCTGTGCAAAAGAAGACCTTCACCAAGTGGGTCAACTCCCACCTTGCCCGGGTGTCCTGCCGGATCACGGATCTGTACACTGACCTTCGGGATGGACGGATGCTCATCAAGCTACTGGAGGTCCTCTCTGGAGAGAGGCTGGTAAGGGGGGATGGGGGGTGGCGGCTGTGAAGTGTCTTATCCCATAGGTGGGGAAATGTCTTTGAAAAATCAAGTCTGGGCTTGTCTCTTGTAGATTTATGCAGTTAATGACTGATACTTGTGAGGCGCAGAGGCTTAATGAGTGTGATGAGCTCGGTGGGGAAAGCTCCAGGGTAGTGTTCTGAATCTGGATGATTTTCTTGAATTGTAATGAAGTGGCCTTGTTCTGGCTATTGGCAAAGTTACTGTCTTTGGTCAGAAAGATCCTGGCTGGTGTCCCCTGTTAAACAGTATGATGCTGGAAATTTAAGGACCAGTCTTGGGCGCTGGCTTCCAGGATGAATCTGTATCCCTTGAGATCATGGAATAATTCTAAACGTGTGTCTTAATGATTCTCTGGAAAATCTGAGGTGGCATTTTAAGGTAGCAGGAACTGAGTTCAGTAGTCTTCGGTGTTTTTTTGTTTCTTCCATGCACAGTTTTTATTCTGGGCTGGAAGGAGAGGCTGGTGTTTTGTCTCCTTGGAAACCTGGAGCTTCTGATGAAATCACCCAGCCTTTTTGAGCAGAGGAGTTGTCAGCCTATTGTGAAAATGTTCTCCCCATTCTGTTTCCCCAGAGCTCCCACCGCTGTCTCCGATGTGACTTTTGTTTGTGAACCTTAGACCCAAGAATCTTAACGCAGTCACTGTAACTGGCCCAACAGGTTTTTTCTGGCCTTGGTGTAGAGATGGATGCCGTCTTCTACCAGAGCATAGACAGTTCCATAGGTAGCGGTGGGGCCAAGCCAAAGGCTGACGCCCAGGGATCAAGCCCACATCTGCAGTGACAGCACCAGGAAAATATGATGCTGGTGGTTGGCAGGGCTGCCAGAAAGCCTTATTTTTAACTTGATCTCCACCCTGCAACTTGACAGCCACATTGGGTCTGTAAGCAGGCCAACCCATATACCTCTAACCATAGGCAGAGGTTGTCCCCTGTCCTAACATTATCCCACAGACAGAACTGCCTCTTTGAGCCCGGTTAGTAATAGTCAGGTTTCTGTCTCCCGACCCCCCCCCACCCCCACCCCCATTCAGGAACACGGTCCCCAAAAGAGAGTGAAGCCCCATCTCTTCTCCAGCACCTCTGGTCCACGTTTTTTGTTCCTGAGCATGCACGTCTTGCTGCCTCATTTTCTTTGAGAGGTTATGGGTCAAACTGTACAAGCCAAACAGACAAAGGAGGCTCCTGCCTCCACGGCCGTGATGCCTCCTTGAAAGCAGTCTGTGAGCAATGGGGGCAGTGGGTTCACACGGGGAGGGCTGGTCATTTAGTGCATTTTGGTTTGTTTTTTGACAGTCTAGACCAGAAATATTGTGATATGCACCTTTAAATATAATTTTTGTAACCAGACTTTCTCACCAACACTACTCCCTCCCCCTATTTTTCCCTCTTAATGTTTAACCGAGTGTAATTGTCTGTTGATTTGGGGTGGGGGGAATGATGTTTTGAAAGTAGCTAAAAAAATCATTAAAGGTTATGTGAAAATTAGTTTGAACATTTATTTTTGTCCCAGTACAGTCTCATGGGGAGCAAATGGTTCACCCTGGAAGGCCTGTAGTTCTTTTATACCAAAAAGATTGTTGTCTGTGATAATGTCCACATAATAAATGGGGTCAAGCCCATTGGCCTTCATTCTGAACAGGACAACAAAAATATGAGAAGAAAAAAGCAGCCAACAAAGCATATTTCTTGGTTGTTTGTAGAAACCTCCCACTCCTGTCTTTATTTGCTGCCAGCAGGATATATATTTTCTTTTTTTTCTTTTTGCAGTGACCTAGAGCCCTGGGAGAGCAGGGGTGAAGGGACATGAGGGGGCTGCTGTCTGCGTCCTCTCGGGCAGTCAGGGGCAGAGGTTGTCTTTAGCAGTGCCCTGCCACTTGGTAAAACCCCGAGTGCCTTGGCTTGTTTTGCTATCCATTCCTCCCAGCCAGCTCTGACTGTCGGCTGGGGAGTCTGATCAGTCTTCTTATTCCAAAAGTGAGGATACCGTGGGGAGTTCCCTGGTGGTCCAGGTGGCAGGACTCTGAGCTCTCACTAACGAGAGCCCTGGTTCCATCCCTGGTCAGGGAGCTGAGATCCTACAGACTATACCACAAGGCCAAAAAAAAAAAAAAAAAAAGAATGTTAAAAAAAAAGTAAGGATACCATAGATAGGCTTTCCTAGTGGCTCAGATGATATAGAATCTACCAGCATGCAGGAGACCCAGGTTTGATCCCTTGGTTGGGAAGATCTTCTGGAGAAGGGCATGGCAACCCTCTCCAGTTTTCTTGCCAAGAGAATTCCATGGATAGAGGATCCTGGCAGGCTACAGTCCATGGGATCAGGAAAGAGTCAGACATGACTGACTAACACCATAGAAAGAGCGAGCTACAGCTCTTATTCATTTGTACTGGAGATTTTTGGCTCTTTTGGCCCTGTGGCTTATCTGATTCATGGAGTCTTCTGGAAAAGACACAGACCACACTCTGCTGTTGGCCACAGATGCTGCCAGGGACTCGCGTTAGAGATGCTCCCCAAGGAAGAGAAAATTCATCTGTGAGGGCTTGCCCCAAACGATTCTTGAATGTTCAGATTCCAAAATGAGCGCTATTGCTAGAACTTCCAGGCCTAGGTAGATTAATGTCCACAGATAAATGTGTATCATCAGATAACATTCAGTCAGCTCTGGGCTTTCTGCACCAGTGATCCAAATCCCTGGGCTACACAAACATTTGCACTCCATCTGCAGCTGTGTCTCCGGCGGCATTTCAGCACAAGCATGCACCACCAACTTGGCAGCGTGTAGGAGATAGATGTTTGAGGGACTGGAGTATCTAAATTTATTTTATTAGCAGATTCTTGGAGCCAGCTCATCCTCCTTCACCGAGGAGGAAGTTTTTCTTGATTTTTTACCATGCAAAGTTCAAAAAAACAGATTCGCTTAATGACCCTACCCTGCATTTCGACTTAATAAAATCTAGGTTAGATTTGAGCAGGTTTGGGGTTAGATGTTGGAGTTATCAAGACACTTGATTCTTAAGTACTGTAGGACATGAGAAGGCAGGAATCTCCCCCACCCACCCCTAGTCCTGACTTGGGTTGGCTCCATGTCGCTGTCTTTGCCTCAAGGTGTGTTAGCTCATGGGGAAGTGAGGAATCTCTGAGGTTGAGCCCGGAAGCTGCTGCAGACTGGAATTGGGTTGATGACAAAACCATTCCTTTCCAGTGTGTTACTCTGAAATTACCATGGACTATAACTTCATAAATATATGACTTTAAAGTTCCATAAAGATTATAGACCACCCCTTACATATATACAATGGAATATTACTCATCCCATTATAAAGGATGAAATAATGCCATTTGCAGCAACATGGATGGACCTGGAGAGTGTCATACTGAGTGAAGTAAGTCAGACAGAGAAGTAGAAATATTGTATGACATCCCTTATTTAAGGAATCTAAAAGGAAATGGTGGAAATGAACTTACAAAATAGAAAGAGACTCACAGACTTAGAAAACTAACTTACGGTTGCCAGGGAGAAGGGACAGTTAAGGAGTCTGGGATGGACATGTACACACTGCGGTATTCTAAATGGATAACCAGCAAGGACCTACTGTATAACACATGGAACTCTGCTCAGTGTTAGGTGGCAGCCTGGATGGAGGAGGGTTTGGGGGAGAATGGATGCATGGATAGGTGTGGCTGAGTCCCTTCACTCTTCACCTGAAACTATCACAGCATTGTCTATCAGCTGTACCCTAATGCAAAACAAAAAGTTAAAATATAAAGAAGGCCCCTCTCAAAGAATATAGACCACCTTTGATTTTGGCGTCAACTGACCAGATAGACGCGGTGAGCACAGAGCCTGTGCTGGTTACTTTGTCATTAGTTGCAGGTCCCAAAGCCAGATTAGAAATGGGACTTGAAGGGTTAGGGTTGCGTGACCCACTGATATTTGGAAGGAGTGAGGCCTCTGGACTTTGAGACTGAAGTAGAGCCCACAGGTCCTCAAATGGTTCTGTGTGAAATGGTTTCCTGCCTTACTCCTGCCAGACTGAGCCCTCTTCTCTGATCAAGAGGACAAGGTTTTCTGAACACCTCTACTCTCCCCCAGCTCCCACTGTTACCAATAACAGGTATCACTGATTTCTGCTTGCCTGTCATTTTCCTAATATTCTGTCTTCTTATTCTGTTAATCAGTCTCAAACAAAAACGGGATTTTTTTTTTAACCACCGTTAATTCCAAAACAGGCTGAACTAGGTGGAGAAGATATACTTACCATGAGATTTGCTAAGCCTTAAATAAATCCCATGTTGAATTACCCTGAGTGCATTTTATATAAAACCTTTGGTAGGAGAACTGTGCTGGCATGTATTGTTGTAGAGAAAGGATTTTATGGACTGGCCACAGAACCTGCCTGTTTTTTATATCTCTTCTGAGGGAGAATTTGCTTTTGTTCTAAACAACCAGCCAGAGAAGAATGTCCCTGTTAAATTCAGGTCTAATTGCACAGATACAAAAATTAATTAATAGTAACAGGTAATAATAATACCATGTGATAAAGAGCTGAATGAATGGCCCCAAAGCACTAGAGTTCAGAAGAGGAAGTGGGCCTTCTGGATGGAGTGTCAAGAAACCCTACCTGGTGGGTGGGGTTGCGACTGGATTCAAGAGGAGAGGCTCAGGTGAGGATGGCCGTAGAATAGAGGGGTCGTGTGTCAGCGTGAGGAAGAGTGAAGAGAGCACCTGGGGTGGCCATCAGGAGGAAACTGGTGTAGGAAGGGCATCCTGGCTAAACTGGAGTTTGTTTTCAGAAAGAGTGATGACAGTCAGTCACTTTCAGTGTTTGCTGTCACACACGTAATCTGTTTAATTCTCACAGTCTGATGAAGTGGACTTTAGAGAAGCAGCAGCATCGCCACTGAGGAATATAACTTAGATTCCAGCCACTCTCCTGTATTTTAGGCCCCTCCTTTCTCATTGAGCCCTACTGAAGGAGAAGATGGTCTTGGGGAGTGGGTCCTCACCAGGAACAAAATGGGCAAGAATTAATGAGATGCGGTAATTTTAGTTGGGCAAGAATCATTTTATACTCTTTTTAAAACTCAAGAGTGTGATGTGTAGGGAGGTGTTTAGGGACTTAATGTAAAATAAGTTTGACTGTTGTATCAGAGGAGATTTTGGAATTAGTGTTTCCATCCTCCTCTCTCTATTAAGTAGACACATGCATGTGTGGGTAGCAAATATTGACTTTTGATTAAAAGGCAAAGACATAAGCAAGTGTCCGTCACTCTGGCACACTGTGACCTGTAGTGTCTTTTTGTCTATTTCTTCTTCACCTAAGTGAGAGATGAGCAGGCACTTTAGAATTTACCTCGTGTGCTAGTGAGTTCTTCACCCTCCAGCTCAGACTGTGTTTTATAGCTGGAAGAGACTAGGGGCCCTGAAGCTAGCTAGATCCCTTGATTTCACAGATGCTGTAACAGAGTAAGCAACCAGCAAAGCCATCCAGCTGATGTTCGGCAGTCAGCTTCTCCCAGCTCCCAGGATGGCCTGTCCCCCTGCATCCCTGGAGATCTATTGCTCCAGGTAGCTTCAACGTGGCTTTGGACACACAGGGAGAAAAGTCAGATGGAGCGGGGCTTAGCAGGATGAAAGAGTGGCCCACCTCCCTGGGTCCTCCCAAAATCCCCTGCTGGGAGTCCTCTTTCAGGTCATCCTCGTCTATTCAGGGAGGCTAAAAATAGCTCCAGGAAACGTTTGCTTTGTCTTTCCCATCTCTAGGCTCTGACAAAAACCCTGCCATTGTAATCACTTCACTATTCTGCAAACCCAGATGCCCCATGCTGCTGCTGCTAAGTCGCTTCAGTCGTGTCCGACTCTGTGCGACCCCATAGACGGCAGCCCATGAGGCTCTCCCGTCCCTGGGGTTCTCCAGGCAAGAACACTGGAGTGGGTTGCCATTTCCTTCTCCAATGCATAAAAGTGAAAAGTGAAAGTGAAGTCGCTCAGTCGTGTCCGACTCTTAGTGACCCCATGGACTGCGCCCCACCAGGCTTCTCCGTCCATCGGATTTTCCAGGCAGGAGTGCTGAAGTGGGGTGCCATTGCCTTCTCTGGGATGCCCCATAGCATGTAATTGGTCTAAACTCAAGGCTGAGTCCACCTTGGACCTGGAGGGGCCATCCAGCTCCCTTTTCCCTTTCTAAGGCGAATTTGCCCAGGACCACCCCACTTCTCAAGGGCGAGGCTTGAATTGGCTGCTCTACTAAGCAGTTAAAATTACCTTGTCAGTTGCTGGAGGTTGGTTACTTAGCCCTGTCATTCCCACTCCTTTGGAGCTGGAAAGACTATGGGTCTGGAGCTGGCCCAGATGGGTTGGAGCTGTGGTTGATAGAGATTTGGGACCAGAAGGGACTAAGGAAGGGAAACAGGAAACGTTACCACAAAGCAGAGGAACACGGCCCTGGTGTGGAAGAGCAGGAACCCTTGTTAGGATTTAAAGGAGGAGCCATAAATACAGGCATTTCCTCAGAGGAACCCAGGCCTGCAGAGCACTCCCCTTTGTTTGAGTTGCACGCGAGTCTGGTGTTGATCCTTGACTCCACATTCATGGCATCTCAAACTGCCCCATCAGAAAGGACAACAGAAGACAGAAATGCACATGTTGCTATGGGAACGGACCTTGGTCACACTGGGAATTTGACAGTAATTAAGGAGACAAGACAGGGAAGGTTCCTCTTCTTGGCAGAAAGAGCCACTCTTGGGGCAAGGCTTCAGAAAGTGTTTATTACTGAGAGATCCACCCCTCCCCTGGATCCTTTGTGTTCAATTTTCTCCATTGTTATCTCTTCTTTCTTTTGAGAAGGTGGAAGTTGAATAAAATAAAAATAGCTCTTCTGAAAAAAAAAAGGAAAACTGCCAGATGGGGACCCAAGCCTTGTTATTTCCTTTCACATACTAATGTGTTTGTACTGCACTTGGTTCCCGGTGTAGCCTGAAGGGGGCACATTATGGAATCCCAGCTCAGCACTCCAGCCAGCCATGCCATCACCTCACCCCTCTAAACAGACGTGTTCTCATCTGTACAATGACAAGAATAATAATTGTTATTACTATGTAGTGTTAGTGTGAAGATTAAATGTGATAAGATAGAAACCACCTAACAGGTTAACACAGCTGCCAGAAAATGGCAGCTAAGAATTCTTAGATATTGAGAGCTTTGCTGTTTTCATGACCTAATATATGTTTCTACGTGTAGGTCTGTGCAATCATTAACCCTTCTAAAATTAATTCCCTGTGATGATTCTCCCTAAACCTGCCGGAATACCATTTAAAGAATTAAAAAACTTCAGAGACCTTCTCTGAACACATCTTAGGAGTTGCTATTCTTGAGTTTGAGTCTTAATTCCTACCCCTCCTCCTTGTGACACCAGTATATCATCTAACCTTGCCACATCTGGTTTGTTCTTTTGGTTTAAAGGAGATTCATGTGCCACTGAAGCTGAGTAAGTTTCAATTAAGATGAAACGTGGGAAAGTGTTTGAAAAACATAGAGAGAGGTGTAGTGAGGCGATGAAGCAACTTTCACTGCCTAACAGTTAACCTAGCTTGAATTACTAGCTGCACAGCATAATAGTAATATTTAAGCTATCTCTGTAAATCATGCTTTCTAACCTTGTTTCCTAATACACTTTGAATTGCAAAGGTCTTACTATGTCTAGACGCCCCAAGTGTCGAGGTTTGGGTTTCTTCACATCCTTGCCCCTCCCTCCTTCCATCTCCTCTTCCCTCCAGATACCAGCTAGTCATAAGTTTTCTCTACCACCATTTCCTTTTATTTCTGTTCAGAGTACCATTTAGGGTGTCAGGATTAGAAGAGTAATATCATTACCACTGTTTGGGGGCACATTCCATTCTGGTATTAAATTTGTCTTTCAATTGACATGTATCAACTTCTCTGGCTCTCAGTGGGAGAGTTCTATCTAGACCCTGAACATTTCCTGTTTGTCTACAGAGAAGTGTGTTATTTCTATACAATTTGAAATTCAGGTGGGGCATGCTCCCCACCCCCAAACACAACTTTAAGAAGAATTGTTGGGAGGAAAATCCTTGAGGTGCCTCTGCTTGTAGATACATTTTGTGGGTTTGAGAACACAGTAATGATTAGTTCACCATTTCATTTATGGAGCAGCTCTTTGAGATTATTACTGATATTATCCTCATGTTAGAGGTAAAAGTTGAGAAACAAGGCGCAAATTTGCTAGAAAGTGGGGAAACTGTAACTTGTGAATATTTTAACAATAGCAGCAGCATCTATACTGAATTGCCCAGCAGAAGCATATTCATGGATCTGGTTTGTTCGTGTTTGATGTTTTAAAAGATGTAATGGCCAGGAGCAGTAGGAAAATTAAAAATAAAACCACTTCAGAGAGAGAAAAGCAGCATATCAACCCCTGCCCAAATCTTGGCTTGATTTTTGGAAGAATTGCAAAAAAATAAAACCTAAGTCGGGTGAGGGGTCTCCTGAAAGTTTTCCATTTCCTCTGACTTTTGGAAATGGGTGAGGTTTGTTTTTTTAACTACCTGAAAAAGTCTAATCACTTACCCAACCGAAGAGGTTTCTTTGCCATCTTTATTTCAGTTCTTTCGTGTTCCATGCAGTAGTGTTTCTGATGGCTGGTGTTAACAGGAACTTGCGTTTGGGTCCGGGTGAACCATCCTCAGCCCCGACCTGGCATGGCCAGTCAGCATCAGTGTGGAGTCCGTGCCACTTGACGATGGGCTTTTCCAACCTGCAGGAAAGCATTTGGACCCCTCCCATACTTCCCCCTCCCAGACCCCTGCACCCCATATTCATATGGAAATGAACACGCAGTCCACTGGGATTTTGTAGGAGAGAACAGAGGCTTGAGAGGTCTCAGGCTTGAGAGGTCTCCTGTGTGTTTGAGGTTGTTTTTCAAGATCAGGTCAAAAAGAACTGTAGTTATGCCTGGAGCAGCCTGGGAAAGTCCTGACAGCCCCCAACCTATTCCCTGTCCTGCTGCTCAGATTCTGTCAGATGACAGAACTAAAACAGTTTGGTAGAGAGTTTGATATCCTTTATTCAAGGGGACACAGTCCATGGATGGGGCACTGCTGCCTCACAAGCAGTGGTGGAGCTCTCTTCCCAGGGGAACAACCCTTGTGTGTTCAGTCTCCTTGACAGGCGTTTCTCTCCGGTACAGGCTGACTTAAGTTTGTGATGTGGGTGACCTCTGTTTTGGGAGTCCTGATCCTGGTGGCTCAGACCCTAAAGAATCTGCCTGCAATGTGGGATCTTTGGGTTGGGAAAATCCCCTGGAGGAGGGCATGGCAACCCACTCCAGTCTTCTTGCCTGATGAATCACATGGACAGAGGAACCCGGTG
The DNA here is from genome assembly GCA_006410675.1 of Oreotragus oreotragus. Classification (NCBI taxonomy): domain Eukaryota; kingdom Metazoa; phylum Chordata; class Mammalia; order Artiodactyla; family Bovidae; genus Oreotragus; species Oreotragus oreotragus. The sequence continues at coordinate 206,980 of SJYX01018053.1, forward strand.
GGCTGCAGTCCATGGGGTCACAAAGTCAGACACTGGCTGAGCAATGAACACTTTCACTTGACTTTGTACACAAGTTAACTTTACAAATGCTAATTCCACCCACACTGTTTTTCTCACAGTGAGTTAGGATGTAGCCTTTTCTGGCCAGTCAGAGGCAGACTTGGGAGACTGTCTGTCACCGTTAGCACAACATTTGCATCCTTGCCACTCTGCAGCTCCAGGCCCANAAAGTCAGACACTGGCTGAGCAATGAACACTTTCACTTGACTTTGTACACAAGTTAACTTTACAAATGCTAATTCCACCCACACTGTTTTTCTCACAGTGAGTTAGGATGTAGCCTTTTCTGGCCAGTCAGAGGCAGACTTGGGAGACTGTCTGTCACCGTTAGCACAACATTTGCATCCTTGCCACTCTGCAGCTCCAGGCCCAACCTGCACGGTGTGGTCATGGGCTCGCTGGCCAGGGTACAGGCCGCGAAGAGGAAGAGGCCTCAGAACAGCCCTGAGAATGCCAGGAGCCCTCCCCCAGAATTCACATGCTTTCTTGCAGGCGGTGAGTCCACACCCCTCGACTTTGGTCCAGTTTCTGCAGGAACCTCACTTGTCCACCTTGACAGGAGGAGAACAGGGGGTCACTGTAGGAACCTTAGATGGAGTCCACCCCCTTTTATGGACATTTTAGATCAGACCTTTTTCTTACCTCGCCAGATTACTTGATTTTGCTGTAACATTGTCACTTGACCTAACATGAATCACGGATCCTAGCATTCCTGACATTCCTAGAATGTAAGTTGTGAATATAAAGCATCATCCATGCTCCCAAGCCAGTAGTTGGGTTAAAAGTAATAACAGTACATGTGAGGTAACAGCAAAAATGTAAGATATGTGATGAGTTCCTGAACCCTGTGGTCCAGACCATAAATGTATAGGTTTGCGGGGAAGGGAGTCATCCTGTGACAGTTGAAGTGGCTGAAAATGACTGCTAGCAGGAAACATGTGCCTTGACCTGAACCTGGGTAGGGATGATGAGATGTCTCAGGAGAGAGGATGGCAGCCAGATCGGGACATCTCTGGGCCAGGACGGGTGTGTGCAACCTGTTGGCTCCTTTGTGGGCTTGTGAGGTCACCTCAGCTCCAGGTACTCTCACCTCGGGAGTGATGGGTGTAAAGAGGGGTAGGAAGGGTGGAGCCAGGCAATGGAAGCGTGAGTTTGCTGTAGACACACAGGAGGTGATAGTGACCCACTGAAGCTTTTTGAGTATGTATCTTTATCTATTGTTTTGTTTATTTAAAATGTTCACCTTGAAAGGGCCTTTTTTATTTTAATATAACTAAATAAAAGGAACAGACATTTTGGGGTATTCCAATTAGACCACTGTTGTATTTTCTCCTTTATCTTTTCAGCAAGTCACACCCTTTTACTCAACCCCCTCTATCATCCTCACAAACCACCACTTGAAAATTCTCCTGATTTTATAGCATGTCCTTTCTCATTTTGAGCCAACTTTAGGAAACAACCCAAACCAGCAGGTGGCAAACCTATTTTTACATTTAAAGCAGCCAGAAAATCCTCAGTGGTGTTCTGCCATGCATCTGCAAAAATTCCATGGATGGCAGTGGTAGCTATGAAATTCTTTGTGAAAACTGGGCTCCTTTTTCTCTGAACTTCCAGCTTCCGTGCTCACGTAAATTATGTCGCTTCCATGATAAACCTCTGAAGAGTGATCGGTTACCATCCCTTAAGTAAACTTTCTCTTTTAAGGCTGTTAGATAAATACTGAATGAACATGTTTCTTTTAACTTTTTGGTATGGGTTGGAGAGTGCTGCGTGAATGGGCCCATGTGAACTCTCTGGGCTGTAGCTCTGAGCTGATTTCTGTCCTCCTGGATGATCTGTTTCTACCATCTGCTCTTCTGTTTTAGCCTAAACCCACCAAGGGACGAATGCGCATCCACTGTCTGGAGAATGTGGACAAGGCCCTTCAGTTCCTGAAGGAGCAGAGAGTCCATCTTGAGAACATGGGGTCCCACGACATCGTGGATGGAAACCACCGGCTGACCCTCGGCCTCATCTGGACCATCATCCTGCGCTTCCAGGTAAGAGACTTGGCCTGGCCACCGGGCCTCCCTGCCGAGTGTGAGCACCCCTGCAAAACTGGGTTCCCCTTCCAAGGGGACCAGAAGAACCAGGTTGAAATGGCATCTCAGAGTCAGGTGTGCTGCGCATCACATTCGGCTGCCCTCTGGGCATGTGGCAGCTGCCATCTCCTCCCTCAGTTTTGCTGCCCCGAAAGTCTCAACTCTCTTGGCAGTTAAGGGGGTTTCTGGGCCTAGTCTCAGCCCACCACTGGTGTCTGCCTCTCAGCTTTCAGGAGCAGAGGTGTAAAGATGTGGTCAACGCTAGGTTACTATAGGATCGTGACATCTGTGTGGGCTCTGTTTTTACCTTCTCATTCTCCTTCGGGTGTAAGGAAGCAGTTTTCAGGGGAGTGTGCAGAAGCCTTATGCTTGTTTGAATTGATGATTTTATGGGTTTGTTATACCCAGAGGTAAGGTTATAAGTATAGAAACGCTCTCAAGGTCATTCTGTCAATTTGCTTCACTTTGTGAGGGGAGGGAGGAGCCTTGCAAGGATCACGAGGCCAGTCAGGGCTGCCACGCTTGCTTCTGGCCCCTAAGGAGAAAGCTCAGCCTTTCCTGTCTGTGCGGCAGCTCTGTTCTGATGACGGGTTCTTTCTACAGGCTGTTGCTTCATGCTTCTGCTTTTCAATTAAAATCTGAAATGCAGGAAACACTTCTTACCTAGCATCAGGTTACTTCGCAAACAAAAGTCCTAACAGTTCTCTCTCCTTGGAGGCTGTTTTCTGTGTCTTCCCTCTTTGTTAAGCCCCTCTGATGAAGCTTGATTGATTTTTTTCTCCCCTAGGTAAATAAAAAGCTCACCAACAAAGAGCCACAACAGAAATCATATTATATACCTCCCTTTATATTCTTACTAAAATGTTAAAATCACCCTGTAACCCGTCGCTTTCCTTCTCGCTTCCCTTGGTATTGGACTCTAGCTTAGTGGTGTGGGTGGGTATGTGGAAGGAGGCTAGGGGTCTAAGCCAGAGCTGTTCAGAGACGCTCCCTGAATGGGGATTCCTAAGCCTGGACCGATAGATCATTTGACTTCTTGAGAAAGCTTTTTACTCACTCAGGTTCCCAGGTTCCAGCCCCCAGTGCTTCTGATTAAATAGGTCTGAACGGAACTGAACTGAGGCCAGGAACCATTGTTGAAGATGACATTATTAATGGAGTGAGTTTATTTTGCAAACAGAACTCTTCTATAGGTTTCTGTCATTTGGCTCCTGAATGATTTGAAAATCGAGTGAACACCATTTAAATTCACTGATCACTGCTCTTGGCCTTAGGCCAGCAGAGGTGAAATAAGCAGGCCCTCCTTGAGCCTTGCCTCAATTCCCTAGAGTAAGAAGTTCTATTTCTCTTGCCTTTGGCCTGTAATCAGAGCATGGAAGGGCATCCTTATGATGGCCTCCCTTGACAGCAGGTTGGTGCCCACAGCCCTTGGGTTGTGAATTGGGTTGAGTCACTGACTAATTAATATCCGGCCAGCTTGCCTTTTTCTGTGCTTGAACCTGTAAATGCCGATATGTACTTTCTCCCTTTCCTCTGAGGAAAGAAACACAGGCTTATGTCACTTCGTGGCCTGCGGGGATTGGGGTCTGCCATGCCCCTGCCTCCCGAAGCAGCTTTGTCAATCCATCCCCTGCTCTGCACACACTTACTGACTCCTCCCCAGCCAAGGCCCAGCTAACATTCTACCTCCTCTGTGAGGCTTCCCCACGTATCTGCAGAGACCTCTCTCCCCACTGCTCCCCAGGTCCTGAATGTACAGTCTTGTCTTACATTACCTGTGTGTGTGTNGGAAGCCGAGGAGCTCACCCAAGGACACGAAGTATGTGGGGGAACCTGGATTCAAACCTTGGAAGTCTGACTTTGGTCCCAGTGGACCAGGCTCTACGTCCTGTTGAGAATCGGCAGACTATGAGTGCCTTACGAATATAGGCTATCTTAGTCCGTTCAGGTTGCTAAACAGAGTGCCTCAGGCTGGGTGGCTTCCAAGCAATAGACATTTATTGTTTACGGTTCTGGAGGCTGGAAGTCTGGGACTAGAGTACCAGCAAGGTCAAAGGAGGGCCCACTTATAGGTCGCAGACTTCTCATTGTATCCTCACTTGGTGGAGGGCTCTAGGAAGCTCTCTGGAGCCTCTTTTATAAAGCACGCATCCCATTCATGAGGCCCAGGACTCCCAAAGTCCCTACCTCTTCATAATCACTTTTTGAGAGAATTAGGATTTGAGCATAAGAATTAATGAGAGTTGGGAGCACAAATATTCAGACCTTGTAGCACAGAGCGTGGAAGCACAGCATTTAAGGGCACTGTTTCTCTGAGAGTTTGGGTCAGTTTTCAGGAAATTGTGCATACACAGTCCTCATCAACAAAGGACTCATTGACTGTGGTGTGGGAAATCTTTGGTTGTGCGAAAACAGTATTTTCCTAGTCTGCTGGGATTCAAAGTGTACCATACCAGCCACCATTCTAGCCTGTGGTTGAGAAAGATGGGCTATTCTGGGAGTAGAAATGACCCCTAATAGGTTCTAGGAAGTCATGGCAGGTGTTCACTTTACTCTTTGTGCTAAGTAGAGAGCCTAGTTCTGGTCATTATTTCCAAGAAGGGAACCCTGGCTTCAGAAAGCAGTTTTCATTGGCCCTCAGAGTAGACATTCTGCAGTGCTAGGTGCTGACCCAAAGTTTACTCATTATGTACATGCAGACCTGACATACCTGCTCGTCTTCTGTTCTCTGTAAACCTTAGATCCAGGACATCAGTGTAGAAACTGAAGACAACAAAGAGAAGAAATCTGCCAAGGATGCTTTGCTCTTGTGGTGCCAGATGAAGACAGCTGGGTGAGCATGAACCCGGGGTTTAGGGGCTGCTTCTCCCCAGACTCAGTTTCACCAGAGTCATCACTTGACCGGTGTTGACAACTATCTTTTCCACTGCTTCCACTGAGATGTCTTGTTAACTTGTAAGCAGTTGAGACGCTGACATTTCAGCTAGCTCTTGGAACGGAATGGGTTGATTTATATTCTGGACCTGTCATCTGTACAATCATTTTCCTTCTGTTTGTTTATTAAGGAAGTTCCAGAGAGAAGTTTATCTTGAATTTTAAAACCCTGAAACTGTGTTTAAAAATCTCATCCATGGTATTTGTAAAAGTTGCGGGCTTTCTCCTCTGAGTTCTGTGCTTTGGGAAGCTTTGTGCAGTAAACTTAAGTGGACAGACGTAATGTACAAACTTAGTCTCTGTACGTTATCTGAGTTTGCCTGCCTTTTACTCTTTCATTGAAATTTCAGTGAAGATATTTTTTAGAGAACTGCATCTTGTTTATTGCTCACTGAAACTGTTGAAGCTCCTAGGTACTAATTGAGAACTGGTTTTGTCCCAGGTTGATTTTTTTTTTTTAAGTTTCTATTGAATTTTTACCATATTTCTTTTGTTTATGTTCTGGGTTTTTAGCCATGAGGCATCTGAGATCTTAGCTCCCCAACTGATCAGGGATGCAGGGATCAAACCCGCATCCCCTAAATTGGAAGACAAAGTCCTAACCCCTGGGGCACCAGGGAAGTCCCCCAGGTTAATCTTGTAGGTCAGGGCTACATAGAGGACAGTTGAAACTGTAATGGGTGTGATCAGTCAGTGATAACTGGAAACCATAAAGAGTGTAAGGCTTAGTAAGGGGATCAAATTAGGAATGAACTTTTAATCAGCTACGGACAGAAAGTTATTAATAATCAGTGTAGTGTAGAGTAGCTTATTGATTATTGGTAAGCGTTATAGGGAGGTGTTTCAGGAAGGTACTTGATTTATGAAACTTCATCCAGTTCAGTGATATAAGAAAGAGGGAAAGCTGAGTGTTTGAACAGGTAACCCCAGCTACTTCCTCTCCCAAAGTGATGTGTGCACTCAGGTATCCGTGTTTGCAGGCTTTTCATAGCTGCACTGGGGGCGTGGAAAGCCAGTGAAGCAAGGAAGCCTTGGAGGCATCTAGTCAGGGTTGCCTTTTTCTCAGTAAGCATGGTGTTTTCAATCCAGGACACAGATCACAGGTTGAAATCACCAAGAAGGAAAGGCATGTAAATATGTGTTTGTTTTTATTTTTCAACAAGCAGAAGTTTAGGCGATCTTAGCTTCAGCTTGATTGTCTTCAGTGTCTTTATTTCGTTACTGTCTCACATTTTCTCAGTATCAACAGGCTTTTCTTTAAGCGCTACATTTAGCAAAGCACAGAACTTTATTTGGTAATTGCCTTGTGTTATGTTTCTTAGGTACCCCAACGTCAACATTCACAATTTCACCACCAGCTGGAGGGATGGCATGGCCTTCAATGCACTGATACACAAACACCGGTGAGTCCTTCGTGGTCACGCTGACCATGTGGAGGGAGGACGTTGACACCCTTGTATAGCTGACCGGGGTGATGTTCCATCTTCACATTTGTTGCCTTAGATGTTGCACCACAGTGGAAATCCCTGCCTTCTACTTGAGGAGAGTGGGAGAGAGTGTGTAAAGTGTCCCAAACAAAGGAAACGAGTCTGCCAATTCTCTTCAGTTCTCTTAATAAACTTTGAGGTTGTTTATTCAAAAATTGGGTTTCATTGTTTGATGGTTAAATAATATCGTAGGCTTTTACTCGTAAGTGGACACCATTGGTCTCACGGTGTGTTTTCAAGCTGCAGTTTCCGTTGTGTTCCACTGTTGTTCTCCACAGGCCTGACCTGATAGATTTTGACAAACTGAAGAAATCCAATGCACACTACAATCTGCAGAACGCCTTTAACCTGGCAGAGCAACACCTTGGCCTCACTAAACTTTTGGACCCCGAAGGTAAGGAGCTGAGGGGTAAGAGGAGTAAATAAAAAATCTGCTTCATGTCAGTTTGTTTACAGGCACCATGTGCTTTGGGAATTATCTAAGGAAGAGGAGCTTAATGTTGGTCTATGAATTACTTGAGAATTTGTGTAAAGGATTATACCTGAAAAGGCCTTGAAAGATGAGTATGATTTAAACATGTTCCAAAGGAGAGGTCATGGTAGGCAGAGGGATTTATATGAGCAAAGGAACTAGGAAATAGGACGGTGTAACAAGGGACTAACAGTTCATTGGGGGTGGTATTAGCTTAACAGTAGGAAAAATACAACCAGAAAAATGACTGGGGGCCCAACAGGTAACAGTTTTTCGAAGTTATTCAGCAGGCAGTGGGGAGTCACCATAGGTGCTTAGCCTCTGTGTTGAAGGAAGAGGGCGTGAACAAGCTCTCACTTGCTGGTTGACTGATAGTCGGCCCCCCGGGGCAAGAGCATGGTTTGGCCTGAGGGCAGGAAGGTTTAGGAGCCTCCTTAGCAGACTGTGCAGTATTTGCTTCTGGGTAAGAAGAACTTAAATAAGGACAATGCACCAGAAGCCTGTGGGTGGCAGAAAGAGTAACAGGCAGTCCCTCCTTGTGGCCCGCTGCTTGGCGGCACAGCACCTTACTCTGCACAGAACCAGCCTCTCTCTGCCCCACAGATCCCTGCAGCAGAACCTCAAAGACTGACTGTGGACGACACAGAGCAGACCTGTGTGGGGCAATCCAGTGGGCTGTAACTCCTTTATTAACAAAATCCTAATTGTAGGCTTCATCTTAACATGCGCTATCATAGTGTTTTCTCATGTGGAGGAGTATTCAAAATGAGAAAGAATTTGTTTGTAGGGCTGGAGCTTTTTAGACTCTCTCAGCTGTGAGCAGATACTGAGAAAAAGCTGTTTGTGAGTGAAAGTTTAAAGTTCTTACAGATATAGAACAGGAAGTTAAACTCCCCAAGGGCAGATCGAGGTCATGAGGCTGCCAGGCAGGCTTCTTGCTATTTTCCAGTGCATCAGATTCACTGATAGGTTTACTGCAGGAAGCTGAGATAAAATTATCTTTGTGCCAGCCCGTTAAGTGATTTCTCAATATAAACACAAAACTAAAATTCCTTTGGCTGTGATAAATCTTTGTTACTTAACCCCTGCCTTACTGTGGAAAGACATCCTCCCTGAGCTGTAGATCTTTGTGCTGAGATAAAGAATCTTTTTTTGAAATCACTATGATAAAAAATTTAATAACTTGCTCATTAGTTGATCTTTCTAATCACCACCCACTATGAAAAGGTCATTTGAAGACAAGGAGCTAAAAAAAGCAGTTGCTGTCATTCATCCTGTGGTTTTTTGATCTTGATTATTAGTTGTCCTTAGCTATTGTTAGTTACCCAGTGTCCCAGAGAGCATCTGTTTAAATACAATTGTAAACAAGTTTAAAAAGGTCTTGCTTGCTCGCTCCTTCCCAGTCATCTCCCATTTTGTGTTTATTAAATTATACACAGGGCCAGGACCGGCACTTTTTCCCTGACCTTCCTCCAGTTCTGTCTCCGTGGGGCCCACATTGGCAGAGCCAGACACAGGAGTTGGTCACAGAGGCCCTGGAGTGGGAAGAGTAGCTGTGGCCCCCTCTTCCATTGGCTGCCTCAGTGACCCTGGGCAGGGAGCTTTCCCACCCTGTGCCCCGGTGGGCTTGTCTTTAAGAGAAACAACCCTATCCACTTCTATCCTCCTGGCAGCAGTGGAGGTGTACAAGTGAATGCGCATTGAAAAAGAGCCTACTGTGTCAGCAAAGAGCATTCTGTGTGTTCTCTCCTCAGTGTATCCTGAACTGAGTACCTCCATCATTGCCATACCCCAAAGACTGGCCACCTTCATTCATTTGCTCCCTCCCTCAATAAATATTTATTGACCACTCACTCTCTATATATACAGCACGTTAGGAGGGGAGGAGCAGAGTGGCGCTCAGTCTTACAAGACTAATGAAATGTGCATAAGTAATCATAGAGCCTGACAGAAAGCAGAGTATAAACAAAAGTCCTTTAGAGGACGGAGGAAACAGTCGTTCCAGCTGCAGGGATCAGAAATGACTGTGAGGGAGTGTTAGTTTCTAAACTGGACCTAGAGGATAGGAAGAATGTGATGGGGGTAGGGAAGGCCCTTTCAGGCAAAGGGAAGTTGAAAGTGGAAGGAATACTGAAAATTGCTGCGGTGGTGATGGTGGTGAATAGTTCAATTTGGTTCAGATCTATGGCACCTTAGAAGAACTAGTAGGCTATAGAATGAGAAATGTCTAGAATGGTGCTTGCTACTTAGAGGAAGCTTGATAAATATTCAATGGATGGATAAAAGGAAGGGAGAGAGGGAAGGAAAGTTACGGGAAGTTGTAGAGGACTTCGGGACTTACTTTTCAGACTGCAGGGCACTTTTTGAGTAGTTTGGGCTTAGAGGAGGTATGCTCACAGCTCTGCTTCTGGAACATCAGCTGGGTGCAGTGTGTAAAGGGCATTGAGTAGCAGGGAGACGCAGCAAGGAAACCATTGCTTCAGGTCGGGTTATGTGACAGTGGGAATCTGACCTGAGAGTGACAGTAGATTCCATGAATAGAATCATCTGGTCTCAGCCCTGGTGACTGACTAGATGTGATTAACAAGAAGATAAAGGTGTCCACGGGCTTAGTGACTGGGAAAAACTCTGGTGCCACTGGCCAAAATAAGAAGCACAGAGCAACCTGGGGTGGGGGAGGTGAACATGGTGTGTCTGGGTAGTACCCACATCGCTGAGTTATCTGACTTAATTCTAACTATGTTATTCATTTCCATGTAGTAGTTTTGCGTGTATTTCATCATTTCTCTTGAGAGAAAGGATCAGGTCTTTTAAGACTGTAGTGTCTTTACTGGCAATAAGAGGCAGTTTTGAATGTTCATATAATAAAAGAGGTGGTGAGGTGGTTTCATCTTCGTTAGTTAGCGTTACAGTCAGCACTCTGATGGCAGAACTTTCAAGCCCCCAGAAATGAAGGCACGGGCCTGTTGAGTGTTGAGCAGCTCTTCTGGGTTGTTCCTGTTGCCTGGGTGGCAATGCAGTGAGCAAAGCACCAAACAGAATCTCCTCTGGGTTACAGATATCAGTGTGGACCACCCCGATGAGAAGTCCATTATCACTTACGTGGTGACTTACTACCACTACTTCTCAAAGATGAAGGCCTTGGCTGTTGAAGGAAAACGAATTGGAAAGGTGAGCTCACACCAGTCCTGTAAGTTGTGAGACGCAGTGAAGGTCTGTGTCTAAATGTGTCGCCACCATGTCTCAGACGTTGAGGTGCTGGAGTTCTTGATGAAGTTCTCCAGTGGCAGGGAAGTGGGCGGAAGCCTGCCATCCCAAAGAGGAGCAGGAGGCGGGAGGAGTGGCTGAAACACGTAGGAAGAAAGTTTAGGAGGTCTCACACCCAGGGCTTCCCTGCTGGCTGAGCTGGCAAAGGATCCACCTGCAGAGTAGAAGAAGACCCTGGTTCCATTCCTGCATTGGGAAGATCCCCTAGAGAGGGACAGGCTACCCACTCCAGTATTCTTGGGCTTCCCTGATGGCTCAGATGGTAAAGAATCCTCTCGCAATGCGGGAGACCTGAGTTCAATCCCTGGGTTGGAAAGATCCCTTGGAGGCGGGCTTGGCAGCCCACTCCAGAATTCTTGCCTAGAGAATCCCCATGGACAGAGGAACCTGGCAGGGGCTTGTAGCCCATGGAGTCGCAAAGAATTGGACATGACTAAGTGATGCTGCACACAGGCACACAGACCCAAAACACCCCTCCCCTACAGCCTTGCCAGAAAATTGGGTATTAAAAATCTGATTGAGTTGCCTGATGTTACTGATGTGAAAATCCTACTTAAATGCTTGGAAAGGCCTTAGAATAAGACTTTAAAAATTTTTTTGTTTGGCTGATGTTCCCCTGCCATATATTTCAAAACACCTCAGACCAGAGGACCTTGTCTTCCCAGTGCAATTGAATGGAAAATCCACGGGCATTCATGGAATATGACCAAACCAAATAGAGCCCTTTTTGTTTCCCTAGGAATTTTGGAGCCTAGGCATCAGGAGTCATTCAGGATCTTAAACCCTTTGCCTGGGGGTTGGGAAGTTACAGAACCAATTACAGTTGAGTTAAGCTGTCATTGCTCACAAATAATAGCCACAGTCTGAGCGCCTATTAGCAAATGGTTCTTGGAGTTTAGTGCCAAAGTCTCGAAGAACCATTTCAAAGCCAGTCATTAAGCATGTGCAGGCTCCTGGAGGGCTGCAGTCAGGTTCCCCTTACGTAATGATACTATCTTGCATTTCCATTTTTCTAACCCTTGTTTACAGGTGCTTGACAATGCTATTGAAACAGAAAAAATGATTGAAAAGTATGAGTCCCTTGCCTCTGACCTTCTGGAGTGGATTGAACAAACCATCATTATTTTGAACAATCGCAAATTTGCCAACTCACTCGTTGGGGTTCAGCAGCAGCTTCAGGCATTCAACACTTACCGCACTGTGGAGAAGCCCCCCAAGTAAGATGCAGATTGGAATGCATTACCCTTCCTACAGCCACAGACCCCTCTTTTCTGACTCACATGGTCTCATCTCAAACTGAATGCCTTTCCCCAGCAGCCTGTCCTACTTCTTTGCATCTGAGTCTGTGTTGGTGAGACTATTACAGATTGTACCCACTGTGAGCCCTTTCCAGTAGAACTGTGCCCACTGTGAGCCCTTTCCAGTAGAACTGTGCTGCTGGGACATGGGATACATGAGAATCCTAAGAAATGGTGCAGGTCCCCAGTTCCTTCTCCTGAGCTCTTGTGCCTACTGTGTTTCAGAATTCCATCGTTTCTGAATTTTAGGGAACTAGCAGGTATGTTGTGTGTTATAAGCCTCCAGGTGGTCTGAGGCTATTACTCATAATCAAGCCCACTAACATATCAGTAGCAAAACGTGTAAATATTCACAAAGTGTGAATGAAGAAAAGATAGTTTCATATCAGTTCAGATCAGGTTTTGTTGCCCCCCCCAAGTTTGATTGTTCACATATTTTAAAAATTCATAATTGCCCAATAAGCATTGTGGATCTTATCTCTTGCTTATTATGACTAGAGTCATTCCTCCTTTTTTCTGAAAACTCCACTCAGTAGTAAATTCCTGGCTGAAGTCCCTGCAGCCTGTTGACAATGACACTAGGTGGTTGTTTGAAATAATCCTTGTTGAATGCATTTAGCTGTGAAGCAAGTTCATCGTCCAGGGTTTGGTATCTAAATCTTGATGGAGTTGATTAACAAAAGAGTACCACTCTGTGCCCCCAAATGTAAATGTCAGGAACAGTAACCAACCGCAAGAAAAACCCCACAGTTGGGCACATATTGAGGTCTGCAGTACCCAAAAACTGTGGTTTCTGAAACACACACGTGTTTCGCATAAATCGGGATGGAGAGAAATGGCTTTTAAAATTGTGAGGCTGCATGAAGTGTCTTTTTCTCCAGAAGCAGATGAGTATTCCCCTTTGAAGAAACAAAATATAGTAGATAATGTTTGTGGCTGGTTTTCTCTGCCTAGATTTACTGAGAAGGGGAACTTGGAAGTCCTGCTTTTCACCATTCAGAGCAAGATGAGGGCCAATAACCAGAAGGTCTACATGCCCCGGGAGGGGAAGCTCATCTCTGATATTAACAAGGTATAAAACCCATCCATCTGGCCCAGTCTGTGGGCCCCAGCCTCCTGTAGGTTTTCTCATGCTCTCAGTGGGTCTTGATTGCTGAGAGATCTTGGAAGACCCCTTCCTGGCCTGTTGAGTTACTGAGTGACAGTTGTTGCTCAGATAGTGCTCAGGATCAGTGGAGTGCTTGTGGTGATTTGGGGGACTTGACTGGAGGTTTGAGGGGATGTTAGATTTTATCAAACCAGGTTTAGCCTGTTTACCTTGCTCCTCAGATCCACAGTCAGTTTACGTCTCATCTGTCCCAGGCTGCTGGCTCAGCCATCTTTCAATTGCAGACGGGAGAATTCAAAACCTTATGTATCTGGAATGCCTAGAGGTTAAGGCTTAGGATTTTGACTCCTGTCAGGGAAGCTGTCAAAAAAATTGTTTCTATACCTGTTATGTCTCCAAGTATTTCATTTCATTATTTCTAAGTAGAAACTTGAAAAAAATGTAGAACCATGATCAGTTGTACACATTTAGATCTCTTTTAAGAGGACTTTGTTAAATAATGTGAAATGAAATATTTCACAGGAATGAATTTAATTGGTGAGGATTTGGGAAAAAATACTCAGATCTATGAATTGAAAATAAGTGGCTCAGAGTGCAGTTAATGAAAGATTGATAATATGATTTCTTAGAAGAAGTCGTTTATCTTTTTTATATGCTGAGAGCTATTGAAGATACTTTGCTTCCTCTCAGTGAAAGTTAAGAGACTTGTAACTTAAGTTATGTTGTTCCGTATCTTCACTGTTTTGTTTTCCAGATGTAACGCAGGATCTTTAAATTTAGATAGGGGAGAGTATTCCCATGGGGCTCAACTGAGAGAAAATGATTTTTTCCCCCAAGGCTAAGAGTTGCTGAGGGTGGGAATGGGATTTCCCTTTTAAGTTCTTAGGTCTTTTTGAGAAGCACTGGCTGTTAACTGCAGCCTAGGAATGGCTCCTTGAACATAGCCGGAAACCATTCTCTTTCATTTCCATAGGCCTGGGAAAGACTGGAAAAAGCAGAGCACGAGCGAGAGCTGGCCCTGCGAAACGAGCTCATAAGACAGGAGAAACTGGAACAGCTCGCCCGCAGATTCGACCGCAAGGCGGCTATGAGGGAGACCTGGCTCAGTGAGAACCAGCGTCTGGTGGCCCAGGTCTGCTCCGGAACCGGGCCCCTCCGAGCCTCGGCCACGCCCGGGGCCTGGGACAGCTGTTGTCCCCACCCAGCACCCCGCCTCATCCACTTCCCCTGGAGAGGGTGTCAATGGTCTCAATGCAGCTTCTCTTCTATTTATCTCATTTTTCATAGGTCTGGGAGTAGCTCAAACAAAGTTTGTTGAGAGCTAGTGAGTGTATGTGAACCATTCCTATTTGTATAGTTTTTAAAATTTCCTCTTTCTCCCAGCCTTTGGCCTTCAAGGCAGCTAGACTGGCCTTGAAATAAATAAGTGGCTCCTTTTCTTCTTGGCTTAACATAAGCCATCAGCTGCTCTAGTCTCGTAGGTCAGATGCTGCATGCACGCCTCGCACCTCTGTAAAGTAACTTGTCACTGGTTTGCTCTGGGCCCGTGAGCAGTTCTGTGGGCCTCAGGGAACACAGAGGCCAGTGGGGTCGGGACTCTGGAGTCAGTATTTGACTTTTGGGACTCCGCCCCCCACCCCCCAAAATTAATGGGTGTGCTCAGGACTCCACTTCCATTTTCTGTTTCTTTGTTCCACGCTGGATGGCTTTTGAATTTTGTGTTTGTTCTTTCTGTTCCCTTTTCTCTTAGGACAACTTTGGATTTGACCTTCCCGCCGTCGAGGCTGCCACGAAAAAGCATGAGGCCATTGAGACTGACATAGCTGCATACGAGGAGCGTGTGCAGGCTGTGGTGGCTGTGGCCAGGGAACTGGAGGCAGAGAACTACCACGACATCAAGCGCATCACAGCACGGAAGGACAATGTCATCCGGCTCTGGGAGTACCTCCTGGAGCTGCTCAGGGCCCGGAGACAGCGCCTCGAGATGAACCTGGGGCTGCAGAAGATATTCCAGGAAATGCTGTACATCATGGACTGGATGGATGAAATGAAGGTAAAAGACATGCCTGCCTACAGGCTGGAGCTCATTCAGTCGGGCCTCTCTCTCTCTTCTGGGCCCGCCCACTAACCCCCAACACACAGTAATGCCCCTGGTCTAGTCGCCCATGTACAGCCAGAGAAGGGCATGTCACTCATGGGAAGGCTGTTAGCTCACACGTTAAATGAGCTGTGAAGTGAGAAGTTGTAACAAGACTAGTTCCATAGCTGAAGGTCTGCTGCTGTGACTCAGATCTAATATAGAGAGATTCCATGGTAGGCGATCAGGAATTGTGATTTTCTGTGGTTTTAATTCTTTAGCATTGAGCCAGATCTCTGTCTCATTGGTCTATGTATGAGTGGGTCTTTAGGGAAGGGCCCAGGCAGCTGGTGTAGAAGAGCAGGAGGCAGCGTGGACAGAGTGCAGCCCTGCCACCAGGCAGCCAGAGTCCAGATCGTGAGTGCCACAACTTCCCTGCCTTCCTCTGCAAGTGGAGGATGTGCTTACCGTCTCCCTTGTGCAGTTACAGAAAGAATTAAGTGCAGGACATATGTATGTATCATAGGACAGGGGCTGGAGGGGCTGCCAGTGCTCCCGTTCTGTTACTGGCAGCTCTGAGCATGGAGTTCCCAGCTCCCCCCTGACCCAGGAGGAACCTTGCCTGTCCTGTCCTCTGATGCAGGCCCCTGGTGAGAGCTCACTCATGCCCAGCCATTCTCCTCCAGCTGGGAGGCGTTCAGCCTCATAGCCAGGCCAGAGTAGGGCAGTTTTCAGGCAGGACCGTGAAGCCTCCTTTATCTTGCACACTGTGTTCGTTTCCAAGCTTGACCTCCTGCGAGGATTTCCTTCCTGGGATGTAAGCCCTTGTCTTGTGCTTACCTCTTGAACTGTTCCTGGCAGGAGGAACAAGGTCACTTCATACCATTAGTTTTTCCCTTTTATGGTCTCAGATTTGTGATGTTCTCATATATGTTCTCATTAATCTTAACCGCCCAAAATAGAAATATTCATAAAATCTAGCAGAGAGGTGCTTTGCACTCTAGAATTCATCCTCCACTTTGTAACTCAGATTGGGCCAGAGACCTCCTCATAAGTAAGAGTGAAGTAGAAATTCCATCTGGAGAGAATGTCTGATGAGACCACCCTTCTCCCCAAATTGGGGTGATGGAAGAAATGAATGTTAGCCGGTTCAAACTTAAACCTGAGACATTGCTTAGGGTGTTGTCCTAAGGATGATAGTCACCTGAGCTGACCCTGTTCTCCTTATTTGATTAAAGATGTGGTCTGTAAGGAGCTTCCCTGGTGGCTCAGATGGTAAAGCGTCTGGCTGCAGTGTGGGAAACCTGGGTTCGATCCCTGGGTCAGGAAGATCCCCTGGAGAAGGAAATGGCAACCCACTCCAGTACTCTTGCCTGGAAAATTCCATGGATGGGGGAGCCTGGTAGGCTACAGGCCATGGGGTCTGTAAGCTTTTCCACCTGATGCCTTTTCCCGTTGACTGTAAGTACAGAGGTATACCAATGAGCTCTCAGACAAGGAGAGCATCCAGTTAAGGAGTCAGCAGCTTCGAGGAGATGTCTTTAAACTGTGATATGAAGCAGCTATCACCTTTATTGTCTTTTTCTTGAATAATTGTTACTGCACCAGTTTTCTTCTTGGAGGCCCAGTTTATTTCATACTAATGCCCCATCCCTTCCTTCTTTTTTTTTTTTTTTTCCTATTCTATACTTTTTAGTGTAGGTTTGACTTCTTATTCAACATAGATGATCAATAGTTTAAAGCAGCAGCAGTCTCTACTGCTGCTTTAGGCTTGTTTTGCTCTGATTTTCTTGCCGTCATCTTCCTCTAAAGATACAGGGAGGGTGGCTGGAGGAATGATACAGCTTGGCTGCTGGCTCCCATCCTGTCCACAGGTTATGAGACGCTGAGGTCCAGGTTGTCCTCACGGTTGTCTTCCCTGTGCCTCTTGTGTACAGGTGCTGTTACTGTCTCAAGACTATGGCAAACACCTGCTCGGCGTGGAAGACCTGTTACAGAAGCACGCCCTGGTTGAAGCAGACATTGGCATCCAGGCAGAGCGGGTGAGAGGTGTCAACGCTTCTGCCCAGAAGTTCGCAACCGACGGGGAAGGTAAGGATGGACCGACCCTGACGGTACCTCCTCATCACCAGAGGCCCGTCTCTAGAGACTTGGATGAGCTGTGTGTGGTAGTGCAGCTTTGAAAGGTACCAGCCATTTGTAGGTTCCCAGTGGGCCATGTTGGGGATTTAACAAGATGCTATAGGGTGGCCTTCTGAACATTTTTAACTCCTTGCTTTTCTGAAATGGGCCTATCTTTTCCTTCAGTACCCAAGTGCTGCTTGCTTATGTTGGGCAGTGAACTTTGCCAGACTACACTCTGCACACCCACTGCCTGGCGTGGCTCTCTTGGCTTTCACACCTGGTCGTGCAGATATTTGTTCTAAGTTTGTTCGGAAAGGTTTGGTTTTGTGCAGGTTCGAAACATTTACATGCAGCTGCCTTCTTTCTTATAGTTTACCTCGTTTTTTGGTTCCTAAGTGACCGAAAAGAAAATAATACTTAGGGGGAAAAAAATAACATTGCTCCTCCCTCCTCCTAGATGGTGAGCCTGCACTTTGCATGAGTGGGGGACCTGGGAAGGAGAACAGGGGTGCAGCCGACTGCCTGTCTGTGCACGGGAGCCCATGCTTCCGCTGTCACACCCATGTGCCCGCCTTGATGTTACACAGGTTACAAGCCCTGCGACCCCCAGGTAATCCGAGACCGAGTGGCCCACATGGAGTTCTGTTACCAAGAGCTTTGCCAGCTGGCGGCTGAGCGCCGGGCCCGCCTGGAAGAGTCCCGTCGCCTCTGGAAGTTCTTCTGGGAGATGGCAGAGGAAGAGGGCTGGATCCGGGAGAAGGAGAAAATCCTGTCCTCCGATGACTACGGCAAGGACCTCACAAGTGTCATGCGCCTGCTCAGCAAGCACCGGGCATTCGAGGACGAGATGAGTGGCCGCAGCGGCCACTTCGAGCAAGCCATCAAGGAGGGCGAAGACATGATCGCCGAGGAGCACTTCGGGTCAGAGAAGATCCGGGAGCGGATTGCCTACATCCGCGAGCAGTGGGCCCACCTGGAGCAGCTCTCGGCCATCCGCAAGAAGCGCCTGGAGGAGGCCTTGCTGCTGCACCAGTTCCAGGCGGATGCTGACGACATCGACGCCTGGATGCTGGACATCCTCAAGATCGTCTCCAGCAACGACGTGGGCCACGACGAGTACTCCACCCAGTCCCTGGTCAAGAAGCACAAGGACGTGGCGGAGGAGATCGCCAACTACCGGCCCACCATCGACTCGCTGCACGAGCAAGCCAGCGCCCTGCCCCAGGAGCACGCTGAGTCCCCCGACGTGCGGGGCCGGCTGGCGGGCATTGAGGAGCGCTACAAGGAGGTGGCCGAGCTGACGCGGCTGCGGAAGCAGGCGCTGCAGGACACCCTGGCCCTGTACAAGATGTTCAGTGAGGCCGATGCCTGTGAGCTCTGGGTTGACGAGAAGGAGCAGTGGCTCAACAGCATGCAGATCCCAGAGAAGCTGGAAGACCTGGAGGTCATCCAGCACAGGTGAGCGGCTGCCGTGGGCCCCCCACGCTCCACCCCGTGCAGCTTCAGTGGCCAAACAGCTGACCACCGTGTCGAATTGCCTTTCTAGATTTGAGAGCCTCGAACCGGAGATGAACAACCAGGCTTCCCGGGTGGCAGTGGTGAACCAGATTGCTCGGCAGCTGATGCATAGCGGCCACCCAAGTGAGAAGGAGATCAAAGCCCAGCAGGACAAGCTCAACACGAGGTGAGCGTGAGGCTAGTGGCAGCAGGCTGGCTCCCTGTGCTCGGCCAGGAGGGTCAGGGTTGCCCCCCGAGCCTCATGGTCAGGAATTTCCTGCATGGAGTCACTGACACTGTGGCGCCATTGTCATGGCATCAGCATTTGTCCTTGGACATACTCTGGTTTTCTGAGAAGTGTCTCTGGGGGCAGCATGGTTCAGGGCACCCCTCCCCCATGTGGGAAGCGGGAGCCTGCGTGAGACCCATGCCCAGCATAGTGGGTCATGACATCAAGGTGGCACTTCTGCTGTCCCTTTTAAAGTGATTTCTGGAACAGAGTTTTAGCATGTTTGAGATGTAATTGGTGGATGAAAGTCCTAATTATCAAGGTAGACTTTTGTCCTGGTCTTATCTTTCTATTGAATAAATACATTTGAGTGGGTCATGGTGGCAGCTGAAGCCTTGGAGTATGGGAATGTTTAATAGGTGCAGCTTGGAGGTGAGTAAGAGGTGCATTGCAGTCAGGAGTTAAGTGACCTTGGGGGACAGATGTCTTGTCATTGCTCACCTTTCCACTCTTTAAGTTCCTTTCCTTGTCGGGCTTCTTACAGATTAGAGTGTGTCCCTGAGCTTTTGCAATGGTGGTACTTGGTGTCCACATGCTGAGGGAGGTGGTTTTCCAAACAGCACATAGTCAGAGCAGAGGTGGCTGGCGGGAGAATGGCAGCTCTTTGCATCACTATGAATTTCATTATCCAGCCACCGCCTTTTGTCCTGTCTCTCACACTGCCTTCTCTGCCACCCTGGCACCCACAGGTGGAGCCAGTTCAGGGAGTTGGTGGACCGGAAGAAGGATGCGCTCCTCTCCGCCCTGAGCATCCAAAACTACCACCTCGAGTGCAACGAAACCAAGTCATGGATCCGGGAGAAGACCAAAGTCATCGAATCCACCCAGGACCTGGGCAACGACCTGGCGGGTGTCATGGCCCTGCAGCGCAAGCTGACCGGCATGGAGCGGGACCTCGTGGCCATCGAGGCGAAACTGAGTGACCTGCAGAAGGAGGCCGAGAAGCTGGAGTCCGAGCACCCCGACCAGGCCCAGGCTATCCTGTCTCGGCTGGCCGAGATCAGTGACGTGTGGGAGGAGATGAAGACCACACTGAAGAACCGTGAGGCCTCCCTGGGAGAGGCCAGCAAGCTGCAGCAGTTCCTGCGGGACCTGGACGACTTCCAGTCTTGGCTCTCCAGGACACAGACGGCCATTGCCTCAGAGGACATGCCTAACACCCTGACCGAGGCCGAGAAGCTCCTCACGCAGCACGAGAACATCAAAACCGAGATTGACAACTATGAGGAGGACTACCAGAAGATGAGGGACATGGGTGAGATGGTCACCCAGGGCCAGACAGACGCCCAGTACATGTTCCTGCGGCAACGGCTACAGGCCCTGGACACAGGCTGGAACGAGCTCCACAAGATGTGGGAGAACAGGCAGAGCCTCCTGTCCCAGTCCCACGCCCACCAGCAGTTCCTGCGGGACACCAAGCAGGCCGAAGCCTTCCTGAACAACCAGGTAGCGTCCCCTACCGCTTGACGCCCTCCTCATCAGGCTGGGCCTCGGCTGCCTGTGGGCTGCCGGTTTACACCTACTTGTGTGAAGTTAGAAGAGCAATGGACAGACGCTTGTTTTCCCTGACTTCTAAGGCACTGAAACCCGTCACAATGAAGGGGCTAGAACTGAAGATTCCCATGGAGGCTGCCTCGCCTTGCAAAGTATAGTTCCACCACAGTAATGGTCTAGGACCTCTTAATGTCTCATAATATGTTATCATAGTAGTTCCTTACATTGGCAACATTCTGAGATGTATTCAGTTCAGTTCAGTCGCTCAGTCGTGTCCGACTCTTTGCGACCCCATGAATCGCAGCACGCCGGACCTCCCTGTCCATCACCAACTCCCAGAGTTCACTCAGACTCACGTCCATCGAGTCAGTGATGCCATCCAGCCATCTCATCCTCTGTCGTCCCCTTCTCCTCCTGCCCCCGGTCCCTCCCAGCGTCAGAGTCTTTTCCAATGAGTCAACTCTTCACATGAGGTGGCCAAAGTACTGGAGTTATTAATCCAATCAAAAAGTATTTGGGGGGAACTTTTTTTTTTTCTGAATGATTCTGTCTTCCTTACTCTTAGAAAGGTCAGGGTCTTGATCAAGTGACACAATGCAGAAATTAGAGAAAGAGCTAAAGATGGTCACCAACAGCAGGGTTGATAATGTCTTTTGAAAGATTAGGTTTGAAGGATCTGTTGCTGTCACCTTATGGGCACATGAGTGGATCCTTGTGGCTGATGCACAAACCTTCATTTACTTCCCTCACTTGCTTTGGAGGAAAAATGAGAGCATTTAACCACTTACGGGAATCTAGTGACTTTCGGCATCTCATTGGGATATTTCCCCTCCTCCCAACTTTTTATGTTATCTGACTCCGTAGATAATTTTAGCTAAGTGTGACAAAACAGTTGTTGCAAAGTGTGAAAATAGGGAAGACTGGTTTGTTTGTTTGTTTTTCATATTCTGAAGGCAAGTTGTATCTCATGATTTTTTATCCTGCTGTGATTTTCCCTTTTTAATTAAGGAGTATGTTTTGGCTCATACTGAAATGCCCACCACCTTGGAAGGAGCTGAAGCAGCTATTAAAAAACAAGAGGATTTCATGACCACTATGGATGCCAATGAGGAGAAGATCAACGCGGTTGTGGAAACGGGCCGGAGGCTGGTGAGCGATGGGAACATCAACTCGGATCGCATCCAGGAGAAGGTGGACTCCATCGATGACAGGTGCGGAGTCCTGAGGCTCTTAAGGGAGTCTTGCACCCTGGGGCTCTTAAGCATCTGTATCATTGGCCAACATCTTTGGAGCTGTGGGTTTAAATTCCAAAGTGGGCAGGATACGGGCTTCTAGTAAAATTTAATCTACAAAAGAAACCCTGAAAAGCCAAGCTAATCCCTGATCAAAGACTTAGAGCGCTGAAGTGCTGAGTAGCAGTGGGAAAGAGATCTCTAATAAGCCTGCCCTGTAAGGGGTGACACACAGCACGTCACCCAGTGGGACCCTGAGAGCCAGATGCTTCCCCATCCAGCCAAACCCATGTTCACCTTCATCCAACAAGACTCCTCTGAGGTCTCAGGAGGGATAGGGAAGAAGGGCAAGGTTTGCTTGTCTGAGTACCTGGCAGAGCCAAAAAGGGAGCATCATTAGGCCTTTACTAGAAGGCCTAAGGATAATGCTGTTTGGCATCTTGTTTATGAGAAAAGACCTTTTCCTCTTCAGCCAAGCTCTCCACCATTAGATGCTGTTGTTTTGTTTTTATTTTCAGTTCCAAGAGATTTTTCTTCCTGGCCACATTCTGTGTCAGACCCTCTCTTCTAACACTCACTCTGCCTTGGTTATTACTAAAGCGGGAGGTCTAGTGGATCTGGTTTGGACACACAGCCTGGCCTGGTTCTGGCCTGTTCTGAGCTGGCCATTTCTCTCCAGGGATGACCTATCTGAGTCAGTCACCAGTTTCTGTTACAGCTGATCTCCTTTGGTCCCAACCTGGGCCAGATTTACAGGCTCACTGTGAGATGATGTCATCAAAAAACAAGCTCCTTTTCAAGGCTCCTCTGACCTTCCAGTGCAGTGAGGAGGAAGACCTGCCAGTGGGGAGCAGTTTCTTACTTACCGTGTTCGAGAGGGTGTCCTTGGACCCTGGGCCATGCATACGTGCCACGATCTGCAGTGGAGAGGGGACCGACTCGTTGCCCATAAAGATCGCGCTCCTGGCTTTAGCCAGTCTGTTCTGTTCACTGATTCCGATCCTAAACCATATGCTCTAAGGATGGTACTGTGGGAATAGGATATAAGGCAGATTATAATTTTGTATCTCTTGCTTTTAAAACAGCTACCAAAAAAAAAAAAAATCTCTCCACCTTCGAATGAGTATGAGAAACAAGGATTGAGTAAGACAGTTTTAACAAGGAGAAAAAGAATTTCCTTTTCTCCCGGTGTTAAATCTCACTATTTTGTAAACATAATATCCCACGTTCCTCCACGTTAGGTGCACACAGCTGGTTTCCTGAAGATGGGCTGGGCCACTGGGGACACTTGTGTTTAGGCGGGTGTGCAGCTGCCTGGCCACTTCCTCAGTGTGTTGATCTCCCTGCACCCCACCCCAGTGCCGCAGCTGCAAGGGCTTGTTGGAAGCAGGTGATGCTGTCAAGACTAGAGACTCCTGGATACAGAGAATATTTTAGCAGCTCTTTGTTTCAGTTTAAGCTTCCTTTTGTCTTTGACTCAGAGCCTGGGCACCTGGGGTTCCAAGGCCTCCTGGGGATTTCTGTTGTTAAAAGCAGTAGGGAAGAGGATACTCTACTGTCCTTAAGCTTAACAGAGAGAGAAGGGGGCGAGGCTTTCTGGTGATCTACCCTCAGAAGGATTACATTTTCTAACTTTCCTTAGCATATGTTCCCTGAATTCTGGTTTCACTTTAATATCCCCAGAGACCTCAAAATCTGAAACTTGACTCCAGAGGATACTGGTCTGTTATAAAAATATACAAATTTGAGTTCCAGGTGGTGTCGGAGCACAAGCTAAGTAAATATCTAAACCTTCGGGATCTGATCCCCATCCAGAAACATGCTGACGCTCTCATGAAGCTATTTTTGTAGAATGCAAAATCATTATAACGTACTTACATTCCGGAAGTCTTGTCGATTACTGCTGAGTTCGTTGAAATGAAAAAGTGCTAGAACAAAGACACTGACTTAACAGATGTGGGTAGGGTTTGAGCGGCCTTTATAGTGCCTTTGACGTGGTGGGAAGGAGCCTGCAGTCCAGGCCTGCTCACGGGTAGTAGGAACAGGTGAGCTTCCTGGCTCAAAGGAAAATTCCAGCCACGGTGCAGTCCTGGGAGAAAAGGAAATCTCTCCAGTTTCGTAAAGCCAGACCCTATCTCACATGGGAACAAAACTTAAAAATTATCAGCATGCTTTACTCATTTACCTATGGTTCTTCACTTTTCATAAGAACCAGAGTTGAACCTAGTATCTGCCTCTTGTGGTGAGGAGCTTTTGAGTCTCATTATAGGGGTAGGAGGTAAGGGATGGAAAGAAAGCAAGAAATTTAACCTCATCCCAAACAGCACTCTAAAGAGTAAGAGAAATGGCCAAGTTCTGGAAGGTCCTTCCCTTTAATTAAATCTGTGATCCAACCTTGAAGGACCTCCCTGAGTTTCACTTCCCATGAACACCAGGGTGGAGAAAAATTGTCCAGGCAGAAATCTGTTGGGCACATGTGAATCTTTATTTTATAAGAGATACGTTCAAGATTCCTTCTGGTGGTATTTCTATGTTGAATTTTCTTAGTGTCTGAGGTTATTTTTAGCTGTTACTTCAGTGAGCTTCAAGGTTGCATGACCTGTTTTAACTGCCTGTGTCTCTGATTACTCCTTGCCATGACAGCATTTTCGTGTGATGCTTGGGAAGGAAATGAGATCTTTTCTTCAAGGCCTTTGACTCAAAGCAGGACTCTTGTATTTTGTGACTTAACTCCAACTCAGATTACCTTCCTCTGGAAGATTTGCTTTATTTTTCTTAAACCCGCATACAAACAGTGACTGGAACTTGAGGGTTGGGAACTTGAAGGACTTTGCTTGACATTCCTTCCCCACCCACATTTTTTAGATGACTAATTCCTTTAATCCGAAATCACAATCTTTAAAAAAAATTTTTTTAAGTTTTCATCTTTGAGAAAGGATCGCACTGAATTATTATTATAAAAGTCACAGTGTTATAATTGTGGGGTAGAGGGTGGAAACTACTACCTTTTAATCTCACCCTTAGCACATGCCACTTTGGTTTTTGCTTTCTAATCTGTGCCTTGGAAATTTTTTTATCATTAATTATACATTAACTTTTTTAAAATTTAGCATTATATAAGAAGTACTTTTCTATTGTTGCATTTTGCTTAAGTGGTATAAACATATTAGGACCCCTTTGCCTGAAGCTGCAGAATCCCTTTCAACAAAAAACAAAAAAAGTGAACTGTTATCTTAGGTGTTCAGCAATTCCCTGACAGTGTTCGAGCTGGAGGAGCAATGAGCGATTCCCTTTGGTCCGCAGGCAAATGGTGGCCGCAGTGCTACCAGTGTCCCTTGCCAGCACTCCCTGCAGACCTGTGTGATGTGCGGGTCATTATGATCTTCTTGCACTCGAAGAAGGTATTTTAAAAGCCAGCTTGTAGCAGGTGCTCCCTGAGCTGCCCTTTCTTGGCATCATGGAGAGTCAGACCTCCTCCTGGCCATGGGGGTTGGTTAGATTGGTCAGGAGATCTTGCCCAGACACTGCAGCAAGAACTTGCCTTGAGACTTGGCAGGAAAACCCAAACCTTCCCATTTGCACTCTCCCTTTGGGAGATCTGGGTTCATCTTGAGTTGGGAAGATTCCCTGGAGAAGGAAAAGGCTGCCCACTCCAATATTCTGGCCTGGAAATTTCCATGAACTCTATAGTCCATGGGGTCACAGAGAGAGACACAACTGAGTGATTTTCACTTTCACCTTTCGCCATTCTTCATACCCTGCGCTTAGGCCAGCTGGCACTTGGGTTCCTTGGATGTATGAGGAGCTGTGTTACGGTGATGCTTCTCGATTCTCAGTGTAGTATGGCTCTCCTTGAGGCAATAGAATCACATGAAGGCAGTAGTGTCCACGGCACTCACAGCATTCACGTGGCTCTTCTTCACAGTCCAGTGGAAAAGCCCCTGGGAGTGGAAAGAAGTCTTGCAGAGGGCTTCCTATACCTCCATGGTGTGTGCCGAGAAGCCCTGTGGCTGCATCTGGGCTGTGGAGCGAGTGCCCGGTGTCGCTTGTCATTTCACCAAGTTCAGCAGCTCCTTCTAATTCTTCTAAGTTTCTTGGTTAAGGTTTTGTGCTTTAACTTTTGTAAGCCTTGGTTACCCTTATGTATTGATAAAGATGGGGATTGAGTAGGTAGACGATCTCACAGGTCTAAAAATTTTCATTCTTGGTTTATTGTTGTTTGGGACAAGTTTTTCTCATGATGAGAATCTTACCATCAGGAAATGTTCTTTGAAGCTAGTTACATGGTTTTCTGTATTTTCTTAGCCGTGTACATGGTCTACCACCCAGGTATGAGTTTCCTAAAGATCAGTTTTATATTTTCCCAGTTCCTAGAATGTAGAGTTGTGCTCAGTGCCTGCTATGGGGTCTTTCCCTAGCACCAGACTTACGAGGCCCTGTCGCTTGCATCCTGGCTGGCCGTGTGGCTGGGACAGGCGTTCTGGCTTCTTGTACCATGGCTTACTCATTTGAATGCTCGACTCCCTTGTTTATTTTGTCTCCTTGACATAATCAAGAACTTTCAGCAGATTGTTTTCAGCGTGTAGAGAAACCCAGAAAAGAAACTGAATTGTAAATTCTGTATTTTAAGAATTCCTTTTTAAAAAATCATTTTTATTATCATTTTAACAGACACAGAAAGAATCGCGAGGCAGCCAGTGAGCTTCTGATGAGACTGAAGGACAACAGGGATCTTCAGAAATTCCTGCAAGACTGTCAGGAGGTACATCGCCCTTTAACGCCTCCTTTCCTCTTTCCTAACAAGAGCCACCAAGCATTTGGCAGAAGAGCCCTTGGGATCGTAAAATGAACTGAGGCCAGAAATTCACATCACTTATACAATTTGCAGGCGGGGCAGTGTCAGTTCTCCAGCCTACAAGCTACCACTTAGAGTAACCAAATTATTACAGTCTAGAACTGTGCTATTCAACACAGCAGATACTAACCACATGTGGCTGCCTCATTTTAAATGGAGTTAAGACTGTAGTTGTCCCATCACGCTGGCTGTACTTAAGTGCTCAGCAGCCGACTGTGATTCATGCATGGCTGCCGTCTTGTATGGACAGTGCAGATGTAGAACATTGCTATGGTCAAAGACAGTGATACTCTCAAATATTCTATAGCCTAAAAGCATCTACTACTTAAAATAAGGCAGAATTACTAGTAGGGAAGGACAGAAATGAAAGAAACTGCAGTTGGCTACCCAGGTAAGAAGAAAGAGTTCAAAAAATACACACAGTTTTCTTACTCATTGAAGACCTTGAAATATCCATTCTTCAGGCTCCTGCCAAGAGCAGTAATCCTGATCTCAAACTCTTGAGTTTTAACATGTGGTATTCATCTGATGATTTTCAAACTATTTCATACTCCCCTGATACGGTGCATAAACAACCTGGGAAAACTAAAGTTAGCCAGTAAAACGCAGTCTCTCTGCAAGCTGGTTGGAAGGAAGCATCTAGCTGACTTCACATGTATGAGATCACAAGCACATCGTATTTCACTGTCGACCAGAGAACCATGGTGAGACTCGGTCCTTTCTGGTTTATTAGACTAAATCTCATCAGAGGCAGAAGTGGGATGAAAAATATCCAAGGGAAGCTGTAGGGATCTTGGGGAAGGGGAACTGGAGATGGAGAGGGGAGGATCAAGGTCATATGCTAAGAATATGACCAGACTCTTCACGAATCCTTTGCATGTAAACTTGTAGCTGTGTGTTAAATATGACTCTCATAACATTTGAATCAGAGCCGGAGACAGAAGCAATCCTTCATGTCCATTAAACTGCTCTCTTACTGTGAATCTTAAAATGTGCTCCAGCAGCTAAACCTTACAAAGGAAGAAAAGCCCCTCAACTGTGTAGCTTAGGGTCTGTTGACATTCAGGGCCACGCTGATGAATCTGGGTCCCTGGAGGGGTCTGCCTGGAGCCAGACAGGCGAAGCCAGGAGTGCCTCTTCAAGTCACTCCCGAGCATGAATAACCCATTTGAATAGGATGCTCATTTAAAGAGGCATTCTTGTCTCCAGACAAGACCCAGGGAAGAGTAATGGATTCAGGGTTAGCTGTGTAGAGTCGCATGACTTGCTGCAGTGAATACCAAGTGGCCCTTCAGCCCTGGAGGGAGTGAAAAGTTGTCAAGAGACGTTTGCAGCCTGGGCTCTGCCCTCCCCAGATTGGAAGTCCCTGAAGTACCTTAACGTTGCCCTTGAAGCCCCGCCAGTGACTTGTTTTAACCTCAGATCAGACGGGAAGGGGGTCTGCTAGGGAAACCAGTGGGACCCCATCCCTTTGTTTAAAGAACAGATTACTGAGATGAAATCTATTGACCTGAGTATGGGGAAATCTGGACTGAATGTAGGGAAAAGAATGCCAGGAAATAAGCAGGAAGTGAGGGGACAGAGGAACCACTGAGAGAGGCTCAGTTGAAATTTCCAGCCCCTGATTTTCCATTCACATTCGTGTGGATTCATAAATAGAAACATGTGGGAAAAGTAAGTAGATAAGATGTAGTCCTTCCAAGTAGAATCACAGGAAATAGTTTCAGTAGATCTTTAGATCTTTGTTAATTCTTGTTCCAGATGAGCGTCCTTGGTTACAAGGAATTTACTCCCTAACACACACCAGTGACCGATAGGCACACCCAGAGGGCTCAGCCCTGTGTGATTTCCCCTCCAAGAGTGCCCAGAGGTTTTGGCCAGACTTCTTTGTCTTGGAGATGATTTGCAGGTCTCTTTGTGACTGCTATGCCAGGTCTCCCTGGGTTATCTATTTTTTCTTTCCTTGAACCTTGTTAAAAGTTAGTACAACCATAGGATCTGCTGGGGGTACCACATCAGCATATATAGTTTACAAAGACTGAATTTAGGTCAGGTTTGTCAAAATGTGTCAAAGTGTTAGTCACTCAGTCGTGTCCGACTCTTTGTGACTCTATGGACTATAGCCCGCCCAGCTCCTCTGTCCGTTCAATTCTTCAAGCAAAACTACTGGAGTAGGTAGCCATTCCCTTCTCTAGGGGTCTTCCCGACCCAAGGGTCAAACCCGGGTCTCCTGGATTACATGTAGATTCCTTACTGTCTGAGCCACCTGGGAAGCTCAGTAGTTTTCACAAAGTGACAGAATTTAGGTCAGGTTTGGGGGCTTCAAAGCCCTTGGTGTAGAAGTACCAGCAAAGGGTGCTATTATTATTAAGGAATATTCTTCTTTATTAATTTCCCATTATTTAGCCTCATTAAAATATGCCCATTTTAAACCAGAATCTCTGAGAATGGAGTCTATGGGTGGACTAGCCCTACATATGAAAACCTACTTCTTATTGAATTGTTGGTGGATACTTACAGAGCACCCAGAAGTCAGATTTAATGCTGCTCTTTGCTGTTGGTATTGTTCAAGGTCTAGGAAATCCAGATGGTCTCCTTGCCACACCCCCTTCCTGATTGGTTGGAAGCTAGAGGAGGCTGGGTTGTAAGCTCTGCCATTGTTGCCACCCGCCACGAATACTTCCTGGAGGGGGAAATTCATTGCCGCAGTGCAGGGAGGATGAGCAGGGCCTAGCTAATCACAGTTAGAGATGGCAATGCAAACAGCATCATGTTTTTTGTGTTGTTATTTTAATATGATACCCTGAAAAAATTAGTGATTTAAAAGGTCCTGCTTTTCTATTCTGTTCCGTGTTTCCATACCTCCTGTTTTCTGAAGCTGATTTCTTCCTCCCCTGGAGGGCAATAGAACTAAACGCGGTGGCACCGGCATAGCGGGTTCAGCACTTTGCTTTGAGCTTAATCCAGTGATCAAAGCATTTGTTCCTATCCTTTTCCAATCTGCACAGTGTTCTATTCTGCAGAGAATGAGCATATTCTTAAATGACCTTTGTCAGTGCCCACGGATAATAACTATGGGTCTGATTGCAGAATGCTGATAGAGGTCTGATGAACTAGCAAGTTCCACAGCTCTGTCTCATTGTGCTGTGTCACATGCTGCTTTATCTGTAGGATGATGTGTTCAGCAAAGAGCAGATTTGTTTATAAGCCTCTGATTTTTATGTGGCTCCTTTTTCTTTTAATCTCTCTTGGGTAGGTAGTTATGAATAGAGCAGATATGTGGATGTCCTTTGCACTTTGGGTCATTGCCATTTATTATGTTTAGTGTGCACGTGCGGAATACAGGGCAAAGTTTTCCATTTGCTTTCCTCTTAACATCTTTTCTCCTTAGGTTGAATAGCCTTAGCCTTTCAGGCCTTAACTATTCAGATAACTGGAAGGGAAGCAGGTGATTCTTTTAAAGTAGGAAATTCAGTGCCTTGGTTGTTGTGTAACAGATCTATGGTCGTTGCTTATGAAGGGCTTTATGGGACTTGCTGTTTTTTCCTTAATAAAGAGTGACATCAAAAATCTCACTACTTTTGCTTTTGACCCCCCTTCCTTCCATACATGGTGGTTGGTCTCCTGAGAAGGGTAGGGAGGGTGCCTGGGGGTTCAGCCACAAGCAGAGCTGGGGTCCTCCTGGGACCTGCATCCCCCTCCTGACGTGGTTCCCAGAGAACAGACTTTGTGTTGTGGGGGCCCTCTTATGGGGAAGCCTCTCCCAGCAGCTGCCCAAAGTGCAAGGGAACAGCCTCAGAATGGTTGGTTCTGTAGGGGTTTATACACCATTTCTGAACCCTCGGTGGTGGACCCATGACACAGTTTGGGTGCAGATTTTTTATGGCAGCAGCTGGTGTAAGAGTGGCTTCTTATGATCATGTGGAAGAAGGGCACTGCCCCTGAAGACTGACTGGCTTCTGGTTCCTGGCTGACCCTACGTTCGTTTCTGTATCTTCTGACTGGGCAAACCAAATCTCTCTCTTCCTGGTAGGAATTAGTACCCTGTTGTGGCCAACTGCGGGCAGGCAGTGAGGAACCAGGCGAGGTGGAATGAGAGCCAACAAGCGGAACGTGTCCAGGGCCTGGGCTAGGCTCAGATCTGTCAGTGGGGCAGCGTCTGTAAAGAGGCTTCCCGGGGTTCAGATCCAGGCAAACACGCTGGGTCTCAGAATCCAGTCCTGTGAAGTGTTCTTGGTCTTCTACAGACAGAGGCTGTAGAAGAAAAGTTGAAGGTGACTGAGACATGAAGGGAGCTAAGAGGGCACCATGGTTGCCTCACCCCTGTAGCAAGCAAGTTCCTCATGCTGTTTGTCATCCCCGTAGATAATGTCCGTGAAGAGGAGGGAGGGATGAAAGAGTAGGCACTTTGGTTTCTTTTATAGTAGAACTAAAAGAGTTAAAAGATTATCAAATGTAGTAAAGACAGTTAATCTTGTTTAGCGTGGTACAGCTAGCCATGGGTATTTGAAGAAGAAAGAAGGTTGTGACTTAGCTTGCTTAGGACAGAATTTTAAACACAAGTGTCTGGAGGGAAAGCTGGTTAAGAGTGCCAAAGAGTTTGAAAGCTGGCTCAACGTGTTTTTTACACTTCTGGATTTAATGTTAGATGCATAGTTTGGAGCAAGTCTCAAGTACAGCATCCATACAGTGGAGATACCTGTTGAGATGGGTCACTTGTAAAGTGCACGTCTGGTTGTCTGTTGACGTGGAAACATGGCGTGGCACGCAACAACATAACAGCTGTTTCCAGGCAGAAAAAAGGCTGATGTCTGCGATCACAGTCTCGGAACCTGATTTTTTTCTTTCCTAGCTGTCTCTCTGGATTAATGAAAAGATGCTTACAGCCCAGGACATGTCTTATGATGAAGCCAGAAATCTGCACAGTAAATGGTTGAAGCATCAAGCCTTTATGGCAGAACTCGCTTCCAACAAAGAATGGCTTGACAAAATTGAGAAGGTGAGTCAAGGGGTTGATGGTGCTCCATCGGTGTGGCTGTGGTGAGAAAACTAACTGGGTGGAAATGAGCTCCTTTGTATTTAGCATGTTTTCCAGCCTCTTTGAGTCCTATATGACCACATACGGGAGTTACATAGCCAGGAGCAGTCCCACTTTTCACCTCCCAACTCCTTCCTTCAAGCCAGCAAGAAAGGAGACAAGCAGAAACGCAACCAGGTGGCACAAAATGCCTGCCTTATCTTGTAAAGAGTCCTAGGAGTTGAGTTTCTGTTGTGTGTCTCCTCTGTTGCACTTGATAGACTGCCAGCCCCTGGGGCAGCATCCTCCCTCTGTTGATCGTCTTATGCGTGCTGGACTGTGACAGACATTGAGCGGATCCACAGAACTTAGAAGTATTATGTATTTTAAATATCTCATTTTAATAATTTAAACTGTATTGTTTTGGCACAGCAAGATTCTCTGCAGTGTAACCGATTATGAATGTGACATTCCCCACCCTCCCTTCTCTTCCTTCATACACTATATTGTTTCAAAATCTTAACAGTTTAAGTGTTAAGGTCTCTTGGGGTGATGTGGAAGGGATAAAGTTTTAGGTTATTGGCAATAAATATCCCAGAGCCCCAACCATCACTTGGTGCTCCATGCCTGTGAAAACAGTTAGGCCATCATTGATTTTGTCAAGCAGTAATTCCATGTAGAAAGACTGCGTGCGTGCATGTGTGTATTTGTGTGCGCAAATGTGTGTGTGGAATGAATAGGTAACTCATAATTCAGATACGTCAGGCTTGTTTTTCACAGTGACACCTGTTCTACAAACTGTATTTATGTGTGTTTTCCAGGAAGGAATGCAGCTCATTTCAGAAAAGCCAGAGACAGAAGCCGTGGTGAAGGAAAAACTCACAGGTTTACATAAAATGTGGGAAGTCCTTGAATCCACCACACAGACCAAGGCCCAGCGGCTCTTTGACGCAAACAAAGCCGAACTCTTCACCCAGAGCTGTGCAGATCTGGACAAATGGCTGCATGGCCTGGAGAGTCAGATTCAGTCTGACGACTATGGCAAAGACCTCACCAGCGTCAACATCCTTCTGAAAAAGCAGCAGGCAAGTGCCTGGGCCGGCGCACTGCAGGCTGTTTCCCCGCTGTGGTCCTGGTGGTCCCAACTCGCCCACCGTGTCCTCAGACGTTCGCTTGGAGTAGGAAGGGCTTTTAACACACCCAGCACAGTGGGCTCTGGTGGCATCAGGGGGCATTTCCAGAATCAGTTTGGAAAGACACCATAGGAATACTGGGGTCCACGCATGGGAGTATGTTTTCATTATCATCTCAGTTGATAGATGGTATCACCACTTAACAGTATGGCAAATGTTCATTTCATCTAGTTCCACAGTTTACTTGAAGAAAAGTTACCATGTTTGCATATCTCATTGTATGTCTAAATATGTGATAGTTATCTGAGTGGTTCAGGGCACTTCTAGATAATAAGAGAAATTTGGGGTTTGGGGATAACAACAGAGTCCTTCTAAGAGCAAATGAATTTACATTGATAAGAGAAAATAGCTGTGATGAGATTGAGCAGGTGGGTTGGTGGTAGTAGCTTGCAGGAGCTCCCTGGGCTGAGTTTGCAGTGTGTGGCCAAGTGCTCCTCTAGCTAAGAGAGTAGTCAGTGTATTTGCCAGCCCCTTGTCTCTGGGGAGAACAGTGTGTGGCCTTCCCAGGGTTGTATTTCCTGAACAAGACACCTCTGCTGTACTTTCACCCTTTTCTCTCATGTAAATATACAGTTAGACTGTCTTCAGCTTATTATCGAGTATTTTTAAAAAGAAGAATCAGCTTTCTGATTAAAGCAGTTGAGAGGAGATGGTTAACTTTAGTTATCCTTCTGGCCTAAAAGAACTGGAAACTGAAGACCTGACTCCTTCCTGGTGATTAAGCTGGTTTTCAGTGTCTTTGTGACTTCTGAACAGGCAGATGGAGACCGTCCTTTCCCCATAATTAATTATTTCCCCTGACTTAACTGTTGCTCCCAAGGTTAAAAATCCTTAGAAAGGGAGGTTTTTGTTTTGTTTTGTTTTTTTGGGAAAATCAGCTGACAAAGTGGAACACTAGTTGCTGGCTTGCCAGCCATGCAAAACCATTTCTTGGGCTCTCCACTGTATCAGTTGATATTCCCAAATCTTCTACTTTGGTCAGTGCCAAAGGGGAGCATGTAAAATCACTGTCTGTGTTTCCCTTGTCTTGGGTGTGAAGGTGGGTGTGTCTTCCATCTTCAGATGCTGGAGAATCAGATGGAGGTGCGGAAGAAGGAGATAGAAGAGCTCCAGAGCCAGGCGCAGGCCCTGAGCCAGGAGGGGAAGAGCACGGACGAGGTGGACAGCAAGCGCCTCACCGTGCAGACCAAGTTCATGGAGCTGCTGGAGCCCCTCAGTGAGAGGAAGCAGAACCTGCTGGCCTCCAAGGAGATCCATCAGTTCAACCGGGACGTGGAGGACGAGATCGTGAGTGCCTCCCCCCAAGGCCGACTTGCAGCCCGGGTTCCCACTGCTGTACCTGACCCGCCCCAGTCCCTGGGTGGGCTGAGTTGTCACAGTCCTGCACCGTGTGTCCACACAAAATACACCTCCAGGTTTCTGTCTAGTTTTCTAAGGATAAATTGAGGGCTTTAATGCCTCAGAACAATCGTTTTAACAACAAGTAATGGGGACTCCTGGAGAGTCTGGATAAAAGTAAGGTCTGGAAGACTAGCCTGTACCCTTCATTGGAGAAGAAGGGCAGGCTCCCTGGGCCGCCCCTCCCAGTGGGATAATTGTTTATTTCTTCTTTTTTAAAAAATTCTTATTAAAATATAATTGATTTACAATGTTGTATTTCTGCTGTACAGCAAAGTGACTGACTTACAGATATATATATATATTCTTTCCCTGTATGGTTTGTCACAGGATATTGAATGTAGTTCCCTGGGCTGCACTGTAGGATCTTGTTGTTGATCCCCCACTAGGGTTGAACATGCTTCCTCTCTCATACTGACCTCCTTGCTCTCCCCTCCTGCCCTTGTCTGCATCAAATATTTGTTCTTTTTGAGTGGCCCTGACCACCTGTTTACAATTCCTTCCAGTTGTGGGTTGGAGAGAGGATGCCTTTGGCGACCTCCACGGATCATGGCCACAACCTCCAGACTGTGCAGCTGTTAATAAAGAAAAATCAGGTAAGTGTGTGTGCTGGGGTGAGCTCCGCGGTAGGAGGCAGGTAAGTGTGTCTGCTGGGGCAAGCTCCACGGTAGGAGGCAGAGAAGGGGCCGCTCAGAGGACAGGCAGGTTCTCCTCGGCCTCAGGGCCTGGCGCGAGCAGCGTGCTGCTGTGGCTCAGTGAGCTTTGGGTGTGTGCTCCCCAATTGCACAGACCCTCCAGAAGGAGATCCAGGGGCACCAGCCTCGCGTCGACGACATCTGTGAGAGGAGCCAGAGCATCGTCACCGACGGCAGCCTCAGCGCCGAGGCCATCCGGCAGAGGCTGGCCGACCTGAGGCAGCTGTGGGGCCTCCTCATTGCGGAGTCTGAGAAGCGGCACCGGCGGCTGGAGGAGGCGCACAGGGCCCAGCAGTACTACTTCGACGCGGCCGAGGCCGAGGCGTGGATGAGCGAGCAGGAGCTGTACATGATGTCCGAGGAGAAGGCCAAGGTGAGGAGGCGGCTGAGCCCGCCCCGCACCCCGTCCCTGCGCCCGGGGAGCCTCTGACTCAGACCGGAGGCTTGTGCTGCTGGGGGTGGCTTCCTTGTGCCGCGTCTGATTGTTGCCTTGTTTACGGGGCAGCGTGGTGCACGTAGGTGACTAGAACCTGGCTATTTGCCCCTTGGTAAAGAATTTTCTGCTCTGAATCATGGTATTTTATCTGCTCTCCCCTTTTTTAAACAGAAATTTGCCAAAGTTTGTCTTTTACAATATACTGGATGCTTTTGAGACGGTTAAAAGTATTTGAAATACTTTTTGTATCACACTCCAACCAAAATGCTATCATCTACATCTGTTAGATGTGGAGAGTTTTTCCAGCCAAGACACGCTTGGTTTGCCTGGGCTTCGCCTCATATGTCAGAGGGTCCTCATCACTGTGCCACCCTCATGGCCATCTTTCAGAGGCTCCCGCGGCCCAGTCCGCCTCGCCACTCCTGAAACGCTCCATGCTCTGCTGCCCATATCGCACTTGTGCCTTTTTTTTTTTCTGCCAAGTCTTCCTCCTGCCCTGCTATGCTGTGCAGTCAGCTGGTCCGCTTTCAGGTAGTTTGGATTTGGGGATGGGGGGTGGCTGTGGATGTGACGGTCCCCTGTCTGTGCAGGATGAGCAGAGCGCCGTCTCCATGTTGAAGAAGCACCAGATTCTGGAACAAGCTGTGGAGGACTACGCAGAGACGGTGCACCAGCTCTCCAAGACCAGCCGGGCCCTAGTGGCCGACAGCCATCCTGAAAGGTGCGCGCTGCTTCATGAACATGAAACTGGCCTGGCAGCTCCTCCTGGTCAGGGCCTCCTGCTTGAGTCTTTGGGAAGCATTTTTAAAACAGACCCAGTAGGCCTGTGATGAACAGGAAGGGTAGGCTGTTCTGTGATAGGGGCTTGCTCTCATAGGCTGACTATCTCCTGCTGGCCAAGCCCTATTGAGAGATTATTGGCATCGTGAGTCAGGAGTGCAGATGGATTTACGCGGGTATACAGGGTGATCAGAGCACCTGCGCTTGGGTTTAGCGAGTCATCCATTTTAGGGAAGTGTTGCAGTAGAGCAGTGTGTGTGCTCTTAGTCACTCAGTCCTGGTTGACTCTTTGCAACCTCATGGACTGTAGCCAGCCAGGCTCCATGGGATTCTCCAGGCAAGAGTACTGGAGTGGGTTGACATTCCCTTCTCCAGGGGATCTTTCTGACCCAGAGATTGAACCCACGTCTCCTGCATTGAAGGCAGATTCTTTACCATGTAAGCCACCAGGGAATCCCATAGTAGAGCGATGGATAAGGATATATGGAGTTGTGAAACAAAAGAGCTTCCAAGAGAACAAAATGATGCCACTCTTAACTCTTGTATTTTGAGTCTTGATAATGCCTCAGGAATAAGAAAAAAGAGTGTGTGGCACTCTGGCCTGTTACATACCAGACTGACATGCTCACTGCAGTGGTAGTCATTTTAGGCTTTCTCTGGAACTGCCTTTTGTGTCTCAGAAAGACAAGGATCGGCTTTGGGCATTAACCAAGGCAAGTTGGAGGTGAAGTCCTTGGCTGTCTTGGGATAGGGCTCCTTCAGAAAGGTGGCCTTCCTCATCTCCAGGGCTGGGCATCAGTGAGTCCTTGTCTGACCACTTACCTGCTGGAAGGCTGTCCTTCTGAGAGAAGTTAGAAGTGGAAGCAGGGTGACGGGGTGGATGCTGCTCCCCCAGGACCCAGGAAATGGGAGCAGCAGGGCCCGCCTTCCTGGCAGGGAAGAGCATACAGCCCAGAGAAGGTCAAATGCATGCAGACAGGGATGTCTTCTCTCCTTTTGGCAATGTGGCCCCTGAGAATGGAGGACAGCTCTGCATCCTAGGCTAATAATTTTTTAACGTCAAAGGAAATCCTGACATTCAGAACCATCAGTGTAGAGCATTTTGATTTCTCTCCCTGCCCTCCATCATCACAGTCAGGGTGGCCTTTGTCCTTAATGACTGTGTTTTGTTACATGTTGGCGTTCTATTACCTGAAGTTGAGGTCAAAGTTGACTTTTATTTTTTGGGCTGAGTTAACCTTCAGATTCCTTCCAGAAATTTTGTATAATGTGACCTACTGGCATTTGCCCTCATTTGCTGTCTCCCTGAAGAAAATGTGGCATTTAAGGTCCCCCCCCCCACCTCATCCTGTCTCACTCCCCTCAGTGAACGTATCAGCATGCGGCAGTCCAAGGTGGACAAGCTGTACGCAGGCCTCAAGGACCTGGCCGAGGAGAGGCGGGGCAAGCTGGACGAGAGACACCGGCTGTTCCAGCTCAACCGCGAGGTGGACGACCTGGAGCAGTGGATCGCTGAGAGGGAGGTGGTCGCGGGGTCACACGAGCTGGGCCAGGACTACGAGCACGTCACGGCAAGTAACACAAGCAGAACTCGGGTGGGCGTACGGCACACGGCGGGCTGTGGAAGGCCCTTTGCATTCCCTGTCTGTGAGCAGAGGAAACACCCCAGACTCGAGTCAGAGGTCCTGGGGTTTCATTTCAGCTGGGCACTTTGATCATCGAGCGACTCGGAAGTTGCGTTTGAATCTCTATGCCTGTTCCTCTGGTCAGAGGAGTTGGAGCTGTGCCTTTCTCTGCTGCCATGAGTGAGAAGGAAGCCTGATTGACATGAGGCTTTGGATCTGACATCTGTTAAGTCAGGTGTTTTTTTCCAAAGGGTGTTCGAGTGATCAGTAAATGATGTGTTCATGGTGGTCTCACCGGTTTCTTTATGCCCATCCCCATTTCAGATGCTCCAAGAGCGATTCCGAGAGTTTGCCCGGGACACAGGGAACATTGGGCAGGAACGTGTGGACACAGTCAACCACATGGCAGATGAGCTCATCAACTCTGGACATTCAGATGCTGCTACTATCGCTGAGTGGAAGGATGGGCTCAATGAGGCCTGGGCCGACCTCCTGGAGCTCATTGACACCAGAACACAGATCCTGGCTGCCTCCTATGAACTGCACAAGTTTTACCACGACGCCAAGGAGATCTTTGGGCGCATCCAGGACAAACACAAGAAACTCCCCGAGGAGCTCGGGAGAGATCAGAACACAGTGGAGACCTTACAGAGAATGCACACCACCTTTGAGCATGACATCCA
Source organism: Oreotragus oreotragus (assembly GCA_006410675.1). Classification (NCBI taxonomy): domain Eukaryota; kingdom Metazoa; phylum Chordata; class Mammalia; order Artiodactyla; family Bovidae; genus Oreotragus; species Oreotragus oreotragus. The sequence goes on from SJYX01018053.1 coordinate 245,082, forward strand.
GGCCCTGGGCACTCAGGTAGGCGGGGCGCCACCCTGGGCTGGTGGGAGGTTCTCTTTCCATACAGCGTCTTTGTGCCCCTCTCAACATCTCTCTCCACTCCTTGGCTCCTCAAGCATGCCTCAGAGAATGGCCCAAATTAAATGCACATACGTGTGCACACACACAACGTTAGACATTGTTTTAACACTCCATTTAGGAGAACTTGACTTCCCTGGTGGCTCAGAGGTTAAAGCGTCTGCCTCCAATGCGGGAGACCTGGGTTCGATCCCTGGGTCGGGAAGATTCCCTGGAGAAGGCAGTGGCAATCCACTCCAGTATTCTTGCCTGGAGAATCCCATGGACGGAGAAGCCTAGTAGGTTACAGTCCATGGGGTCGCAAAGAGTCGGACACGACTGAACGACTTCACCTTACCTTACCTTACCTTACCTTACCAGTCCATAGTGCTCTCTGTCCCATTTGGAGACACTGTCAGATCTTATCATCACGATTAAGATAGTAAACCAGCTGCACACACACACTTACAGGTTATGGACCTTCTCAAAAATTTAAATTCTGTTGGCATGTCCATCCAGAGTCAGCTTCCCAGGTGGTGCTAGTGGTAAAGAACCCATCTGCCAATGCAGGAGACATAGGAGACAAGGGTTCAATCCCTGAGTCGGAAGATTCCCTGGAGAAGGGCATGGCAACCCCCTCCAGTGTTCCTGCCTGGAAAATTCCACAAACCGAGGAGCCTGGCAGGCTACAGTCCATAGGGTCACAAAGAGTCGGACACGACTGAGCACATCCATTCAGAATAATTTCCAAAATGATACCTTATTATTTTGCATCAACCAGAGTCTGAGTTATGTATTGGAGAATAGAGAAAAGAAGATTCTAACGTTTTAGTGTGTGCCTGGCCTTTTCCCCTCTCATAGAGTGGTTAACACTCAGGCTTTGTTTAAAAGATTTCTGATATGATAACAATATAACAGCAAGGATCTGTAGTGTAGTCGCTTTCTAGTTCATATACTCATTTCTGCAGTTTCCTGCGCAGTCTTATATCTGTTAGATGAAAAATAAATTCTATGTTTTTTCCCTTAAATTTCACGATCTTAGAGAAGTCTGTTTTATTAAAGTTATCAGCCCTGAGGACATCAGAGGATTTGTTTCTGTCTTTTGGAAGCACATCAGTGTTCTAGTACAGGGGTCAGCAGACTTCTTCTGTAGAATCCCAGATGGTCCATATTTTTGGCTTTTGTGGGAGCTACAGTCCATTACAACTACTCTGCTCTGCCACCGCAGCATAAAGCAACCATGGACAATCTGAAAATGAAGGGCGTGTCTGTGTGCCAACTAATCTCAGTACAGACAGGGAGCCCAGGTTCTGCCAGCCCCTGAGACCTAGTGTGTCTGCCTCCTTTGGTGTGCTCTGGGGGTTGCTCTATGGAGGGACCACCCTTACTGCCATTCTCTTCCCCTTAATCTGCTCCTTATAGAAGGAAAGGTAGGTCACAGGTGTACCTCCACTCAGATTAAGTGGCTTCACCATGTCCATCAAAGAGGTGGAAGATGTGGAGGGAAAATTTAAAAGAAATATGTGGAGTGGCTGAGGGTCTGCATCAGGCAGAATCTAAAAGAGCCCACCGTGCAGTGTGAGGGTTTCCAGTCTTTCCTTCAGAGCTGGCAGTCTCCCTGTTCAGAAGTTCATCAGCTTCCCATAAAAGGTCCTGGAGTGCCATGTGAGCATGTCAGGATCCTGAATGCAGTCTGATCGGTTGTGCGCTTGGAGCAAGGCCACCAGAGAAAGTTAGACCCAGGCCTGAATTGAGCCTGTCTCACTATCGCGGGGAGTTTAATTTTCCTCCCTAACCTTGAGTTCCCCAGTGCTGTAACGATTACAGCGTGTACAGAGCATATGCCATAGCAAGAGCTCTGTTTGTTGTTGTTTAGTCGCTCAGTTGTATCCGACTCTTTTTGACCCCATGGACTACAGCATGCTAGGCTTCCCTGTCCTTCACTAACTCCCGGAATGAACGTTCTTTAATTATTGTTACCGTTTCTAAGAAGCTGCAGAGAACTTCCACAAATACCTAGAAGGCTTACTAGCAGCAGGTCTTTCCTCTGCACCTATAAAATCATTTACTTTTAGAAGTTCAAGAGACTCCAGAAATGGGGAGTTGCTCTCTCATTGTCTCATTAAATTCCTTCACCATGTGAGGCTCAGAGATGAGGGACCCCACTGCAAGTCCAGGAACACCCAGGGCAGGAATCTACCCCGTCACGCCTGATGGTGTACACCTCTCCGTACCCGAAGGGCCAGGCCATTTCAGCCACAGAAGTGTGTGTGCCCCACCCCTTGCGCACTAACAGCAGAACCAGAGAGAAGGGAGGGCTTGTGGGCGGACTCCAGAAGCCGGCAGAGTTTGGGGCCAGCTGACCGCCACCATCCTCCATTCTGCGGGGGAGCAGAGGACTGAGAGAGCTCGAGGATGCTCTGCAGGGACTTCTCCGACAGTAGTTCATTCTCGTGCACATCCTACTGTTGCTGTCCTCATCCATCTTGTTTTCTTGTTGTGAGAACAAATTAAAAACAAGTAGAGGCATAGGAAAAGGTTGTTTCTTGGTTTTTTCTTTACTTATTTGGAAAGATTAGATTAGCCACACAGGAGACTGGGCTTCCCAGGTGGCACTAGTAGTAAAGAATTTGTCTGCCAATATAGGAGATGCAAAATAGGGGTTCAGTCCTGAGTTGGAAAGATCCCCTGGAAAAGAACCCACTCCAGTATTCCTATCAGGAGAACCCTATGGACAGAGGAATCTGGCAGGCTACAGTCCATGGGGTCACAAAGAGTCGACACAACGGAACACAAACACGTGCACACACACAGAGAACATTATCTGTTCAAATGGCTCCCCAGGAACTTGCTTATTGTCATTTGAGTGTGTACCTGAGCCATAATTGCAGAATATTTACAGTAGCCTCCTAGGATATGGAAATCAAATCACATATATGGTGTTACTATTATGTACTTTATGTAAAACATAAGAGAGGGTAACTTTTGGATATCAGATAAGCTGTGGGTATGAGTTTCTCTTGTAATGATATATCTTCCCTCACCCATCCCTACCACCCCCAACAAAAACATGAAAGCCTTTTGTTGTTTTTTTCCCCTTTTTACAGAGAAAGTTGATATTCTATACACTCTGTTTGCTTTGCTTTTTCTGCATAGCCCCTTCATCTTGGAGCACTTTTCCTAGAGCCTGTCGCCTTTCTTTATCATGCCTCCCTGGGAGCCTGTTTGTCACATTTGCAGACACTGTTGGATGACCATCCTCGATGATTAAAATGAATAAACCAGATGCACTCATACACATTTACAAGTTAAGGACCTTCTCAATAAGAATTTCAATTAAATAATTACTGTTGACATAATTACAGACACTGCGATCATAAATAACCTTACATGCATATCATTTTCTAAAAGTGTAAAAGTATATGTAGGGTAAATCCCACCAAGTGGAATCATACAATCAAAAGGCACACATGTTTGTGGTTCCAGTGGGTACTGCTTGTGCCTTCGGTAGGAGCTGTAAGCTGTCTGTCCCATCAGCGATGGGTCAGCTCTCTGGCATAGACATCATGAAGCTTCCATTTTTGCCAAATGAGAGATGACAAATTACAGTATCTCCAGGTAGCATCTTCTCATAAGACTCATTTTCATTCTTGTTCCCCAAAGCTTTCTGTTGAAATTTGGCTGTTAAGATTTTATCTTCTTTGGCATCAGTTTTTATTTTTTCCAGCTACTTTGAGTGTGGCATTTTTGTTTTTCAAGTTGGAATACTCTGTTGTGGGAGCTCTTACAGGTGATATGTGTGCAGCGACTTCACATAACAACGGAAAAGGCGTTTTCAAAATGAGTTGTTCTTGGCAGTTTCTCATTTGTGATAAAGAACACCTTCTATACCATGCAGGAGCAAATTAGGTATTTATTTTTGGGTATTTGGAGGCGTGCCATGTGTTTCTGTGCCAGCTTCGCCCACCGGGCCGCCTCCAAGGGCCTTTCCTGAGCAGGACTCCGTCACTGGCGGGGACAGTGCGTAGAGGGAGTGGGCAGTGGGGGTGGTAGCTCAGAGGCCAGCTCAGGCCCGGCTCACCTCCCGGCGGCTTCACAGGTACGGCAGCTGCAGGAAGACGCGGCCCGCCTCCAGGCAGCCTACGCGGGCGACAAGGCCGACGACATCCAAAAACGGGAGAACGAGGTGCTGGAAGCGTGGAAGGCCCTGCTGGACGCCTGCGAAGGCCGCAGGGTGCGGCTGGTGGACACGGGAGACAAGTTCCGCTTCTTCAGCATGGTGCGCGACCTCATGCTGTGGATGGAGGATGTGATCCGGCAGATCGAAGCCCAGGAGAAGCCCCGGTAATGCTGCCTGCCCCCCTGACCAGGGCCTTGCCCCAGAGCTTCCTGTCCAGAGGAGGGGCGGGAAAGGGCCTGGGGTGAGGGGGGCGCCGCTGTTTCACTCTGCACGCAGTTGTCAGGGAAGGAGGCATCCAGTGTCATCAGGAGCCCTGTGGAGCCCTCCCTGGTTTTCCCCGACCCTGTCCCCAGGGTCCACGCTCACCCAGGCCCTCCCACCCTCGTCTGTGGGCCTCATGCCTCACAGCAGCCATGGATCTTGGGTCTGATTAGTAAATGTTACCCCTGGAACAAGATGGCTTTTCTGTGTCTGTTAGGTTAAAAGAATACTCTGTCCTTTCTTATGTACATTACTAAAGGTACCTCTGACCCTCCACATCTGCTCTAATGGGGTCCTGGGATTTGTACTTAGTATTTGTCCTGTATCTTCTCTTTGGCCGTGTTTCATGAAGAGCAGTGAAAAGAAGCTTGTAGGTGAACAGGCAGGCACGCCCACAACCTCCTGTTCACCCCTGCTGGCCCCAGCCCCCACCATAATTGAGAAAGGGACTGTGCCCCAAGAGGAGAAATATGGTTATTACATGTATGAAGCAGTTACGTTCCCCCTGGTCATGACTTCCCAGTCAGTAGGTTTTGATGGATGAGAAGTCTTCATGGCGTCATTGATTTCTTAGCTGATTTCTGCTCTGTCTTCATGTCTAAATAAGGAGACAGTATTTACTGCTCTTTAAAACACGTCCTTTGGCAGCTCAGTAGGGCATGATCGGGGATGCCTGTTACTCCTCTGAACCTTCTTGAAGAGGATGAACTGAATTTTAAACTAGAAGTTTGAACAGAGATCCAATGGTTTTTCTGGTCTCCATTGAGAAGAACGACTATAGCACAAACACATGCAAAGAAAAGTGGGCAGGCCGCAAAGCTGGCCCTGAAATACTCCTCCTTTATGCTGCAGCTCTGTGACCCAACCTGGGCTCAAGACGGTGAATCAGACACCGTGCTGTCAGTTTCCAACAGAGTAATTACGTGTTTAGAAACCTGCACTTGAAAAGCTCGGTCTCATAAAGAAAGTATTATTTGTATAATTTTAGGGATGTGTCATCTGTTGAGCTATTGATGAATAATCATCAAGGTATCAAAGCTGAAATCGACGCTCGTAATGACAGTTTTACGACCTGCATTGAACTGGGGAAATCCCTGCTGGCAAGGAAGCACTACGCATCTGAGGAGGTATGTGTTGCTTTGCTTTGGGGCCCAGGGGTGAGCACAGCTGGTGTTCAGATGTAGAATGCCTCTCTTGGGTGTGTGTGTACATATGTATGTGTATGCATATGTATTTACACACAGAAATCTGTGTTTGCATTCATACATACATAAGCACATGTTTACATGTATTTCAAAACTGCTTGCTTCTTTCTTGTGTGTTAGAATAAGGCATTTAGGCAAGACTGTAGGTCTAAAACCAATCAGTCTGTGGCCCAGAAGACAGTTTTCAAGGACCCTGGCTGAGGGTTTGTTCCCTCTCACCTCCTCCATTGGTCCTCTGCATGGGTGACACCCCTTCTCTGTCCCCTATGCCCTAGATCAGTTTGCTCTTTAGCGCATGGTCGCCACGTCAAGTTAGGATGCTGGTGATACAGAGGTAAGTGGCTGTCAGCGTGAGGCCCCCTTCTAGGGCTCAGGCGTGCCCTCCGAGAGCTTGGGGCTTGGCCCTCTCACTGCCCCTCTCTTCCTGCATGTGTGCAACCCGCGAGCCCTGGAGTCTGGAGAGGGCTTGATACGTTTTGGCCACCTCACAGCAGAGCAACTTTGGGTGGAGCTTGGCCTTCTTCCCAGCGCCCTCCGAAAGGAACGTTGCCATGCTTTTCTCTCCTCTCCTGACACACAGATGGACTGAGTGGTTCTCAGATGTTTCCTACGTTAATGGTGATCTCTGTGTAAAATGTGTTTTTCATACATAAAGTGGCCCATCAAGGGGCAGACTAGGAGGATGTGGTCCAGTCTATTAAGATGTCCCTGGGGTCCTTCTTTTCTCACAGATCAAGGAGAAGTTACTGCAGTTGACAGAAAAGAGAAAAGAAATGATTGACAAGTGGGAAGACCGATGGGAGTGGTTAAGACTGAGTAAGGATATACCAAATTTCTCTGCTCTGTCTGGGTCCCCACTGAAAGCAAGCGAGTTTATTTACCTTGGTTTGATACAGTGTTATCTCTTACTGATTTTTGGAGCCTCTCTGAATGTTTGTTTTTTAATATCTTATTTAACTCTTTCATGCTAATAAGTATTTTTAAGTGGTTCCCTGTGCAACCTTCGTTGTCTTTCATTCCTATGATTGACCTCAGCGCTGTGAGTGGTATCTAGGTGTGCAGGAACAGCATGGGGACCACAGGATGGGCATCCCTCTGGAGGAGTGCAGTAAAGAGACCCCCACCCCCAGTTATCTTTAGGAAGAATTGTTACTGCAGAGTCAAGAAGATGGAAAGTTGGCTTGGTTAGGTCTTAATGAAAGCTAACAATGATAAAGAATTATCAGTGAAGCATGCATTATTCTTAAGTATTCTATATGTTTTTTCTTTATTTACTTTCCACAATAATCTTCTGAGGTAGGTTCTATTTTTAGTCTCATTTTATAGGAGAATATGTGAGCTAACAGAATTTATAACATAACAGTATTGGGAGTAGTATTTATGAACACCAAAGGTAGTCCAACTGAAGCATCATTTACCGTATTTACTGTATTCTGCCATTCTGTGCTTGGGGCTCCAGGCTTCAGCCTTATTCTCAGGTACCAGAAGTGCTTTCTAGAAGCAGAGTCCGAAGGTCCTTTTCTAAAAAATGTTAGGCCTCATTCCTTGAGTGCCTCAGCTCAGGAAGTCCCACTCTTGACCATTCTCTGGGTGAGAATTTGGTCTGTTAATTTCACCCACTCCCTGGACAGGTTCATTTCAGTTCAGCAAAGCCAAAGGTACACCCCGCACTGTGAGCTAGGCACCAGGCTGTGTGCTGAGCAGTCCTGATGAGGTGAAGAGTCCCTCGTGTGGTGCAGCCCCAGGCACTGCTGCTTAGTGTGGAATCAAAGTGCCAGCCAGCCCCAGCGCAGAGAGCAAGATCTGACCTGCCTTCTCACAGTGCAGTAGGTAGAGGTCACGCTGTGTTTTCTCGAGTGGAGGACAGAATGAATAAAGCAGAAGCCCTTTAGCCCATACCATCTCCATTTTGTGTAGGGCTCCCAGACCCTTCCCTCCCTTTCAACCCCCAAAGTAAAACATAGCACTTCCAGCCCAGAAAGTGTGGTCGGTGAATGGCTGCTCCATCAGGGTCGTCTGGTTGAACACAGGTTGTGAATTCCTGCAGGGCTCCTGCAGGGCTCCAAAGCTTACTTCACTGTAGTAGGGCTGAGTGAGAAAAGCGTATATTCTGGTCCTACATGGTCTTGTGGCAGCCACTGTTCTCATGGAGCTCTTTAGAACCTGTACTGTGCTGGTCCAAATTGAGATGTGCTCCAAGTATAAAATTTCAAATACAGAAGAAAGATGTAACACAGCTCAGTAATTTTTCTTTTTTTTACTGATTACATGTTGAAATAGCACTTTGATATATCAGGTTGTCTAAAATGTGCTTCTAAAATTAATTACACCTGTTTTTAATGTGGCTAGTAGAGTTGCATGTGTAGCTCCCCTGATGTTATGTGGATAGAGCAGGTCTGGACTAGACTAGGCGGCTTGTGCAGGCGGCTGCCACTAGAGGGCAGCACCACCCCCGGCTGCCCAGTCACCTGCCCACATTCTTACTCTTGGCTCTCTTGTGCAGTCTTAGAGGTCCATCAGTTCTCAAGGGATGCCAGTGTGGCCGAGGCCTGGCTGCTTGGGCAGGAGCCCTACCTGTCCAGCCGAGAGATAGGCCAGAGCGTGGACGAGGTTGAAAAGCTCATCAAGCGCCATGAGGCTTTTGAAAAGTCTGCAGCGACCTGGGACGAGAGGTTCTCTGCCCTGGAAAGACTGACGACGGTGAGTGGCCACTGGGAGCCGGGGTGCCCTGTGGTGCTTCCCGTGGGCAGCTCTGCTTCCCGCTCACCTAGGCCTGGGAGCTCATGTCGTTGCTCTGTTCTTAAAGGCAGGAAGGGTCCTCCTGGACTTGGTGCTTCTCTTGGTACAGGACCTAGGGAGGTGGCCCAGGGCAATTGCCCCCTCAGTCACTTCCTGGGCATAGAGATCTGTGATCACTTGCTCTCTGGGCGTTGATTGATTGGGGTTTGCTTTCCTCTTTTGATCTGTTTTTTGTTTTTTTTTTTCCTGTATCTCATAGAAGCTGTGGTTCCTAGGGATCGTAGCCATACAGTTATCTTCAGATTTCAGAATTGGAATTCCCATCAGGCAGGAGTAGCTTATCCTAGACCACCAGGCTCTACCCAGTCCTGATGATCTCTTCTGCCAAAATAAAGGCTTTAGAATAGCACTTGCTCACTGGTGATCTCTCTCCCAAGACACTTGTACTGCAGGTGGAAAGCTGATTCTTTATGCTGTACAGAAATGGTGTTCTTATGATTCTGGGCTTCTCAGCTATACGTGTACTTCTGTGCTGAAACGGAATGCTGTGGTGCTGACATGCTGCTCATGAAATGAGTTAGTTTCAGTTGGACTAGTTTGTGGCTTTTTAAAATGTGTTATTGGGGTTTAGTGAAACCCAGTTCCCACTGCAGCACAAGAAGCTTCGTTGGGAGTTAACTGCAGTGCTGACTTGGTGGTGTTTGAGCTCCGATGGGGAGTCTGGCACAGACCTTCCCACTCAGCTGCTTTCTTCCTCTTGAATTCAAGGGCTGCAGAGTTCATGGAGCGATTAAACTCAATGTCCCAGTGCCACACACAACTCCCAGGGCTTCTGCCAGCCCATACAGTGGATCTGCTTCGTCATGCAGACCTTGCTTTCCTGTGGCTTGGGGTTGTAGCCTCAGTTCCTATGACCTTAATGAGCTTTTGCTTAGGATGTCAGAGCTCCAGGTCATCCTGTGTGATCCAGTGTAGAACACTCAAATAGGGCTCACCTGGAACCGTTTCCTTAAAAGAGGCAGAGTTTGGGGCTCTGCTGGACATCACGCTGTTCTCCCTCAGTTGGAGCTACTGGAAGTGCGCAGACAGCAGGAGGAAGAGGAGAGAAAGAGGCGGCCGCCCTCCCCCGAGCCGAGCACGAGGGCTTCCGAGGAGACTGAGTCCCAGCAGCAGTGGTGAGTCACCGGCAGCCTTCCCGCCAGTCATTCTGCAGACAGCATAGACCCCATACAGTAACATTTGAGGACACTGACTTGTCCATAGTAATACTGCTGTGTTAGCGTAGAAAGTGGAATGTAGACAGCACTCTCTCTGCTGTGCACACATGTGTACACACACACACAACTTCCCCAGGAGTAAATGGATGGAGTGAATCACCTGGATTTCAGGCCAGGGACCGCATGGTGATGCTTTCTGAAAGTTCTGGGTGATTTCAAACAGAGGGCAGAAACTACTCTCTGTTTCTGAAAGGCTGAGTATTTTGCTGTGGTTAAAGCTCCATGACAACTAATGCCACCTCTATGGGCACTGATGCCTGAGGTCTCACTCACTATCTAGAGTTCATTTTAAACACTTAAAAGTTTTTAGAAAGAAATCCCATTATGTGAAAGAGGGCTGTTTATGTTTTTCTGAGAAAGAGGCTCTAATAAAGTTGATCTGTGTTCTCCCCCATCCTGCCTTACTCTCTTCTTTCTCCTCTTTTCTTCTTCCCTACCTTCCCTCCTTCTCTATTTCCTCCTCTCCTCTCCTCCATCTTCTCTTCCCTTTTCTCCCAACAGGGATACTTCAAAAGGAGACCAAGTTTCCCAGAATGGTTTGCCGGCTGAACAGGGATCTCCACGGGTTAGTTACCGCTCTCAAACCTACCAAAACTACAAAAACTTTAATAGCAGACGGACAGCCAGTGACCAACCGTGGTCTGGACTGTGAAGTTCGCTACTGTTTGTCAAGAACCACTCTTTCCAAATACCATTGGTTTGACCTTTTGGCGTCCACTTCACCCACAGTGTTAAAAATTTTACTGAATTCGTAGTCTTCCTTGGTTTCATATTTGTTTGCATTTAATTCATGTTTATTTGAGTCTTTTAACTGATGGATGCTCCATTGCCTGAAAGCAACCTACGTAATTTTTATTTATCGTGAGCTTTTTACTTTATTAAGATGTTGCAGCAAAACCCTTACGTGAGTAATTGAAATTAAATGAGATTACAGCAAAAGGAAGAAGAAGGCTAGAATCGACAGGTATGGCACATCCAGCTGTACTAACCAGGTGCAGTCCTGCACCATATGCAGCTCCCTTCACAGATGTTATTAACCTGCGGCAGTTCACCAGGAACTAGGAAGACTGGTGCATGAGGAGGGAGACCTCTGGTACTAAGATTAAAACCTAAGGTCAGCTGTGTAACATTCCATGAAGGATGCAGTCATTTATTAAGAAACAATAGAAAAGAGTTGAAGCTGTTTTAGGTGCAGAATCTGAACAGTTTTGAGACCCTCAGATCATTTATTACCTTTTTACAAACCAGTTCCTCTATTTTTTTCTGCCAAGTCCTGAGCTGAGAGTGGTAGGCTCGCTTACAGCAGTTAACACAGCTGGGCTCAGGAGTCAGGTGCCTGCACCTCCATCTGGGTCACCATCAGTGCTGCTGGGGCGTGGATCCTGGTGGGTGAGGCAGCACTTCTCGGCATGTTTGGGAAGCCTGCCCAGCAGCCAGACTTCCATGCCTTTCCTTCCAGCTGATGACTTCAGGGTGTCAAACTGTTTAAATTTTTCCAACCAGTGGAACAAAAGCCATGCTGGTTCACCCTGATTACTTGAACGATGCTCTTGGGAGACCACTCCAGGAGCCATTGCCTGCCTTCAGGCTCCAGAAGTTCTTTCAGTGTCTCTTTAGACAGAAATGCCGTTGTGTGTCTCATATGGATCTTCCAGTTCATTTTTCATTTTCTTCCGGCGTTTTGAGGCACTCTCTAATAAGGAGTCTTTTAGGATATTGTTTATCAGACTACCAGCAGGGATTGAAGTGTTTTATCAGAAATTCTATTCCTTAGGAACAAAATCTAAAGAAAGAGATGATTTCCTGGTACCGATAAAGGCGGCCCACATTACATGAAAGCTGTGTGAGGCAGTCACTTACTTACCTGCCATGTTTAGGTGTTAGTGGGATTAGAAGGCCGTTTTGATATGTGTTCTCCATGAGTTAAGTCTGATTTGTCTTTTCATTTCATGATGCATGTCTTTTTTTTCTTTTGTCAGGATAACATCATATAGCATCTTGTTTGTTTTTTCCTTATTTCTATGTACATATCTATCTACTTGCAGCTGTAGATGGGTATATAGATAGATGCCAAGCTTCTTATGTTCTGGGAGTAGTATGCACCATTGTTGGGTCTCTGCCTTAAAACATACCAAAATGCATTTTAGAAAAAAAGTACTGCTTCATCTTTGGTCATTAGGGAGCCCAGTTCCTGGCTCCAAATAGAATGTGTCATTGATCTCTTTGTATATATGTGATGTGTCCATATATATATGTTTAAATTTTGTATCAGTAGGACTAATACCCAATTTTATGCCTTTTGTATTCAGAAGACCAAAAAAAAAAAAAAAACCACAGAAGCCACATAAGCATAGAGAGAAAGAGTGCTATGATGTTTTTGGCATTTGTTTTCGTGCCTGTTTTTAATCTAGATTTTTAAATTGTAGCTTGCCAGAACAAATTTTTAGTTGTAATTGGATTGTATCAGAAGAAGAAAAGCTCTTTTCATTCTTCTGAGTTACAGTGCAGAGACTCAAGTTAATGACCTTTTGATAATAGTGTTGCTTCGTGCACTTAGAAAACCAATCAGGCATTCCATGTGCTGCTAGTTGTCACTTTGCATTTATGTTCACCTTCTGATTGAACTATCTCAGGTGTATCCAGCCACTAAAGCACTCTGGACTAATTGCTAAAGAGAAGCAATGTTGGGTGGGGGTAGGGGGATCCACAGGTACCCACTGTTTGGTCACAGCACTATGATTTGCTTTTGATGTTTGTCTCTAGTTGCGTGTTGTCTCTTGGCATGCTTAAGCACATGTCCATTAAAATTCATTTTGTTCCTTTTATTTTTCTTGTTTTCTTGATTAGTGATTCATTTGCATAAACATTAATTATCTCTGCATACTGGTTTGGGGTTTTCTCTTTCCTTCTAACTCTAAAGAAAAAAATTTTTGCTGCAGAATTTCCCCCAGCTGAGGCTTCCCCTGCCTTCACCTGCTTTGGAGTCTTACCAAGTATGAGAAATTTTAGCCCTTTCCCAGTAAACATTCTGCTGTCCAGGTCATTGCTGTCACTTACAGTTTTTGAGTCACACCTGCAGCACTAATTTTTTTTTTTTTAACCTGGTTTCTGTCCACACTAACCCCATGTCTCCTTGGACTCACGCCTGACACAGGCCTTCCAGACCAATCTCATACTTCCTCCCCACTAGAAGTCTCTTGAAATCTCATACCAAACAGACTAGTCAGCCTTAAAGTCCACTCAACTTTCTTTTGACTCAGGGGTGATTTATTGTTTGGTCATTATTTCCCCTCTGTCTCTCCTTTAAAAGTGAAAGGCAAGAGAAATATTTAAATAGCCCATTGCTTATAAGCACATGTCTGCAGGCTGTCACTTGCAAGGCCAGGATAATCACCATGCATCTCCTTGCCCATGCCTCTCTGCCCTCATGATCCTGTTTCCACATTGCTGTGTGGATAAAGAGGTCTAATCACAAACACCCTTCAAGTGCCTCACCTCTGGTCCCACCCCAAACTCCGATGCTGACAGTGATAGTTTGTTTAGACAGAATATAAACTTGACTCCTGCCCTGTCACTTAGGTAAGACCCAGCAGAGACACCCAGTTTCTGAGAGTTGACATATCTGATGTTCAAGCAGTGGTGGCCAGTCTCCCATTGATCCTGTTGAGGTTGTTGCTGCTAAGTTGGTGTCACTTGGTTCTGGGCAGCAGTGGTGGGGGGCGTTATCTAATGAGCGTGCCATTGACACCTCCATGTTTGTCCGTGTACAAGGGGTGCGGGTTGTCTGTAATCCACTAAAGCGTCAGCCACACCCAGCTTTAGTAACTTGCTAATCCCACACCCTGGGTGTATCAGCCAGGGGCCCGCTACAGTTCATGGTACACAGTTGATGGCACACAGGCTGAAAGCGATAATGAATGGAGACCCTACTGCATTTCCCAAGCCGAAAAGCCATGAGGGTTACCATAGCAATGAGCTTGGGAAGGAACAACTCCTGAAGACGACTCCAGCCTGAAGGGTCAGAGCTGCTGGAAGCCTGGCTGGCTGGGCTTCCTCGTCTCAGTGCAGCAAGGCACCGTGATCAACCAGCACGTGATGGGGAAGGCCCTGGTTCTGTCTTTGTTTGGGGGTAAATAGCCGTGTGGTGTTGAGTGACTGTGATTGGCTTTTCCAGCTCCTTTAACACAAACTACAACCCACTCACGATACAACTTCGGCAGACGTGGTTACATTGATGTTCGTTGACTTGCCTCATTTCCTTCCAGCTCTTATAAGTTCCAAAGTCTAACGGGGATGATAGACATGAAGTGCATGACTGCTGTCTTAATTTCTGCATGTGTTTATGACCATGTGTTGGCGGGGGTGGTGGGGAGGGGAGCTGGAGAGCATTTTCAGAAACTGAAGGTCCTTTTTGTCTGACTCTGGGGGAATGCCATGTAGCTCTGATAGAGTTGTCTATCCGTCTGTTTGTGAATGCCCTTTCGCTTCAACTTCCAGCCCTTCTGGTGGCGTCCTTGGTTGTAAGGTGGCTGCTGTATAACATCCGCTCTTTGATATTTAATACGTGTGATTGTTACTGTTGTCCTTTCGTTTTAACGTAACCATAAGAGGAAATGATCTGAGTTCTGTTAGAGAAAATGGATTGATCAGAGGAGCAGAGTGCAGTAAAACTCATCCTGGCATTTCGCTTTTCTCATCTCCCCGTAAACGGGCGGGTTATTAATCCACCCCCACCTTCTAATGTCCTTGGTGTCCAGCTGGCTTTGTGGGATGTGCAATGGTTTTACTGTACTGCCTCGATCTGTGCCAGGCATTTATACACAGCCACGTGTGCGAGTCAGAGCGTATGTGGTCCCCGCCAGGGCTCACAAGGGTTAGCTGAATGGCCTCTCCGCTGTCCCTAGATGGCAGAAACAGTGGACACCAGCGAAATGGTCAACGGCGCTGCAGAACAGAGGACGAGCTCGAAAGAGTCCAGCCCCATCCCCTCCCCCACCTCTGATCGCAAAGCCAAGACTGCTCTCCCAGCCCAGAGTGCCGCCACCTTGCCAGCCAGGACCCAGGAGACACCCTCGGCCCAGATGGAAGGCTTCCTGAACCGGAAGCATGAGTGGGAGGCCCACAATAAGAAGGCCTCGAGCAGGTAACCACGCAGAGGCCGGCGGTCCTAGGGGAAGTCGGCCTATTAGAGGTGGAGGTGGACAGTTGTCGATTGAGAGGGGAGTGTGTGTTCGTGTGTCTGGTTGGTTCTGTGGCTTCTTGGGCATCACATCCTTCTTGGGAAGTGGGAGTAGAGTGCTTTTTATTCACCAAGACAAGGAAGAGTTAAGTGTGTGAGAGAACAGCAAGAAGAGGCCTTAGTAGGCCTGAGAAGGAATGCCACTAGATTGAGAGGGAGGAGTCTTCCCTAGAGTGAAGTGATTTCACTTATTTTTCCTCCTTGTGGGTTGTTTCAGTGGGTGGCTTAATGTGGGTTAAGTCACTTTTTCTCCTAGCAGTCTTTATACTGATTATCTCCCAATAGCCCTACTTTTATTATGTTCATAACAGGCTCTGAGAGGTTAAGAAAGCTCACCCTGTGTAATACCCTAGTAAATGGCACAGCTGGCACACCCTAGTAAAACTTATCTGATGCCACAGCCTGTGTGCTTAACCAGTAAACTAAACTGCCTGTTGTACAGGTTGTACACTGTATAAGGGAATCCCATCTAAGAGCTGCCATTGAGAACAGTATAGTTTATTTGTTAGTACAGGAAGGTGGCAGTAAAGTGTCTTCTGATAAAAGCTGTGTCTTAGGGCAGTTTGTCATGTCCTGGGAGGAGGAAGGCTGCCTGTTTGTAACTCAGCCAGTGCACCATACATGCTCATGGCCCTGAATCTGCTTCCCTATCAGCTTGCCAGGCCACATTACAGAATGAAGCTGAGATTGAACAGCTACTTAAGGACAGGCATGTTTCCAACAAGGAGCCTTGCCTGTACCCCACTACCACAAGAGGGTATCAAACACCCACAAAAAGCTTTCCGGTCAGAGCCGAGAGTCTCTTGACTTCATAGACGAGGGTGCTGTGATTTTCTTCAAAGTCAGAGTCAAAAAGGACCCTTCAAAACTTGCCATCGTAGCAACATGTGGTTTTGTCTTGGGAGTCTGCAGGGGATTTGCTGCATTGTTTATTCTTAACAATTTAGAAAGGGCTTTTATTACAACAGGGGATTGTGCCGTGTTGTGTGGGGACCATTTTCATATTAAATGGACTGTCAGTTCTTTAAGGGGGTGTGGCTCAGAGCAATACCTTGTCGTACCATTCTTTATGGCTCAGGTCCTGGCACAATGTTTATTGTGTCATAAACAACCAAGAAATGGGTTTCTACAAAGACGCAAAGACGGCTGCTTCGGGAATCCCCTACCACAGCGAGGTCCCTGTGAGTTTGAAAGAAGCCATCTGTGAAGTGGCCCTTGATTACAAGAAGAAGAAGCACGTGCTTAAGCTCAGGTAGAGTTGCCAGAGGTGGGGTGGGGGAGGGGGGGGGGGTTGATTTTCACTCCAGGCATTGGTTCCTTAGATGCTGTGATCAGTTGGTTCCTCTCCTCTGCCGTTTAAAAAGGTACCAACAGAGTGACAGGCACACATCTCAGTTAGGGTCCCCAGCGTCTCTGTGCTGAACAGCCCAGCTGAACACTGCCGAAAAGGAGCTTTCGTTTTTTATCAGTTGGACCTTAGTATTTCTAAGACAGGGTAAGCTCGTCACATCTCACAGTTTAAGGAACACTTCGAAAAATAGTTTCCCCATGGTGCAGCTAATCCACTCGTAGGACATGCTGTTCTTTGCTCATGACTCTTATGGAGACAGGTCAACTGAGTCATTCAAGAGCTGGATGGAGACAAGACAGGAAGGATGGGGCCCCGTGCTCCCCTGACTCACCCAGTAGATGTTCCAGACGCCTCTGGAACCATCCAGTCCATGTGTCTCTACCCTATAGAATATGTTCGACTCCCCCAGGAGCGGATCCAAGCTCAAAAGTTCTGCTTATCCTTGGAAATGGGCAGAAAAATCAAGTTTTTTTGATAAAAACATAAAAAGTGAAAATAGTAGTAGTTAGGATGATACTAATACTAATCCTATCTGTTGCTCTGGGATCTGGAAAGCCTTGGCCCTTGGTTACGGGTGTGTCTCACCAGCTGGTCGAAGCCAAGGACCACAAACAAGAGTGATTCAGGCAGTGTGATTTCTTGAGCTCTTGGTGCGCACCGAAGGCAGGTCCGGACCTGGGACACTTCACATCCCGTAACATCCGGCACAGACAGCCAGCTCCGTGGCTGCCTGCCTCTGTGCTTCCCTGACACAGTGTCGGAGGGTTGGGACGCTGGCAGAGAGCACCCGACTCCTGCACCAGTAATGCCCGCTTCTCTTGATGCAGCCCTCCCAGCCATTCCCCTCCGTGTCACAGCGATGGCCTCACCAGGGCAGTTTCTTCGGTTCTGAGATGTATGTAAGAAGAGAAATCTAGGAGACCTTTTCTGTGACTTTCTGTCAGTTCAGAAAGTCTATTTGTTACCATGGGGCATATAAGCTCAGTGGCAAGATTTTAAAAGGGCTTATGATTTTCAAAGAGCATTCTCTTGCATTCAGTTTAGAGCAGTGATCAGTCATCCAAGTGGTCTTTGCCACAACAAATCCAGGTATAGATACATTTGGAACATTTTTGATCCTTCCAGTGAGTGAAACAGGCTTCCCAGGTGGCGTTAGTGGTAAAGAGCCCACCTTAAAAAAAAAAAAAGAACCCGCCTGCCAGGAGACCTAAGAGACATGGGTTCGATCCCTGGGTCAGGAAGATCCTCTGGAGGAAGAAATGGCAACTCACTGCACTATTCTTGCTTGGAGAATCCCATGAATAGGGGCGCCTGGCAGGCTACAGTCCATGGGGTCACAGAGTCGCACATGGCTGAAGCAGCTTAGCACACATGCAGTGATTGAAACACACAAGTCACTGTGTACATTGGCCCGATTATATGGCCTTTTGGTGTCTGGGGGTGGCTGCCAATCCCATGCAGGCCCGAACATATTGAGTGATGGTTGCAGGGTTCCGACGGGCATCTCTAGTGTGATTCCTGTGGCCCACAGAGGGTGTGAGAGTTAAGGGGTTTTTTCCCTTAAGTTATATTGTGACTGACTGTCTTCTTTCAAATTACAGACTAAATGACGGCAATGAGTACCTCTTCCAAGCCAAAGATGATGTAAGTTTTTAAGATTCTTTTTTTTTTTTTTTTTAATATAAGTTTACAAGTGTTTGTGGCCTGATGAGCATTATATATGGTGCTCTTCACATAAGTGATGATCGGCGGTGGCATCTGTCCTCTGGTCTCCACAGTCACAGATGCTGGAAGGTTTTCTGTTCTCCTGTGTCTGTCAGAGGCAGTAAATGTCATCTCATTGTTCTACCCTGGCAGGAAAGCTAGCGCAGGGTCTCTTGAAGTCCATGGAAGAGAACTATGGGAGACACACAGGGAGGTGGTCTCCAAACTGGGGTGAAGCCCACAGCCCAGCTAGGAGCCTCCCCTCTGTGCCCACTGCACTCCACCCTTTTTAACCAACCATCACTTGGCTGTATGGTCAGCCGATGAGAAAACAACATGTGTAGGGCGTTAAATTAAAAAAAAACTTCTGTTAAGTTTACACAATGTGGTATATCAAATAGATTTCTATTTCAAAAAAAGCACTTTCTAGGGTAGGACCTGACCCCCATTCTATAGGCCAGTCTTCAGCTCGTCACATTTGTAGGACCATATACTACAGTGGAGACCTTCAGGTACTGTAAACTGAATTCTGGTGAGCATCGAGCCATGGTCACGACTGTCCTGATCAAGCAGGTGTTTGTTAGAGAGCCACTGTCCCTTCTCAGGCAGACCTGCTATTCCTAAGCTTTCCGACCCCACAGCAGCTCACACGGTCACCCAGGTGGAGTGAGTATCTCATGTCTATCCAACTTAGATGAGTCTCACCTGTGTCCCCCCTCCTTCGTCCAGGAGGAAATGAACACATGGATCCAGGCCATCTCCTCTGCCATCTCCTCTGATAAACACGAGGTGTCCGCCAGCACCCAGAGCACGCCAGCATCCAGCCGGGCCCAGACCCTGCCCACCAGCGTCGTCACCATCACCAGCGAGTCCAGTCCCGGCAAACGGGAGAAGGACAAAGAGAAAGACAAAGAAAAGAGGTTCAGCCTTTTCGGCAAAAAGAAGTGAACTCCTTTCTGTCGCTTCCTGTCCCTCTCTTCTTACCTTTTCAGTGAACTTCCAGCATGCAAGCTCAGAACCAACACGTTACTCTCTGTGCCTAAATGTTTCTCCATGTGGTTGGTTTTTTTCTTTTAATTTATAGAGCATTTCTCGGGGAGGGTGGGGAAAAATACAACCTGAACACTTTATCTCCAAGTTAACAAACGTTTGAGGTGCAGAGGGAAGACCAGATTTTTTTTTTTTAAACGAAATTATATAGATTAGATCTCAGTATTTAAACTGTTCCTCAATTTTGTGAGGCTGTGTTGGAAATAACCCGCCTCTAGTGCTGTTGGTATGCAAGGCAGCGGTGCTTAAACAATATTTCCTGTGCTCACCACAGACGAAACATACCAATGTCCCGACACCATTCTCTCCCATTTACTCCCAGTGGTTTGACTATTAGAAGCGCCCATGATGGGTCTAACCTGGATTAAACAGATTGTGTGTGATGATCTCGCTGCAGCCACAGGGCAGCCCCACTGTTAACTCTACAGACCAAGCCACTTGTACCTGGCATCACTTACTAACACACGACGTGCAGCTTTTCTGCATCAACTGGACAGCAATTAAGAATGTCAGGATACAAGAAGGAATAGAAAACCGATACTGTTTTAAATAATCTGTAATTTCAATTTTTTTTTTGCTGAAATACATTATATTGTATGTTTGAGATAATTCTAGTACAAAGTATAATAAAACTAGATGTATAATAAACCCTTTAAATCATTGGTAAGTGTACAAGTGGAACCGAGGCATTTACTGGACAAAGTCATGTTACCGTAATGGTTACTTGCTTGTGCGTTACCACACTGTGTTATAATTTGCTTCATTACCTTGCTCTTTGATACATAGTGTGCATTTCTCTGTCACTGTAACAATTATAATGACAAATTTTCATCTTACTGCACAATCAAAATGGCATTGATAGGAATGAACTCCAGAGGCCGGGCCTGACAGGGAGGTTGGTCACTCAGGCCCGGTGCTCAGTCGTATGACCTGTACCTCTCAACTTTTGCCCTATCTGTTAAATATATGCGATGTCATTAAATGCTTTTAAATCTAGCACGGTGGGTGACTGTTGTTTTTCCTCTCCTTGCGTGCACACCATATAGGGGATTTGCACAGTGCAAAATAGACGGGAAACAGGAGACTGTCCATCTGGGTACCTGTTGCACTTTCTTGTGTATGTCTAGTGTCCCAGCTTTGAAAAATCACAAGAAACAGAGCAATAAATACGGAATGTTTTGTAGCCATACATTCAGATTTTATCTTTTATTTATGAAAATGTTATTAGAAAGCTCGCCAAACCTGAGCTCTGAGACTAGGGTTCAAAAACATTTTCAGTAAATAGAGGTAAGTAGGTATTTTAGGCTTTGTAGGCCATACTCTGTTGAAACTCCGCCACTGTGTATTACACAGGCAGCCGTCAATGATACGTGAACCCATGGACACGGCTGTGTTCCAGTAAAACCATGTGTGTGGACACAGTTTAATTTTATATCATTTTCATATGCCACACAATATTCTTCTCTGATTTTTAAAACATTTAAAATGTAAAATTTATTTTACACAGATTGTGCAAAACCAGATCACAGGCTGTGTGGCCCATAGACCAGTTCGCTGATGCCAGCGGTAGGGGTCATGGCTTAGATATGCGTGTTATCCTTGTCCTAGTTTATTGATTCTGTACCGCTTGCATATTTTCTAATGTGCAATAGCAGTGAAGGTTAGTATTACAGACTTTCAGTAGTTTATTCCCCAGAGGATATGCTTAACCTGACACCACAGCTAACTGACATCAGGGGTGTTACCCTTAGCTGAACTGAGATCTCACTGTTTACTACCCACTCCCTTCCCCCACCCCATCAGTCCCCATGCCCCTGTGTACCCAGGGTTGTTTATCTCATCACAGCGCTCCCTTACCCTTGCCTTACTCAGGATTGGAATCAAGTTGTTCATTTCTCAACAGGTAGACCTCTGACCAAAACGTTTAGTTTAGAAAAGACATCTTGGAAAATAATCGTGATTGACTACGGCCTGCCTGACAAAGCCAGGCAGGTGGCAGGCGGACCACCCTCGGAAGGAAACTAAGCAGCAACCCCAGATTCCCATAAAGAGTAGATTCGGCTGGAACATTTCGCACGTAATTCTAGAGGCTTGCAGACCCCCGCTGCCTGGTTTTGGTGGTTCGTGATGATTGCCTCCCTCCCAGTGCTGAGGATGCCTGCGGCCTGAAAGTGGAAGGCGATGGGCAGCAGGTGGAGAAGCAGCCACAGAAGACGGGCTTCTGTGAGCCGTCAGGAGCCGATGGCAACAGAAAACCGGAATGAAGGTGTCACCTCAGCCTGAGGTTAGAGGCCACATAGGATCACAGTCCTCAATCCTGTCAGGGTAAATAACAGATTTTTATAAAAGTCATGCACTACCTAACGTTTTGAGAATTGTGCACATTTTTTTTGTTGCTGCAGTATGCTATTTTACTTGAATTTTTAGTGATACAGGACAGGTAATGCAACTGGTCTCACCTCTGAGAAGAAAGAAGCAGAAAGTAAGCCTTTCAGGACACGCAGGAGGCGTTCTCTATTAAGGGTCGCCCTTGTCACATCTGAACATCTCTACAGTTGGAATGTACCGTCAATTCACAAGCCTCAGTGTTGTTTTCTTGGCGGTACTTAGAGTGGTGGTGTTTGTACACCTCAGTTCTTCAGTCAATGCAATAGAGTGTATCCGAGCAGTTGACACACGGTTATCTTCTCACTAAGTTTTTGGCACTTTACAGGGAAGCGTGGCTATAATATTTCCTTATGCATACATTAGTTGAAATACTTCAATATTTCATCAAGTAGTAGAATTCATATAGAAAAGGTGGGATATATGCCTGAGTTTTTACTATGATCTGAGCTGGTTTTTTCAAGCATGATTCATAACCCCAAAAGCCTAAATTAAAGAAAAAAAACTTCTGTCTACTAAAGCTCAGGACTTCTCACCATTGAAAGTCTTAGGGAAATGACTCACTATCCATTTCCCAAGACCAACCATCCGTGAAATTACCCTCTTGGAAATTTTAAAATGTTCCATCTTTGGCTGGTGGAGGCCCCTTCAGGTTGGCTGCTGAGCCTTTTTGATAGCATCTTTCTCCTTATCTGGCTTGACACAAACGCTCATTTCTTACCCCCAGGCCTGCAATCAGATTCCTCTAAGACAACCTGGTTTCTTAGTGTAAAATGGTATTTCATAACCATTATTTGTGTGCTTGCAATTCTGTTGCTACTGGTTGGTCCTTGTTTTCTGGGCATATCAGAGATAAGAAAAAAAACTCGATTTCAGGTTTGCAGGGGTCTTTCCTGCCTTACATCCCGGTCATTTTCACTCAGAATCATGGCATGCAAGGATACAAGAGGCATAGAATCAAATATGATACAGTTATTCATGTGCTTTATCCCAAATTGCATGCATAGAAACTCAGTACACCACCACCAATATAATTACTGAGAACAGTTTTTCTTTGTTAGTTAAACTTTAAAATTCTGTAATCATCATAGATTCATCCAGTTCCCCTCAGTGGTGTCATCTTGCAAAGCTAGCAGGGTATCACCTCCAGGGTGTTTGATACAGTCAAGATACAGGATGTTTCCATCTCCCAACACTCCTTCCTGCCGCCGTGTTACACAGCCACACCTGCTGCCCAGCCCCCGCCCCTTTTACCTCTGGCAACCTCCAGTCAGTTTTCCATTGCTATAAACTTGTCATCTGAAGAATGTTGTATAAATGGAATCACACAGGGTATAATCTTTTCAGTTCAGTTGCTCAGTCGTGTCCAACTCTTCGCGACCCTGTGAATCTCAGCACACCAGGCCTCCCTGTCCATCACCAACTCCCGGAGTCCACCCAAACCCATGTCCATTGAGCAGGTGATGCCATCCTACCATCTCATCCTCTGTCCTCTTCTCGTCCTGCCCTCAATCTTTCCCAGCATCAGGGTCTTTTCATATGAGTCAGCTCTTCGCATCAGGTGGCCAAAGTATTGGAGTTTCAGCTTCAACATCAGTCCTCCCAATGAACACCCAGGACTGATCTCCTTTAGGATGGACTGGTTGGATCTCCTTTCAGTCCAAGGGACTCAGTCTTCTCCAGCACCGCAGTTCAAAAGCATCAATTCTTCGGCACTCAGCTTACTTTATAATCCAGCTCTCACATCCATACGTGACCACTGGAAAAACCATAGCCTTGACTAGACGGACCTTTGTATAGTCTTTTAGGACTGGGCTTTTTTCACTTGGCATAATTCTCTAGAGATTGATCCAGGGAAAGGCTAACCACTCTAATGTGCTGGCCTACAGAATTCCATGGACTGTATAGTCCATGGGGTTGCAAAGAGTCGGACACGACTGAGTGACTTTCACTTACTATGTACTTATTCTGTACATTGTATGTATCCCTTCCCTTTTTACTGCTGAGTACCATTCAATGGAGTGGATATACTACCATTTGCTTAATTGTTCACTTACTGAAGGACATTTGGATAATTTCTAAATTTTTGGCTGTTAGGGATAGAGCTGCTGTAAACATTTATGTGTGAATTTTGTGTGTGTGTGTGAACATACACCTTTATTTGTCTGTGGGAAAGTGCCCAGACGTGCTGAGAGCAGTTTTTAAAAAAACGTTTTATATGTGGTCTCTCCATTCTCTTTATCCCCACATGTAGGTTGTTTTATTGTATCTGAAATGTCTAAGTAGTTCTCTCTCCCTCTCAACTCTTCTGTAGTCTTAGTTCTACAACTAATTGTATATTTAATGCTCACCCCAGTCCATATGTGGGTGTTTTCTAGTCATTTTGGTTGTCTAAAGCTGGTTCCCTTGGTGTGGTTTGTGTGTGTTTTAATTAGTTTCTCTTTCTTTCCACCTCTCCCCACCCGCAACCTTTCTTATTTTTGGCCACTTTGCTGGGTCAAGCAGTAAAGTGCTCTTCTGTTATTAATACTTTGAGAACTGAGTAAAGATTTTCCAAGGGAGAAATAATGTGAACTTCAAAGTATTTCAAAGGTTAAAGAATGCAGGCTGTCCTAGAAAAGAGTTTTTCAACTTGTTTTTTAAAAAAAAATCCCATCTGGCCCAACTTTGAGAAAGAATGTTACATCCTGTTTGAGCTCTTATGTTTTTTTAAAAGGCCAGACTTCTTCCAAAAGGAGGGATTCAGGAAGTGGAATTGACGGGACCTATTCTCTGCCTTTAAATGAGGGGTCAGGATGTGTGAGAAACTAATGCTTCTCTCCCAAGCTGTTCAGGAAATTTTCACTCCAGTTGAGATGGTGCCACCAACCCTAGACTCACATGACCTGGGGTGATTTGGGAGGGGGGAGGTTGGTGACAGTGGGTAGAATTATTTGGTAGAATTCAGATTTTTCTGAGGTGGCACCTCATTTGCCTGTTTGCTCTGCAGAGGAGCTTAGAAGACCAGAGTCCTCAGAAACATCCCAGGTGGCTCAGTCAGTAAAGAATCTGCCGGGAATTCAGGAGACCCAGGTTCGATCCCCAGGTCGGGAAGACCCTTGGAGAAGGAAATGGATGCCCACTCCAGTATTCTTGCCTGGAGAATTCCATGGATAGAGGAGCATGGACTCACAAGGAGTCAGACATGACTGAGTGACTGATGGAAGACCAGGGTCCTCAGAAACATCCCAGTTTCTAAGCCCTAAACATGGGGTTTGTTGTCCAAGCTGCCTTGATTGTCAGAGTTCACTTCAAATTCACGTAAGCTCTGAAGGGCTGGGGTCACAGCAGGGTTCCCCCTTGGCCCTTGACCTGCTCCCCACACAAAGCTGTCCTGCAGGACTCCACATCCAAGCCCCAGTGTGAGTTTCCACTCATCCCTTCCATTGCTTATAGTCTGGGGACCCACTGTGCCTGGGAGTGGAAACGAAGGAGGCAGAACATGGAGTTTCCTGAAACTGCTGCTTTAAAGGGAAAGGGGATTCTCTCTTCCCTAAGCCCACAGGGACTTTCTCCAGTAGTGGGGCATCCTGCCTTCTGGAGTCTGGACCTTGGGTGGGATGGGCCTTCCTCCTCTGAGCTGAGGCAAGCCTTGGCTCACGGCCTCTCACTGGAGGATTTGCTCTGTTCAGTCACCGTTTTAGTTTCCCTGTCGCAGGGAATGACTGCCAGTGTTAACTGTCCTTGGAGCTCTGGTTTTGTGAAGGAGAAAATCTCAAGGTTTTAGCTTCCCACCAGGGCCTCCATCTCAGAGACAGGTCCCAGGACTGCAGCTAAAGAGACCTTGAACCGTGTGCAGACGTCTCCCCCGCGTTTGCTGGTGTGCTAGCGGCCCCTTCCCACTGCCATCTGTTCCACGAGTCTGTCACGTCTCTCCCCGGGGCTTTCCTGGGTGCCTGATCTGCGTACTGCATCTGGCTCGCCCAGCCTTTGCTCTTCTGGGGCAAGAGTGTGGGCTCTGAGCCCAGGCTGGTTTCTGTTCAGCCAAGAGATGAATGTTCCCTCGTCGCCTTGGCAGAGGCCTACTAAGCGCCAGCTCCAGTGGAGCTTACAATACTCTGCTCCATGCCACTCCATACCAGGCTTCCTCAGAGTCTGGACCATCTTCTCTTTACAAGAGGGTTGAAAACATGAGATGATGAACACAACGTTCCATAATCAGTTCCTCTGCTCCCACTGCTAGAAGGAGGCTCTCTGTATTTTTTTTCCCAAAGATGATTTTATTAGAATGCTTAGCAATTCAATAACAAAAATTCCACATCTCAGTGGTGTAAATGACAGACTCTGTCAGCTCATACAACTAAAACATCCGGGGGTAGAGCCAGTCCGTGGGTTGCTTTGCTCTAGAAATTCTCCGTCTTCTCAGGACTGCAGGTGACATCTCTGTGTCCTGTCAACCCCACCCTCCTCCCTGAGTCAGTTTTAGCCTCAGCCTGGCCTCCCTCCCCAGATGGTGGCTGCCTGCACTTCTGAGGCCATGTCTTCATTCCCAACTAGGAGGATAGAGAGGGTTTCTCTCTTCCCAAACATTGAATGAAACCCTAGGTTTCACTCTGAATGGGTTAATTTAGGTTTTACACCATCCCTGAGCCACACTGACTGCAAGAGATATCCCCTCAGGCAACCAGGGCGCCCTCCCTAGTCTATCCAAACCACAGGCCTTTACAGTGAACACGAGTGGGGTTGGGCCCCTAGCAGCCATTCCAACAAAAGACTGAGAAAACCACATCAGTGAATAACAGCCTCAAGGGGGTGGCTTGGGTGAGAAGGATGGAGGAAGTTGATGGAGATTATATGTAGGTATAGGAGTGCTAACGCCCCTACTTTCTCCCTGATCTCCCAAATTCTGCGCATCAGCATGAGAGTGCCAGCCTCCAAAGTGGGGTGTTGTTTGCTTGTTCAGTCATGCTGACTCTGCGACCCCATGGACTGCAGAACCCCAGGCTTCCCTGTCCCTCACCATCTCCTGGAGCTTGCTCAAACTCATACCCATTGAGTTGGAGATGCCCTTCTTGTCCTGCCTTCAGTCTTTCCCAGCATCAGCTCTCCTCATCAGGTGGTCAAAGTATTGGAGCTTCAATTTGAGCCATCAGTCCTTCCAATGAATAGTCAGGACTGATTTCTTTTAGGATTGACTGGTTTTATCTTGCAGTCCAAGTTACTCTCAAGAGGCTTCTCCAACACCACAGTTCAAAAGCATCAATTCTTCGGTGCTCAGCTTCCTTCACAGTCCAACTCTCACATCCATAGATGACTACTGGGAACACCGTAGCTTTGACTAGGCCTTTGTTACAGAAAAGGGAAGCTTCTCTGTAAGTCATGTTTTTTTAAAAAAAGGAGAAATGATGGTTCTAGAAGAAACTTTCTTTAATGAGGCCTGAAGCTCTCTGCATTTAAAACACATCTGCTATTGTGTTCAATCTTGCCTCCTGACTGCACAGTGTCCATACCACCCCAGGGCTTGCCCTCCAAAGCGCTTGTTCGGGGCACACCTGGCTTCAGAAAACAGAGGCCGGTTAACGAATCAGAAGGGCCGCTAAAGGTCTAGTCCAGCTTGCTCCCATCCACAAAGCTCCCTTCTCCAGCAACCAGTTGGGGGTTACTTCCCACACTGGTTCAGCTCAGCAGGGAAAGGAACTGATGTCGGGATGCTGTGAGTTTATGAATTAACCAAATGCTTGGCTAAAGAATTGGGTTCTTTTTTCTTTTCAAGTAAAGCCCTCCAAAAGGTGCTAATTATCTGTTTCTTTGGGGAGTGCTTAGTGCCTGGGTTAGTGGTTGGAGCCTCACCTGGCCGGAAGACGATCTGTGTGGGTGCACATTGTCCCTGGGAGCCCCACCCCATGAGGGAGCTGCTCCCTCACCACTCAACACCGTCTTTCTTACAGAATCTCTTGGCATTGAACAGGAGGTAGACGTACCCAGAATATGCATGACTCCAAAGGCCAAGGGCATCCCACGTGACTGGGCTGGGGTGCTGAGGCGCTTGCTCGGGTCAGAGGTCCAAAGGCCAAGGGCGTCCCACGTGACTGGGCTGGGGTGCTGAGGCATTTGCTCGGGTCAGAGGTCCAAAGGCCAAGGGCGTCCCACGTGACTGGGCTGGGGTGCTGAGGCGCTTGCTCGGGTCAGAGGTCCAAAGGCCAAGGGCGTCCCACGTGACTGGGCTGGGGTGCTGAGGCGTTTGCTCGGGTCAGAGGTCCAAAGGCCAAGGGCGTCCCACGTGACTGGGCTGGGGTGCTGAGGCGCTTGCTCAGGTCAGAGGTCTCAGCAGGAGAGGTGGCCATTGGTCTTTGGAAAAGAAGGGGAGGCAGAATGCTTGGCGCTCCTCCGTGAGGAAGGGAAAGGATTTAGATTCCAGAGCAGAACAGTGCGCAAAGCTGAACCTGCCTGTGTGTTATCTTTCTGTGACACTTGGCATTTCTGTCATTTCTCTTATCGCAACTGCCCCTTAGGGGAGCTGGCTGGCTGTGGGAACACGACCACGTGGATCCCCTGTGACTCAGATCTTTGGGGTGTGAGCTGGGAGCAGTGGCGGGCTCGTCTTCTGCCCCAAGGCTGTCCTCATAGCTAAGAGAGAGTCTCTCCTGGCTGTGACTGGTGGCTGCTTGCTGAGCTTTGACTCTATGTATCAAGTGCTGCGGGGAAGGCGATGGCACCCCACCCCAGTACTCTTGCCTGGAAAATCCCATGGACGGAGGAGCCTGGTGGGCTGCAGTCCATGGGGTCGCTAACAGTCGGACAGACTGAGCGACTTCACTTTCACTTTCCTCTTTCATGCATTGGAGAAGGAAATGGCAACCCACTCCAGTATTCTTGCCTGGAGAATCCCAGGGATGGGGGAGCCTGGTGGGCTGCCGTCTATGGGGTCACACAGAGTCGGACACGACTGAAGTGACTTAGCAGCAGCAGCAGCATCAAGTGCTGCCCTCAGCTGTTCACCCTGTGAAGTAGACCCTTGCTACTGGGGTTTGTTTTGGCTGAGACCAGAGCTGTCCCCATAGGGAATGTAAGACAGTGAGCCCTGCCTGAACTGCGAGCAGCAAGCCCACAGGGTCTCAAGAGTGTCCTGAAGCTTTGAGAAGGTCTGGCTGATGCCACTACCAACCCATCCCCCTGAATGGGGGTGACCATTCAGCCGTGTTACCTTCAGCTCTTTTAAAGGGCGTCTGCCCAGATCTCACTGACATCCTGCCTGCGCTCTGTG
Organism: Oreotragus oreotragus; assembly: GCA_006410675.1. Taxonomy (NCBI): domain Eukaryota; kingdom Metazoa; phylum Chordata; class Mammalia; order Artiodactyla; family Bovidae; genus Oreotragus; species Oreotragus oreotragus. Next base: position 273,771 of record SJYX01018053.1, read on the forward strand.
GATGTGGGTGTGTGAACGTGAACATACTCCAGAGGAAAGGGAGACGGTCTCTGCTGAGAAATGAGGAGCACACAGCTGGATCTAAATGTGCCAGGGTGGGAAGGAGAGGCTGGGACGAATGGAGAGAGAGATATACATAGGTAGCTAATGGGAAGCTGCTGCACAGCACAGGGGGCTCAGCCTGGTGCTCTGTGATGACCTAGAGGGGTGGGGTGGGGAGTGGGGTGTGAGGCTCAAGAGGGAGGAGACATATATACATCTGATTCCTGTTGTTGTACAGCAGAAACGAACACAACATTGTCAAGCAACCGTTGTGTTTGTGCTCACTCATCGTGTCCAACTCTTGTGACCCCATGGACTGTAGCCTGCCAGGCCCCTCTGTCCATGGAATTTTCCAAGCAAGAATACTGGAGTGTGTTGCCATTTCCTCCTCTAGAGGTCTTCCCCAACACAGGGTTAGAACCCTCATCTCTGCGTTTCCTGCATCGGCAGGCAGATTCTTTACCACTGCACCACCTGGGAATCTCAAAGCAATTATAGTCTAATTTTTAAAAATAAATTTAAAAAACTGCAGTAGAAGAAAGTCAGTAAACATTTACATTTTACTTCCAAATAATAAATAGATAAATGTGGCAGAACAACTGGTTGTGTAATAGGGGCGGGGCCGGCGTGCAGCTGTTAGCGAGAGACTTGGGCATGGGGTCAGAGGTCGCGGCCACCAACGGTCAGCCGGTCAGTTCACAGTGGTCCTTCCGGGTGAGATGTGGGCATGGGTGGATGGCGGCCTTCTCACTCCAGGCCCTCCAGGTCCTCCCACCTTTCGACTGGCTGGTGAGCTGGGGGACCAGGGACAGGCTGAGGGCTATGTCCTGCAGAGACCCAGACCCCTCGCCACGGCCACCTACTGGCGGGGCGCAGGCCTTGAAGCAGCAGCGAACCTCTCCCCATCCCCGCCTCCGACTCCTAATGGCAGTGCCTGTAATCTCCCTGAGTTGCTGTCCACGGAGGCCTCAGCAACTGGAGCACGTGGACGCTGGCATTAAGGTATGCTTCAACCAGCTTCCGTCTCGCCATTCAAATTTCAAAACCGGGGCCAACTTAGGTCAGTTGTATACCCCTAAGAGGTGGCCAGAGGTCAGGGTTAAGTGGCAAGGACATGGCATGTCATTACTTCAGGTTCCCCTGTGGTTGGGGCAGTGCTCTAAGAGGGGTGACTATTGTGAGCTGGGAATTCACCTGACTATTATTTGCTACAAGTATTCCTACTGATCCTATTCAAATGATTTTATTCTCTCCAGTTTAAATGAAAAGAACCTGAGAGCCTGCTGAGTCCTGGGCACCTTGCTTCCTCAGTGATGACAGCTAGGCAAGGTCTAGAGACAGGCTTGCGAGGTGTGTACCCTGTAGCCAGGCAGGTGATTAAAGGGGACTGTGGCATGTGAAATGGCCCTGCCTGGAGGGGGTTTATGCCCTCAGAGAACTGCCATTGGAAAGAACCAGGTCAGAGCTTGGTCAGCTCCACCTTCATGCAAATATTCTCTCTGGGGATTCATTGCCCTTTCCAGCACTAGGTCTTGACCTCAGCCACCTTGACATCTCCAGAAACTTTACATTTTAGGAAACTGAGTTGGGTCTTTATTCCTTGGTTCCCTGAAATCTCCTGGAGTCCTAAGGCAAATTTTATCATCCTCGACCCAATACATTTCAAGCCTGCATCAGTAATCTCTCACAAATACACAAATAATGAAGTTTCATCTTACCAGACACACTTTGCCATGTTTTCCTAGGAATTGGTAGGTCAAAAGCTAAGAACATGTTTACAGATTTTTTTTTCATTTTCCTATTACCACTTTCCATACAATGCATCCACATAGTTACTAGCTATAAACAAAAGTAACCGTCTTGCCACAAAAACAATTGCTTTTAATTTTAGTAACTATAGTATAGCATTTCAACCCTGCTTTGAGTTTCTTTTACTACCAGCTAAGATAAACTTCCTCTTCTGAGCTTGACAGTTTCTTTCTCCTTTTGAACAATTATCTATTCATACCTGGTTTACTGAGGCTTCTGAGTTACAGTCCAAAAACCAACTCTGGCTAATTTAGCAGAAAAGAAACTTATTAAGCTCCCAGCATCTCCAGGAGGGCCAGGGCACAAGGCTCATGGTTTTTATTTCAGCTGCTAAGTCACTTCAGTCGTGCCCAACTCTGTGTGATCCCATAGACGGCAGCCCACCAGGCTCCCCCGTCCCTGGGATTCTCCAGGCAAGAACACTGGAATGGGTTGCCATTTCCTTCTCCAATGCATGAAAGTGAAAAGTGAAAGTCAAGTCGCTCAGCCGTGTCCGACTCTTAGCGACCCCATGGACTGTAGCTCACCAGGCTCCTCCATCCATGGAGTTTTCCAGGCAAGAGTACTGGAGTGGGGTGCCATTGCCTTCTCCAGCAGGTGCATATAATTGGTAGACACAGGGTCCATGGCCCCTTGCCCTCTTTCACTGCAAGAGAAGCCGGGAAGAGGTATCCTAATTTTCTACAGGGGACTTCTGCTTCAAGAGGGTGTGGATTCCAACAACATAGGGATGGAGTTAAAAGACTGGGTGGCTATATGAATTTCCTTTTGCTGCCTTAACCAGTTACCATAAACTTGAGACTAAAAACAACGCAGTCTTATTCTGCCAGAGTTCTGCAAGTCAGAAGTTCACACCAGCGTCAGTGGGCTGGGACTGTGGTGTCAGCAGGGCTGCCTTTCCGGAGGTAGGGAAGAATTCGTTCCCTTGCTTTTTCCAGCTTCTAGAAACACCAGATTCCTTGGCTTGTGGCCCCTTCCTTCACTTTCAGAGCCAGCAATAGTGGATGCAAATCCTTTTCACAACACATCATTCTGAATGTCTGAGTCTCTCTTCCACTTCCAAGGATCCCTGTGGTTACATTGCATCCAGCTGCATAACACAGGATAATCTCCCTATTTTAAAATCAGTTGATTGGCAAGCTTAATTCCTCTTTGCTGTGTAATGAATGTAACATATTCCTGGGTTCTGGAACTAGGATGTGGGTCTCTTTCTGGGGGAGCATTATTCTGTAGAACAGTCAAAAAGCGTGACTCGTAGGTCACGTATGTGGAACCTCACAAACTGTTTGCTTAGTTTTTAATTTCATGTTTATAATCAATACCATCTAACCCACGGGTGGTTTACAGTATGATAGAAATTTGGAGGTAGAATTTGGGCCTGCTGAATTTATTTGCAGATTTCTCTTCATAAGCATATGTTACACTCTGGTCCTGGGTATAAGTAAGATAAATATAATTTATAGAAAATATAAACATAGAAAATAATAAGCATAATTTTACTTTTTTAATTTTTATATTTATCTTAGTTCACATTTTTATGAAAATGTTTAAATTTTGTATCCTTTTATAAAATTATATTTTATTTTCATTTAGATCATTGCCATCAACATGAACATCTTGATTATAACATCAAACTTAGTAATTTTACTAAAACAGAAGTGAGGAAAGTATATTTTATGGAACAAAAGTATACCTTATGAATTAAATGTATTTTCACTTTATTATTCATTTAAACATAGCCAGTCCATTAAAAGACTACCCAGATATACAGAATAATACTTAAATTTAGTCATCTTGGATGTTTTTACATAGCAGGTGCATATAATTGGTAGACACAGGGTCCATGGCCCCTTGCCCTCTTTCACTGCAAGAGAAGCCGGGAAGAGGTATCCTAATTTTCTACAGGGGACTTCTGCTTCAAGAGGGTGTGGATTCCAACAACATAGGGATGGAGTTAAAAGACTGGGTGGCTATATGAATTTCCTTTTGCTGCCTTAACCAGTTACCATAAACTTGAGACTAAAAACAACGCAGTCTTATTCTGCCAGAGTTCTGCAAGTCAGAAGTTCACACCAGCGTCAGTGGGCTGGGACTGTGGTGTCAGCAGGGCTGCCTTTCCGGAGGTAGGGAAGAATTCGTTCCCTTGCTTTTTCCAGCTTCTAGAAACACCAGATTCCTTGGCTTGTGGCCCCTTCCTTCACTTTCAGAGCCAGCAATAGTGGATGCAAATCCTTTTCACAACACATCATTCTGAATGTCTGAGTCTCTCTTCCACTTCCAAGGATCCCTGTGGTTACATTGCATCCAGCTGCATAACACAGGATAATCTCCCTATTTTAAAATCAGTTGATTGGCAAGCTTAATTCCTCTTTGCTGTGTAATGAATGTAACATATTCCTGGGTTCTGGAACTAGGATGTGGGTCTCTTTCTGGGGGAGCATTATTCTGTAGAACAGTCAAAAAGCGTGACTCGTAGGTCACGTATGTGGAACCTCACAAACTGTTTGCTTAGTTTTTAATTTCATGTTTATAATCAATACCATCTAACCCACGGGTGGTTTACAGTATGATAGAAATTTGGAGGTAGAATTTGGGCCTGCTGAATTTATTTGCAGATTTCTCTTCATAAGCATATGTTACACTCTGGTCCTGGGTATAAGTAAGATAAATATAATTTATAGAAAATATAAACATAGAAAATAATAAGCATAATTTTACTTTTTTAATTTTTATATTTATCTTAGTTCACATTTTTATGAAAATGTTTAAATTTTGTATCCTTTTATAAAATTATATTTTATTTTCATTTAGATCATTGCCATCAACATGAACATCTTGATTATAACATCAAACTTAGTAATTTTACTAAAACAGAAGTGAGGAAAGTATATTTTATGGAACAAAAGTATACCTTATGAATTAAATGTATTTTCACTTTATTATTCATTTAAACATAGCCAGTCCATTAAAAGACTACCCAGATATACAGAATAATACTTAAATTTAGTCATCTTGGATGTTTTTACATGCTCTTAGTATTATTAAAATACCAAGGCTTTGTGTGTATTTAAAAATTTGTCCTTATGGAGGTATACTTATCAAGGTAGGAGGATAAAGCACATTTTATCCATCAATTTTCTAGACTGATTTATAACTTTAAAAAATCAGTTTAATGATATGTGGCTTCCATCTGTACTTATGCCCCAAGTCCTGCAGGTGTTAGTGGCAATACTGTCTGTCTATTGATATAATCGTGTACTTTTTCTCCTTTGATTTGCTTGAAAATGAATTGTAACAGTGATAATATTATTTGGCCCAGCTCACATTCCTAATATAAACTGGTCATGATGTGATGTGCTGTGCTGTGCTTAGTCACTCAGTCACGTCCGAGTCTTTGTGACCTGTGGACTGTAGCTCACCAGGCTCCTCTGTCCATGGGGATTCTCCAGGCAAGAATACTCTTCCCAACCCAGGGATCGAACCCAGGTCTCCTACATTGCAGGCAGATTCTTCACCATCTGAGCCACCAGTGAAGCCCAAGAACACTGGCGTGCGTAGCCTATCCCTTCTCTAGGGGACCTTCCCAACCCAGGAATTGAACCGGGGTCCCCTGCATTACAGGCAGACTCTTTACCAGCTGAGTTAACAGGGAAGCCCCCATGATGTATTAGTTTGTTTTTTATTTTTGCAAAGCTCGATTGGATTACTACAGTTTTTTAGGACTTCTGCAGTTATGTTCATGAGTGAGAAAAGGCATCATTTTCCTTTCTTATACTGTCCCTTTATGTTTATGGTGTCAAGGTTATGAGAGCTTCCTATACTGAGTTGGGGATTATTCTATCAATTTTGCTTTATGTTGCTTCAAGTTTTATTACTAAGTCTATACAAGTTTAGAATTTTTATTATTTTCCTGATAAATTGAAGTTTTACAGTTTTATGTAGTTACCATCTTTCTGTCTAGTAATGATTTTGCCTTAAACTTTATTTTGCCTGATATTATTTCATTTGGTTAGTAAACAAATAACATTTGGTTAATGCATATTTTTCCATTTTTTTGTCATTCCCCCCCCACCTAGTCTTTCTATTATATTGTTTTAGGTATATCTTCTGTAACTAACATTTACATTTTTATTCTTAAAAATCTAGTCTGGAAATCTGTGTTTTATAATCTATATTTATATAACTACTCACATATTAGATTTATTTCTACCATATTATTGTGTGTCTTTAAAACAAAATTTCTCTATGTGGCTATATTAGTCTGTTCAGGCTGCCATAAGATTTGCTGGAGTAAACAACAGAAATTATTTTCCTCATAGTTTCAGAAGCTAGACATCAGAGCAACATGCTGACAGATTCAGTTCCTGGTGAGAACGCTCTTCCTGGCCTGTGGGTGTGTGCATGCTTACTCACCCATTCATGTCCCACCGCTTGTGACCCTTTGGACTACAGTTCACCAGGCTCCTCTGTCCATGGGATTTTTCAGGCAAGAATACTGGAGTGGGTTTCAATTTTCCTTCTGCAGAGGATCTTCCCAGCCCAGCAATCGAACCCACATTTCCCATGTCTCCTGCATTCCAGGTGGATTCTTTACCCACTAAGCCATCAGGGAAGCCACTTCCTGGCTTATAGATAGCTACCAACTCACCGTGTGTTCACATGACCTCTCTGGGCACACAGAGAGAAGCAGCTGGAAGGTCTCTTCTTATAAGGACACTAATCCCATTGGATCAGGACCCCACCCTTAACTACTTACTTAAAGGCCTCATCTCCAAATATAGCCATACTGGGGGCTAGGGCTGCAACATAGGAGTGGAGAGGAAGGGGCACACCTTGAGGGGGAGCATTCCACCCATAACAGTGGCATTCTGCATAATCACTCTGTGTTCCATTTTTCAGATTCTTTCTTGTATACCCTGTCCTGAGAGATCTTACATTTTACTGGTGTTCAGTTCAGTCCAGTCGCTGAGTCATGTCCAACTCTTTGCGACCCCATGAATTCCAGCACGCCAGGCCGCCCTCTCCATCACCAACTCCCGGAGTTCACCCAGACTCACGTCCATCGAGTCAGTGATGCCATCCAGCCATCTCATCCTCTGTCATCCCCTTCTCCTCCTGCCCCCAATCCCTCCCAGCATCAGAGTCTTTTCCAATGAATCAACTCTTCGCATGAGGTGGCCAAAGTACTGGAGTTTCAGCTTTAGCATCATTCCTTCCAAAGAAATCCCAGGACTGATCTCCTTCAGAATGGACTGGTTGGATCTCCTTGCAGTCCAGGGGATTCTCAACAGTCTTCTCCAACACCACAGTTCAAAAGCATCAATTCTTCTGTGCTCAGATTTCTTCACAGTCCAACTCTCACATCCATACATGACCACAGGAAAAATCATAGCCTTGACTAGATGGACCTTAGTCGGCAAAGTAATGTCTCTGCTTTTGAATATACTATCTAGGTTGGTCATAACTTTTCTTCCAAGGTGTAAGCATCTTTCAATTTCATGGCTGCATTCACCATCTGCAGTGATTTTGGAGCCCCAAAAAATAAAGTCTGACACTGTTTCCACTGTTTCTCCATCTATTTCCCATGAAGTGATGGGACCGGATGCCATGATCTTCGTTTTCTGAATGTTGAGCTTTAAGCCAACTTTTTCACTCTCCTCTTTCACTTTCATCAAGAGGCTTTTTAGTTCCTCTTCACTTTCTGCCATAAGGGTGGTGTCATCTGCATATCTGAGGTTATTGATATTTCTCCCGGCAATCTTGATTCTAGCCTGTGTTTCTTCCAATCCAGCATTTCTCATGATGTACTCTGCATATAAGTTAAATAAGCAGGGTGACAATATACAGCCTTGATGCACTCCTTTTCCTATTTGGAACCAGTCTGTTGTTCCATGTCCAGGTCTAACTGTTGCTTCCTGACCTGCATACAGATTTCTCAAGAGGCAGGTCAGGTGGTCTGGTATTCCCATCTCTCTCAGAATTTTCCACAGTTTATTGTGATCCACACAGTCAAAGGCTTTGGCATAGTCAATAAAGCAGAAATAGATGTTTTTTCTGGAACTCTCTTGCTTTTTCGATGATCCAGTTGATGTTGGCAATTTGATCTTTGGTTCCTCTGCCTTTTCTAAAACCAGCTTGAACATCAGGAAGTTCACGGTTCACGTATTGTCACTGCCACTAGAGGAAAACAATTAGCTAGTATATTAATCTCATTTTCTACAATCTTGCTATAATTGTATATTGGTTCCAGGAGGTCTTTTTTTTTTTTTTTCCTTGTCAATTCTTTTGATTTTCTACATAGACAATCAGAACAATCACTTAAAAATAATTATACCCTACTTTGCTCCTTATCTACCTAATGAGATATTTTGTTGGGAGAGAAGGATCTGAGGAGGGAAAGACCCATCACCCTATGAAAGTGCACGATTATTATAAAAATTCAATATACTTACACTATCTTGAAAGACAATATGTACCTTAGATCATTCTTTTTCCTAGAAACATAGTGCGCTCTGAACTACTCTTGGCAGAGAAGATGTCTCTATGTTGGGGCTTGGTGGGCTCAGGTCATCAGGAAGGGGGGCGGTGCTGGGAGCTAAGACCTCGGCTGTCTGGGGAGCTGTGGGTGTCAGGGCTGCCCAGATCTGCATGAGGCAAAAGCCTGGTGTCCTGGGGCTGGAGAGACAGCAATGGCAGCTCCTCTCCATGCTGGGTCTTTTTCTAGCAGCCAAGACAGGGCCCAGAGGAGTATCCAGTTCATAGGCCCAGTTTCTCTGTATTTGTTTGGCATAAAATAGCAGCTTCCAGACAGAAAAGAATCAAAACCAGCAAAACCCCTCCCCCCAAAACCCTTGAGGCTGTCAAAAACATCCATTTTTTGTAGTAAATACCTGTCGTTTTCACCTGCGGTGACCTTTAGCTCACAGCCTTTTGATATCCCTTGGAAGCACTATTCTTTCCCAACTCTCAGCCGAAAGGACAGACTTCTCCAGGGTGGCAGAGGTGGTCATGTGACCTTAGCTTGATCAATCAGCGTATCCCACTGGCTTGGCCTCTGTGATTGGTTCAAGGATGGGCCTGGCTCTCTAGCTGGGCCAATGAGAATCTACCTCAGGACTTTTGTTAGAACTTCCTTGGGCCCCCACAAGTGTGCCCTTTCTGGTGGGGATTGTCAAATGCCATCCTCGAGCTGGGATTGGGAGGCAGAGGCTGGGAGCCTGCCTGAGAAGATACCACACAGAGGAGCGCACAGACAGGAAGTGGGAGAGAAACTGGGGTGTGACAAGTTTGTCTGAAGCCCTGGGTCATACTGTGCTGAAAACAGCCATGCCCTGGCATTTCCAATGACATGAGCCAATGAATCCCCTTTTACATTTAATCCAGTTTGAGTGACATTTGTCAGTTGAAAGTGCAAGAGCCTCAACGGCCATCCAATGCAGAGGGCTGTAGACAGCAGACCTCATTCCGGAAGACAAACTCCAGAATCTGAGGAAAGAATCTGGTCTATGCCTTTCACTCTTTCCTAGACTGAGTCTCCCTCCAAGCTCCCTAACACTCATACCTGGGGCTGACCTGTAAAGCCCTCTGAGCCCAGTGACCTGCCCGCGCCCTGCCCTGTGGTAGCGCTGGGCAGCACCTGCGTGATGTGCAGCTGTTGGGCATCTGTCCGTCTCCTCCAGGAGAATGTGAGTCCCAGGGAGCTGGACCAGTCTGGCCCTCCTTCCCCTGTAGGCTCTGGCATCCTGCCTGCCATTTACCAGGTGCTTAGTGAGCTGAATGGAGAAAGGAAAGCAGCCCAACAGGAGACGGGGTCACCTGGAAACCTGGAGACGAGCAGGCTTGGGACAAGGAAAGAGCACTGGACTTGGAGTCCAAAAATAAAGGAAGGCATCATGGCTCCGCAGTTACTCAGGGATTTGCTTGGGCCTCTTTGAAATCTAGCTGCCTCCACCCAGGGCAGGAAAGTCATGGCCGTGGCCCGGAGTGTCAGTAACAGTACTCCTGAGGCCGGCAAGTAGGGCTGAAACAGCCCCCCGTTCCTTGGGCACTGCCGTTGTGCTCCATACCGTATGTGTGCAATCTCACATATTCCATTCTGCTATTGAATCGAGAAGGCTGTGTTATTAGCCCCATTTTAGAGATGGGGCAATGGAGGCACAGTGAGGTGAGGTCACTTGCCCAGTACCACACCGGTGGTCAGTGCAGAAGGCTGCTCTTGCACCCAGATCCACTGACGACAGAGCCTTTCAGCTTAGCTTTTAGGCTCTGTTGTCACTGCAAATGCAGAGGCAACTCTGAACCTGTGCCAGGCTCCAGGCCTCCTTGAGATGAATTTCCTCCATCCTCACGTCACAGTTGGTATCTGGTCCTGAGCAGCACGCAAAGCCAGGTCACTTCCAGTTTTGAAGCTTCCTTATGTTAAAAAATTAGGAAGCATGAAAACACATTTCTACTATTGTTGTATACGTAATATGAATAGGTTTAACAAACAAATGCTCTTAACACACACATAACAGTGAATTTAACTGTTCCAGGGTAATTAAGCATTTTCCTTTAACATTTGTATTTATAGGTCACTGAAGGCGGCGTGGCCTGGTAATGGGATGCAAGTTTCAAAATAGAGAATGTCCTTCTCTCTATCCTGTTCCTGTGACCCTTACATAATGGCCTTTGGAGGGAAGGTCAAAGGCATGCATTTGTGGCCCTTGTCATGGAAGGGAGGATGGGCCCCCCTCAGTCAGCCCCCCTCAGTCAGGGCTTGGGAGGGGTACCCAGGAGGCCATGCCAAGGTGGATTTAGCCTAACACCTTCACCCCCATCTTCTGTGCTGGAGTTCCTGCCAGTCGGTGGCTTCCTGAGAATTTCCAGCCACCAGAAGGGGGCAGACGGTGACTTCTGAAGCCGGGACACAATGGATCTGTGAGGAGGCAGGTGGGAGGGGTTGGAGGTGTCAGGCAGCCACCACATCTGGACAAACTGGGTCCCCATAGACTGGGCCTGGCTCCCTGAAAACTTCAGGTGTGGTCTGGCTCCAAGGACCCCATCCCAGCTCTGTGACTTGCATCAGGTCACTGACCAGGGCAGCCAGACAGCCTGGGGGTTGGCAGTCTGGCTGGAAGCTGGGGCTGTGGGCTTGGCTGGCAGTGAAAACAGACACACCATATTTACCTGATTGTATATTGGTGGCTGGAAGGGTTGGTGGAGATTTGGGGTGGGTTAAAGCAACCCCTGGGATTCCCTGGTGGCTCAGACGGTAAAGACTCTGCCTGCAGTGCAGGAGACCTGGGCTCAATCCCCGGGTCAGGAAGATCCCCTGGAGAAGGGAACAGCTACCCACTCCAGAATTCTTGCCTGGAGAATTCCATGGACAGAGGAGCCCGGCAGGCTGCAGTCCATGGGGACTGCAAAAAGTCAGACATGACTGAGTGACTAACACTTTTTTTTCACTTAAGCCACCCTTAAGCCTGGCCACTTCTCAGGGAAACCCATCAGGCCTCAGACACCTCCAGAGCCACCATGCTGTGCTGAGAGGAAGGTACAGAGGCAAACCTCTGAAAGGCCCCTGTGTACTGTGGCTCGAAGTGGGCAGTGCTGGGTGATGGGGGTGCCCCTCCTGCTCCCTGACCCCTGGCACACAGATCCGCAGCCACCACTATTGTGGAGGGCCTGGTGGATGTGTGAGGTTTTCCTCCTGGGCCTGACTTCAGTGATAGGTTCTCCTTGGGCCTGCAGCCAGCCTCCCAGACCTCAGTGCCCACCCCGATTGGGTCCTTTGTGGATTCCCTGAGACAGGCATTATGCTCCCGCTGCCCCCGCTCCCCCCAGCTCTCAGATGGCTCAAACAAAGAGAATTTTAAAGAGACACAGGCTGGACATGCAGTCTCGAGATGGTGTCTGCCCAGATTAAGGCGAGCTCCGGTGTGGGCCTTTGAAGGGCACTTGATCTCCTGGGGTGAAGATGGATTTTCACAATAGCATTAAGAAAAACCTCACCACCCAGACTCATCCTCTGCGACCCACCCCGCGGTGTTGCTGGAGCTGTGGGGGAGGGTTGGGCACCTGATATTCTCATACCCCCATGCACACGCCTCCCCAGGCAGTGGCCCGAACACAGGAGTCTTGGACCTGTTTCTGCACCCAGTGTCCTGACCCCATCCCATCCTCCCCTTGCAGCAGAATCATGTTTTCCCAGCACAAGTCCCACCAGGCTGATCTGCTGCTTGAAGCCTTTGCATGACCCCGGCTGCTTCAGGACACAGTCCAGGTGGTCACTTGCCTCTGGGAAGCCCCGTCCATTTTTCCTGCCTCTGGTCACCTGCTGCTTCTAGTGCCTTGAACCCTAACATTTGGACCATCATGTTTTGCTCTGCCTCTGCCCGGCCCCTCCTCTCCTGTGTGTTGCCAGCCCCTCTCCATCCTTCAAGTATCAGCTTCAGTATGTGTCTTCTGAGAGGCCTTCCCTGACCACTGGGCTTCCCAGTCTTGTTCCCTGAGCTCTGTGCTGTCGTAAATCTTATCATTAGTTTGTTTCACGACTGGTCACGGGCTACCTTCTGAGTCCTGCAGCCTAGCTCAGTGCCTGACACATAGTAGGTGCTCCACAAACACCTTTTCTGAAGAAGTGCAGGAGGAATGAGGGGCAGCTACGAGCCCACGGCATCTGCTCCCTCAAGGAGAGACTTGCTGAAGCTGGGGCTGGTCTCTAAAGCCAGGGGCACACAGGTAGCCATCTGAACTGTACCTGAGGCCTCCTACCTGCCCATGACTTGTTCCTTTCCCTCCCTGGAAATACACCTTCCTCGTTTAACACAGACCTGGGGCCTTCTGCAGGAACCGAGCTCATTTGGCTGCCTGCAAATTCCCAGGCCGGGAGCAGCTGCCATCAAGAGTCCAGAGCCTGCCCACTCCACCCTCCTCAGCCCTCTGTCCCTGAGCCCACCTGCCTGGGAAGGCAGAGACCCCAGCCCCACCATTCCCCTGAACCCCCACCTCTAGCCTCTTCTTGGACGCCCACTGGCCAGATGGAAAGGTGTCCCTTTAAGACACAGCCTGGGTCCCTCTGTGAGGCCTCTAGACTTGGCATGTGGCATTTGGCCCATGACTCAGTCGCCATTCAGATGGTCCTTTGAACCACGCACAGTGCTCAGACTTGAGGGACACCAAGAGGAATAACCACAGTCTGGCTTCCCAAACCCAAGCGTATCTCAGGAGTTCTCATCCTTTCTGCTCTGAAAAAAATAAATGTTAATGGCTCATGGGAAGGACTCCGAGCAACTCTAAGGCACCAAGAATGACATGTCAGCAGCAGAGGTGGGGGAGCAGAGCCCCTCTCTGCTGTCTGCTCAGGGGGTTCTTTGGTGGCAGGACAGACTCACCCCTGGACTGGGTGCCAGAGTTAACGGGCAGCAGTTGCAGGAAGCAGGAGCAAAGCAGTACCCCAACCAGCCCCCACCAGCCCCTCTGCTGGTGTATTAATGCTAAGTTGCTTCAGTCGTGTCCAGCTCTTTGAGACCCCATGGGCTGTAGCCTGCCAGGCTCCTCTGTCCACGGGATTCTCCAGGGAGGAATACCGGAGTGGGTTGCCATACCCTCTTCTAGGGGATCTTCCTGACCCAGGGGTCAAACCTGCATCTCTTACGTCTCTTGCATTGCCAGGTGAGTTCTTTACCACTAGTATCACCTGGGAGGCCTGTGACCCCGGACAAACTGTTAGATCAATGTTGCAAGTCAAATGGCTGCTGGGGACAGGCAGTAGCATAAATGAGTCCCTTGTGTGGACTAGGGAGAGCCCCACCTGAAGGATAGTTACTCCAGCCCACTAGTAACTGGCAGAAAAACAAGGTGCCAGTGTTTTCAGATCTGATTATTATTTTCAAGAAAATTCTAAAAAATGAGTTGTTTTAGAAGATTTCCCATTTGAAAAATTGGCTCAGTTAAAATAGCACATCATCAAGGCAACTGAAATATTTCTGTGGGTCCTACTGACAGGGTAGTATCGGAGCTAAGCCTTGAAGGGTTCTTACAGTAGAATTGCTATTTCTTGGCAGGGATGGCTGGGGAATCCACAACTCCTTCCAATGAATCAGCTCCACCCAGAGGCCACATGACCCCTGACCACTGCTGATGGAACTAGGTGGGCACTTGCCACAGGACAGCCAGTCCCGGGCTGGTGATAATTTTTGCTGTGACTTGGGGCCAATACGGGATTCCCAGGTGGTGCTATCGGTAAAGAAGCTGCCTGCCAATGCAAGAGACATCAGAGATGTGGGTTCCATCCCTGGGTTGGGAAGATCCCCTGGAGAAGGCATTAGCAACCCACTCCAGTATTCTTGCCTGGAGAACCCCATGGACAGAGGAGCCTGGCAGGCTATGGTCCCTAGGGTCGCGAAGAGTTGGACACAACTGAAGGGACTTAGAATGCATGCGTGCACACACACACACACACACATGGGGCCAATACATACAGCCTTGGGCCACCCCCTCCCCAGGCCTCATACTCCTGGTTCTCCCAAGCCCAGCCCTTTGTCCTTCAGCTCTGATGGTACCTCCTTGCTGAAGCTTCCTCTCATCACTGTTTAAAGGGCCCAACATCCCAAGGCGGATTTTTTTCTTCTTTTCCATTTTGTTCTCGTTGCATCCACAGGACTCAGAGTGGGGCCTGACATATCATAGGCTCACTAAATAGTTGGTGAAGAAACTAGTAACAACTAGTTACTCCCTCCCTTATCTCCCTTGTCGCTCCTCGATGTCTTGCCCGTCACCCTGCTATCCCCCTCCCCCAACCACCACATGACTTGTCCCGGTTTCATTCTGGCAATCAAAAGAAGTATGGTAAAACACATCCTCACCAACTGTTATGCAAAGTAAAGGAGGGGACCCCATAACAGTACCAAGTGTAGACTCCAGCTTATAGTAGCCTCTCAATCCATGCACTTATTTGCTTTGGGGGCTTTGCGTTGCCTGTCTTGCATGGATGTTTCAATGTGACTGTCCCACAGGCCTCTGTGAGCATCTAGGAAACCCTGGTTCTGCACTCTAACCAGATTTGGAGGTTTCCTGGAACCCTGTATCTGGGCCTGCTCACAGTGTCCACTCGTGTAGGGTAAGTGCCACACCGGAGTCTATGGCTGATAAAGAGATCATCGAGCGGCCGGTTCATACTGTGTGTCATCCAAAAAGAAAATCAATTTTGAGCATCAGATAAAATACGACAGGCGTTTTAAGAATGTATTTTACAGGCAGTGCACTGCGCTAGGAACAGGGTTGGCGGACAGGTTGAGGCCTCGCCGCTGAGCCCTGTCAGTAGGATCTGACGTGGAGCCTCCTAGGATCGCCGCTGTCTCCAGCTCAGCATCACGGCCCCAAATGCCCAGACCGGAGGGCGCCTGCAGGCCAGGCTGCTGGCAGCCGGGGAAGCCGGCCAGAAAGGGCCTCACTCACCCTTGAGGGAACCGCCACACTGCCTCTGGAATCTCTTCCGGATTGAAAGCAAGGAGGCTGGTGCTGAGTGCACCCATGGGCCAGTCACTCTGGCTCTCGGACTCAGCCTTCTTTCCTAAGTAGGGATAACTGCACCTGCCCGCAGGGAGGGTTAAATGAGATTGGGGGAGGGGTAGTTAAAACACTTTGAAAGTGAATCGATCAGCTTACGGAAAAACCTGAATGAACTTTTTGGCCAACCCAATATTTTAAACACAGAGGAACTTCACGTGACGAAAATCTTCAAGCACTGCAAAAGGCTCTAAGATACAGAGTAGGTTTCCTTCCTGCGCTGGGCCCTCTACTTCACCTCTCCTCTCCCCAGAAGCAGCCACTCAACTTTCTGCGTGTGTCCATCCGGAGAAGGGACACACGCGCATGCGCATTCTTCCGGGCTTGGCTTTGTTTCAGGTTAGTTCCACATCCTGAAGCTTCTCAATGTCCACGTTCAGAAAGCGGCCTCCTCCTTTGGTGCACGCCCCTTAACGTGTGGGCTTTGCTTCCAGCCCACAAAACTATACCACGAGTTTCCTGCCCCTCTGAGGTGCCAAAGCAGGCCCAGTGGGAGGAACAAAGGGGTGGGCAGGGGGCAGGGGGATGTTAAGGAGGGGTAGAAAAGGTGCAGTCTGGAGGGAAAAGGAAGGGCTTCCCAGGTAGCTCAGTGGTAAGGAATCTTCTTGCCAAGGAGATTCAAGAGATGCAGTTGGATCCCTGGGTTTGGAAGATCCCCTGGAGGAGTAAATGGCAACCTGCTCCAGTAGCCTTGCCTACAGAATCTCACTGACAGAGGAGCCTGGCAGGTTACAGTCCATGGGGTCTCAAAGAGTTGGCCACAACTGAGCACCCAGGCTTGGGGGGAAAAGGAAAGGGCAGTGGAGGAAGGAAAGGAAGGGGCAAGGTGGATAGGAGAGGAAGAAGAAACGGAACGGGCTCTGCTCATATTGTCTGAGGCAGATCCTTGAGAGCTGGGAGGGGAGGAAGGGGAACCTGACACTCTACTATGAAGAATAGTAATTACAGCAGCAGCAGATACAATTTATTGAAAACAACCCACTTTGTGGATGCCTCTTGCTCTGTGAGCCAGTTCGCTATACCCTCAGACAACTAGTGCCACAAACAGTGTCAGCCCGTGTGTGAGCACTTGGAGTGGAAAGCATCAGGGAGGCTCAGGTGTTACGTCTGGGACCTATACAGCAACCCTCTTCACCTGGAAAGTCTATGCTTTTGTCCCTGATTAAACCACAAGGAAGGGGAGGTTAGGGCTTGGGGGAGACTAGGACCTGTAACGATGGTTTCAACTTTGCTGACTTCATGAATCTTCTTCCACTGCCCAAACCTTATTTTGCCACCTGTCTGTGACATGAGCTGAACCACATACAAAAGTGAGTTTTACAGGCATCCAGCCATTGGCCTAGAGAACATCTATGAGGACTCTGCCAGAACCCTGGGTGAAGAAACTTCTGGATTCCCAAGAGTCCACACTGAGGGGAGGGTGGGTCAGGGCTGCTGAACCCTATAGAGCCTGTCATGCCCTGAGATTCTCTCTCCTTTGGAAACTCCTGATGAGGCTGCCTGGTTCATGAGTACTCCCATAGGGCTTCTGCTCCGCCACTTCCGCATCTTCTGGAACAGGTACCGCCCTGCCATCTGTGGCCCTGTCCCAGCCAGCCATGGCCAGCCTGTTTCTGGTGCCTCCCTGGGCCCCGCCTCTTCCACAGATGATTGACAGTGAGACAGGGCTCATCAAAGTAGAACTGCCTTGCTCATGGGAGTATGGCCTTACCCCATGGTGCTGTGCAGTAAACTCAACCAGATGGTCACCATTCAAGAGTCCTCACCACTAGGGACTGGGAGAGAGCTGGTCAGAGAGTCTATAATGGTTTATAGTCTCCATTAAGATCTGCAGGCCACTTTCAGGGTATATGGCTGATATTTGACAGGCTATTTGTATTGTTGTTCTCCAGTCACTAAGTTGTGTCTGACCCTTTGGGACCCCATGAACCCCAGCATGCCAGGCTCCTCTGTCCTTCACTGTCTCCTGAGTTTGCTCAAACTCATATCCACTGAGTTGGTGATGCCATCCAACCATCTCATCCTGTCTCCCCCTTCTCCTCCTGCCCTCAATCTTTCCCAGCATGAGAGTCTTTTCCAGTGAGTTGACTCTCCACACCAGATGGCCAAGGTATTGGAGCTTCAGCATCAGTTCTTCTAATTTCTTTTATGATTGACTGGTTTGATCTCCTTGCTGTCTAAGGGAGTCTCAAGAGTCCTCTCCAGAACCACAATTCAAAAGCTTCAATTCTTTGGCTCTCAGTCTTCTTTATGGTCCAACGCTCACATCCATACATGACTACTGGAAAAACCATAGGTTTGACTAGATGGACCTTTGTTGGTAAAGTGACATCTCTGCTTTTTAATAGGTTTGTCATAGCTTTTCTTCCAAGGAGCAAGCATTTTTTAATTTAGTGGCTGCCGTCACCATCCGCAGTGATTTTGGAGCCCAAGAAAATAAAATCTGTCATTGTTTCCATTGTTTCCCCATCTATTTGCCATGAAATGGTGGGACCAGATGCCATGATCTTAGTTTTCTGAATGTTGAGCTTTAAGCCAGCTTTTTCACTCTCGTCTCTCACCCTCATCAAGAGGCTCTTTAGCTCCTCTTCACCTTCTGCCATTAGAGTGGTGTCATCTGCATATCTCAGGTTGTTGATACATCTCCTGGGTCTCTTGTTTCCAACTTGAGCTTCATCCGGCCTGGCGTTTTGCATGATGTACTCTGCATATGAATTAAATAAAAATGACAATATATAGCCTGGATGTACTCCTTTCCCAATTTTGAACCAGTCTGTTGTTCCATGTCAGGTTCTAACTGTTGCATCTTGACAAGCATACAGGTTTCCAGGAGGCAGGTAAGGTGGTCTGGTATTCCCATCTCTTGAAGAATTTTCCACAGTTTGTTGTGATCCACACAGTCAAAGGTTTTCACATAGTCAAGGAAGCAGAAGTAGATGTTTTTCTGGAATAACCATAGAAAAACTATGACCCAACAAATGTTGGCCATATGATCTCTGGTTCCTCTGCCTTTTCTGAATCCAACTTGTACATCTGGAAGTTCTTGGTTCATGTACTGTTGAAGCCTAGCTTGAAGGATTTTGAGCATTACCTTGCTCACATGTGAAATGAGCACAATTGTACCATAGTTTGAACATTCTTTGGCATTGCCTTTCTTCAGGATTGAAATGAAAAGTGACCTTTTCCAATTCTGTGGCCACTGCTGAGTTTTCCAAATTTGTTGACGTACTAAATGACATACTCAGTATGCATATTGAGTGCGTACTTTAACAGCATCACCTTTTAGGATTTGAAATAGCTTAGCTGCAATGCCATCACCTCCACTAGCTTTGCTTGTAGTAATGCTTCCTAAGGCTTGCTTGACTTCAGATTCCAGGATGTCTGGCTCTAGGTGAGTAATCGCACCATCATGGTTATCTGAGTCATTAAGACCTTTTTTATGTAGTTCTTCTGTGTCTTGGGCTCCCCTGGTGGCTCAGATGGTAAAGTGTCTGCCTGCAATGTGGGAGACCTGGGTTCGATTCCTGGGTCGGGAAGATCCCCTGGAGAAGGAAATGGTAATCCACTCCAGCACTCTTGCCTGGAAAATCCCATGGATGGAGGAGCCTGATAGGTTACAGTCCATGGGGTTGCAAAGAGTCAGACATGACTGAGCGACTTCACTTCACTCTGTATTCTTGCCACTTTTTCTTAATATCTTCTGTTTCTATTAGCTCCATACCATTTCTGTCCTTCATTGTGCCCATCCTTGCATGAAATATCCCCTTGGTATCTCCAATTTTGTTGAAGAGAGCTCTAGTCTTTCCCATTCCACTGTTTTCCTCTATTTCTTTGCATTGTTCATTTAAGGCCTTCTTATCTCTCCTCGCTGTTCTTTGGAACTCTGCATTCAGTTGGGTATTTCTTTCCCTTTCTCCCTTGCCTTTTGCTTCTCTTCTTTCCTTGGCTATTAATGTTTGTAAAACCTCCTCAGAGAACCACTTTGCCTTCTTACATTTCTTTTTCTTGTGGATGGTTTTGGTCACTGCCTCCTATACAAGGTTATGAACCTCAGTCCGTAGTTCTTCAGGCATTCTGTCTACCAGATATAATCCCTTAAATCTATTCATCATCTCCACTGTATAGTCATAATAGATTTGATTTAGGTCATGCCTGAATGGTCTAGTGGTTTTCCCTACTTTCTTCAAGTTAAGCCTGAATTTGGCAATAAGGAGTTCATGATTTGAGCCGCAGTCAATTCCAGGTCTTGTTTTTGCTGACTGTATAGAGCTTCTCCATCTTTGGCTCCAAAGAATATAATCAAGAATATAATCATGTGTAGAATCATCTCTTGTGTTGTTGGAAAAGAGTATATGCTAAGACCAGTGTGTTCTCTTGACAAAAGTGTTAGCCTTTGCCCTGCTTCATTTTGTTATCCAAGGCCAAACTTGCCTGTTACTCCAGGTATCTCTTGACTTCCTACTTTTGCATTCCAGTCCCCTATGATGAAAAGGACATCTTTTTTTGGTGTTAGTTCTAGGTCTTGTAGGTCTTCATAGAACTGGTCAGCTTCAGCTTCTTCAACATTGGTGGTTGGGGCAAAACTTGAATTACTGTGATGTTGAATGGTTTGTCTTGGAAAGGAACGAGCATCATTCTGTCACTTTTGAGACTGCACCCAAGAACTGCCTTTTGGACTCTTTTGTTGACTATGGGCTACTCTGCTCCTTCTAAAGGATCCTTGGCCACCGTAGCAGATATAATGGTCATCTCAATTAAATTCACCATTCCCGTCCATTTTAGTTCATTGATTCCTAAGATGCTGGTGTTTAGTCTTGCCATCTCCTACTTTACCATGTCCAATTTACCTTGATTCATGGGCCTAACACTCCGGAATCCTGTGTAATACTGTTCTTTACAGCATCAGATTTTACTTTCACCCCCAGACACACTCACAACTGAGCATCATTTCTGCTTTGGCCCAGTCACTTCACTTTTTTTTTGGAGCTATTAGTAATTGCCCTCTGCTCTTCCCCAGCAGCATTTTGGACACTCTCTGACCTGGTCTCATCTTCCAATGTCATATCTCTTTGCCTTTTCATACACTCCGTGAAGTTCTCCAGGCAAGAATATTGGAGTGGATTACCATTCCCTTCTCCATTGGGTCAAGTTTTGTCACAACTCTTCACCATGACCTGTCCACCTTGGGTGGCCCTGCATGGCATGTCTCATAGCTTCACCAAGTTACATAAGCCCCTTCACCGGGACAAGGCCGTGATCCATGAAGGGGCCAATTTCCTCTGCAGACACTGATTGCCCCACTGGGGAAAGGGACACCTGCAGTGGCTTCTGTCCTAGGCTTTGGGGAATCCCACATATGAAGACAGTCTCCTTCAACAATCGTCCTTCCATTCTTACCAAGTCTCGACCGTCCAGGGCCCTTTGGTCTTCCCTACTGCCCCCACCGAGCGTAGTGTTGTTAGTCGCTCGGTCATGTCCAGCTCACGGTGACTCCACGGGCTATCGCCGACCAGGCTCCTCTGTACGTGAGATTCAACAGGAAAGAATGCTGGAGTGAGTTGCCATTTCCTTCACCTGCTGTCCCCATGTAGGTGTACCCCTAAACCACACATGGTTGGTCAGTAGCCAGTCAAGGTCACCATAGCATTCCCACCAAAGACAGTTGCTTCCCTGGACCTCCTGTGAACAAAGAACCCAGAAGGATCCCAGACACACCATTCTTAGTCTCCTTTCCTTTGGTCCATTCCATGGATTTACTTGGAAAGTGTAAATCTAATGAATTGGATTCTCTCTTTCCTTCCCCGAAAGAGAAATGGTAGACACAGTGCTGAACAGTCAAGACTTGAATGAGGTAGGTAAACATTAGGTTCAGAAGTATATAATAGAAAACTTCAAAAGAACAGTGGCTTAAGGGAGATAAAGCTCATTTCTGTCTTGTAAAGGAAGTCTAAATGTAGTTAGCCCTGGGGTAAGCAGCTCTATTGGGCTTCCCTGGTGGCTCAGCGATGAAGAATCTGCCTCAAGTGCAGGAGATCTGGGTTTGGTCCCTGGGTTGGGAAGATCCCCTGGAGGAAGGCATGGCAACCCACTGCAGTATTCTTGCCTGGAGAATCCCATGGACAGAGGAGCCTGGCGGGCTACAGTCCATAGGGTTGAACAGAGTTGGGCATGACTGAAGCAGCTGAGCACCAGCAGCAGCTCTATCACCATCACTGATCCCAAGCTCCTTCTCTTTGAGCCCCGTCAACCTCAGCATTGGCTTCTGTCCTCAAGAACATGTTCCAAGACGGCTGCCAGAGTTCCAGCCATCATGATTAGGATCACAGGAAGGCAGAAGTGCAGAAGAACGAAAAGGGCTCCTCTCAGCTTTATCAGTTCCTTTTAAACCTCCTTCTCAGAAGTTTCACTCAATAGTTACTTCTCACTGAAGCATAATCTCTGGCTGCAAGGGGAGCTAAGAATTGTATCTTTTATGCCAGGGAACCATACGATCAGCGAAAAAATCAAGATTTGATAACTTTAAAGAGAAAAGGAAGAATGGATGATGGAGAAAGTAAAGGGTAGCTTCTGCCACAAAAATTTGATCGACATCTTAGGTCAACACATTTATTGGGCAGCTAGAGTATGCCTGGCAAAGGACTGAGCTGAACCATAAAAGAGATAAGACATTGTCCTTATCCCTCAGGAGCCAGCAGTCTAGAGTGCATGGTCTTACAGTAATGAATTGTTTTGGCAACAGAGTGCCAAAAAAGAAAAAAAAAAATTCTTTTGTTGAATGGAGAATTCACATGATCTGGAATTTTGGAGTCTCCTGAAGCATCTGATGCTCTGGCAACACCAGGCCTGATTTAGATCACTGTGGCAACAGCTGGTTAGAGAATCAACTGCCCTCTAGAAAGAACCCTTCTCCTGTTTGTTGCAGTCCCCGAGATACCTGCATGGCCATAGCAGCATGTGAGTTAACCACCTCTGCTTAGGAAGACCCAGGTAGGAAGACCCAAGGACAGATTTCAGATGCCTCTGCATGGACAGCAAGCAGACACCATGGAAATCGCCCTGGTAGATGTAAACTTGGATTTCCCAGGTGGGACTAGTGCTAAAGAACCCACCTGCCAATGCAGGAGACCTAAGAGACACTGGTTTGATCCCTGGGTCCAGAGGATTTCCTAGAGGAGGGCACGGCAGCCCACTCAGTACTCTTGCCTGGAAAATCCCATGGACAAAGAAGCCTGGCAGGCTACAGTGCATGGGGTCGCGAAGAGTCGGACACGTCTGAAGAGACTTAGCAGATGTGAACTCACTTGAACTTGTGCCTCTCAGAGACAAACATGGATCTGAAATAAAAAGCCAGACTAAATCCACAGGCTTCCCAGAATTCCTGTGCTCTAAAGGAGAGATGGAAGATGTGGAAATATCCTTTTTCAACCTCTCCTTTGTCTGAGATGGCATCTCCCTTTGCTTGTGGAAGTAAAGGGAGGGGTGGGGGAACTGTCAGAGGCAGGCATGTCTTTCTCCCCAGCAGACGACCCCTGTGTCAGGCCGAAGGTGGCCCTACCTCTCCCAGGCAAGAGCAGCTGCGGGAAGCCCCTCCCAGTTCAGCCGGGACCCAGGCTCCCCAGCGGCTCACCTCGGAGCGGAGGCCCCTCATTAGTGCTCAGAGCCGTCTTTGCAGGCTGCCCCCTGGAGCCTTTCTCCCGAGCCCCGGGCTGGGCCGAGATCTTGCTGGAACCACATTCCGTCTCGCTTCAGAGCGCCCGCCTGGCTGAGACGACCCCGGCGCGGCACAAGCCGCCCGGAGTGCGGCGGCCCATTCTGGGTGGCCTCCCTTCTGCCCGACCCAAGGGCGTCTTGCAGCTATAAATTGAGTAAATTGAAAATGTTACTGAGGGTTGGAGATAAAAGAGAGAGCTGGGTGTCTCCATGAATAAAACATAGGAGGGAGGCCATTTCTTGGAAAAACAGAGAGAATAAATTGTGGCGGATCAATTTTATCTAATTTCTTGGCCGAGCTTCTGACATGCAAATGAATGTGCTCATAATTTATGAGTGAGCTACGGAGATTACCAGAGGGAAGGACTGCCTGGGTTTCTGGTGGAGGAAGGAGGGGCTTGGCTAAGGATTTAGCAAAAAATCTATGAGGCTTTTTCTCCTGAAACCTAAAGATTCCGGAACCCTCCCAGGAACCTTCCCAGGGAAGGCAAAAGCTTGGCAGAGTCCATTCTGGATGCCTGGGAGCATCTTTGGAGTCAGTTCTTCGGGGCTGTCAGTGGCTGTCCCAGGCGTGCCAATGGCCAGCTGGCCTGCGTGACCACCACACACACAATCTGGTTACCAGGCCTTTGCTCAGTGCTCAGCTGGTCTCCATCTCCCAATACCCCATCTCACCAACCATATTCTCCCTCTTCACTCTTGGTTTCCAGCTTAAGTCTTCCCTGCCCGGCTCCAGGGAACCCACCCTTCTTTCTGTACTCTGGAATGATGTATCTGCCCTTCTTGTTTTGAGTGACACACTGATCTGATCCTGTCTATAGATGTGTTCTCCTTGGCCTGAGCAATGACTGTAAAACATCTGAATTGGTTGCCAACACTGAGAAATTGGGAGATTTCTCGTATATTCAGGATGTCTGGCTTCTATCAGAAGATCAGAACATCTGGTTATAATGGCCTTGTGCTGGCATCAATGGGCTGCAATTAAGAAGCAGCCACTGGGCCTCCAAGACAGAGGCGGACGCCCTAATTTGCTGCAGACCCTACTGCTCCCTTTTGCTTCTCTGGCCTGAAGCCAATGTCAGTGGCCATTTAGTAATGGGCCTGCACTATCATTTTATTAAGGAATTAATGGAAGAATGGAGTTAATGGGAAAGTGAAATATCTCTTCTGTGACTAATGAAGAGGGTAAGTTAGAAGGGCAGAGAACAGATTTCAAGAGGGAAAGGGCACTTTTTTTTTTTTTTTTTCTGATAGGAATGCCTCTTTATAGAGGGCAGTGGTGGGAAGGGGTATAGCAGGCTGGTCATCATCACTGATTTCCCTGCAAAGACCTGCAGGCCCATGTTTTCATAGTGCTCATGTCCCTCTAGGATCATCTTGTTTGCTTACGTTGCTTTTGTGTGTATCACCCCAGTAGTAAAGCTCCACGAGGGTAGAGACCTAATCTGTTCACTGTTGTAGCCTCATAGCCTGCACTTAGTAGGTGTTCAATAGTTATTTAAAGAATGAGAGAAAAGTGGCATATCCGGATGTCTGATCCAGAGGAGCCTTTCGAGAGAAGGGGTGTTGGGAAGAGGGTTCTCTGAGAAGGAGGCACAGCAGCAGGGGAGGGGGCGCTGGCACAGCTGCCTCTGAAGTGTCAGATGGGGGTGAGGCCTGGCTGCTTGCTTGGAGACTGTGGAAATGATTGCTGGATCCAGGCTGGCCCAGAGCATCCATTTGTAGAGTGGTGTGTAAGCCCACCAGTGCAGGAGCAGGACTGGCAAGACCCTGGGAGGAGAGGTCACTGTGAAGGGGGTGTCATCCACTGGGTGGGCTCCACGTGAGCCCTGGGGTGTCCCCTTCATCACTCCCAGGGCATCATCGGGCAGCAATGAGAATCTGAGCATGTCAGAGCTGGGAGGGAAACTGAGGCTCACTGTGGGGACTGGGCCACAGGAACACAGGAGTCTGCTCAGGCCTGGACTCTGCACCTGGGTCCTCTGCGAGTCCAAAGAGATGCAGGCACTGTCATTTTGAATCTCCAGATAGATGAAAACAAGTGGCACGTGCTAAGTCATTTCAGTCGTGTCTGACTCTGCGACCCCGTGGACTGTAGCCCCCCAGGCTCCTCTGTCCATGGGATTCTCCAGGCAAGAGTACTGGAGTGGGTTGCCGTGCCCTCCTCCAGGGGATCTTCCCGACCCAGGGATCAGACCTGTGTCTCTTATGTCTCCTGCCTTGGCAGGCAGGTTCTTTACCGCTGAGCCATCTGGGAAGCCCTCAANATTCTCCAGGCAAGAGTACTGGAGTGGGTTGCCGTGCCCTCCTCCAGGGGATCTTCCCGACCCAGGGATCAGACCTGTGTCTCTTATGTCTCCTGCCTTGGCAGGCAGGTTCTTTACCGCTGAGCCATCTGGGAAGCCCTCAAAACAAGTAAAGAAATGCTCAAATAGGGTTTTTTAAATGGTTGCATATTTAACATTTTTTGCATTGAAAAAGCTAACGCTTTTAATTCATTGAAAAAATATCACACAATGTAATCACGTTTTTCAGAAGACGATCACAGTGTTTAGAAACAAGTCAAAAAAAAAAAAAAGTAAAAAAAAAAGAAAGAACAGTCAGTTTCTGCGTCCTGCAGGGGTAGTCTGGGAGTGATTGGATGGCCTTACACAATGGAATGGTCTTTATTTATTCCTGCCAGTTGATGTCTGTGACTCTGCGTAGACCCATTAGGAGACCCTTTGTGGTCTGCAATTGTGGTCATTGTGTGTGTGTGCTCAGATGCTCAGCTGTGTCCAACTCTTTGCGACCCCATGGAATATAGCTTGCCAGGCTCCTCTGTCCATAGGATTCTCAAGGCAAGAATACTAGAAAGGGTTGCCATTTCCTTCTCCGGGGGAATCTTCCTGACCCGGGAATTGAACCCGTGTCTCTTAAGTCTCCTGAATTGGCAGGCGGATTCTTTATCACTAGCGCCACCTGGTGGGTGGGAAGCAAAAGCTGCATGGCCTCCCTGTGGCGGGTGCAGGTCGGAATCCCCCAAGCCTGTTTTCTGTTCTAAAAAATGAGCACCTTCCTTTGTAGCCCAAGGGGCTGAGCTGAGGATGACTGTGCGGAGTGCTTGGCCGTGCGGGCTGCTGCTTCAGCCATAGAGCCGGATCCTACCCCAAGGCTCCTGCTCTTTCTGCACCTCCCCTCTGTCCCCATAAGCTCATCTCTTGGGGAGTTTTCAGAGCTCTGCTAATAGGACCTATCCCTTGAAAGCAGAAATGGGATTTTTCTTCCCAAATCCGTTCCTTAGGGGAAGTCTTCAAAGAGAGTTCTTGTAATTTCCCGTTATAAAATTTTATGTGCAATTACAAACAATGAACTGTGAGCATTAATTGAGCAGACTGGGAGATTTTCTGTTTTTAAATCATGACTATTTTAAAACCTCTCAGACCACGAGAAAATGGCCTGAGGAAATAAACTTCCAGAGGGGGGCCCAAGCAGCATCCCACTCTTGTGGCCTCTCTTGTTGCCTCTGGTACCCTCCAGGAAAGGTGGCCAATGCACCCAGCAGAACCAGAGGGCCTGCTGCAGCAAGACGAAGCAAGAGGCTGCCCAGTTCTCCCGGCGTGCAGGGCTGCGTAAATAATGGCTTTCACTCACTCCAGCTGCCTGGTGTGTAACTGATCTGTATCCATCCATCCATCCACCCATCCACCCATCCACCCAAACACTATTAGCTGAGTGCCTGCCAGGTGTCAGGCTCTGGGCACATAGGTCTGTGAGCAAAACAGACAAGCATTCCTCTCCAACTTGAGCTGACATTTTAACAAGGGAGACAGAGATAATGAACACAGTAAATAAGAATAAATAAGAACACTATATAGTACATTAGAAGGTAATAAGGGCTTTGGAGAAAAACTAATTTGGGGATGAGACAGGAAGGAGAGGGTGGGGGCAGGCCTCCTTGAGACTGTGACATTTGAGCAGAGATTTGAAGGAGGCTGGGAAGCAAGCCATGTGGCTGTCTGGGTGGAAGTGTTCCAGGTAGAAGGAAAAAAGTGTGTTCAAGGGCCCTGGGGGATGCCCAGGAGGAAGGCGCTCTGTGCAGGCCTGCTCACCCTTCTAGGGACATTGAGCTGGCTCTGAAAGAAGTGGGAGCCATTACGGGGCTGCAAACAGAGGAGTACTGTGTGCCTGCTTTGTGAAGGTTTTTTAATGAATTCCTATTATTTATTTATTTTGGCATGCCGTGTTTTCACTGCTGTGCACAGCCTGCCTCTAGTTGCAGCGAGTGGGGACTACCCTCTGGGTGAGGTGCGCGGGCTTCTGACTGCCGTGGCTTCCCTTGGTCGGAGCACAGGTTCTGGTGGGCTCAGTAGCGGGCTACACAGGCTTGGGTGTTCCATAGCCATGTGCGATCTTCCCAGGCCAGGGATCAAACCTGCGTCCCCTGCACCGGCAGGCGGACTCTTAACCACTGGGCCACCAGGGAGCCCCTGACTGGCTTACTTTTTAAAGGACTGCCCTGGCTTCTGTGTTGAGATTAACACTGCTGTCCACCACTGAAGCTACTGGACACAAGGCTGTCAAGTGCTTGACACGTGGCCCATCTGATTCTGGATGGTGAAGTCTTACCATGCAGGAAAGAAACTGTCTCAACTATTTGAAGACACTGATTATAAGTTGAAACGATAATATTTTGAATATATTAGCCTAAAGTATGTATTATTACAAGTTATTCCATTTCACTTTTTAGACTGTGGCTGCTAGAAAAGGTAAAATTCCATACATGGCTCATATTCTGTTTCTACTGGACAGTGCTGCTCTAGACAGTACAGGTCAAGGGCAGAAGCTGGGAGACATTTGGGAGGCACAGCCGTAATTCATGTGAGAGGCGATGGCAGCCGAGCCAGGGGACAGCGTGGTGGGAAGTGGTGGAATTCTAGATGGATTGTGAAGCTGTGTTTGTGACCGGACGGCAGGGCGTTGCTTCACGGATGTGTGAGGAATGACTCACACATGGTCTCTGCCCGTCACACTGTGGTGGGGAGGTGTGTGGAAAGGGAGATGGGATCCAGAGAGTCAGAATCCTCTCCTAGAACCTGAGTCTGGAACAATGCCCCGGGAGGGACTGTTGGTGGTCGGACTCACAGAACTGGCTGTCCGCATGGGGGCAGTGTAAGACCGGGTCTCGTGTAACAGGTGGTTGTGAGACTCCAGGTCTTGACTTCCCCATCTGTAAAATGGGGGCAGAGATGTGAAAATTAAGCGGGTAGCCAGACTACGTGCGATCGATGGGGTGCTACTGTTATTACAGATACAGGGACTGCGATCTGGAAGGAACTGAGGCTGGGTTCGCCTGCTGCCTCTCTGACAAGTCTGCTCTACTCTACAAGAGCTGCTGTTCTTGTTTTATTAAAAGCACTCAGGCAGACGTAGAGAACGAACTTAGAACTGCCGGGAGTTGGAGGGAAGGGCTGGGGGAAGATAGTGGAGGAGATTGGGATGGACGTGTACACACTGCTGTATTTAGAATGGATGACTAGCAAGGACCTAGTGTATACACATGGAACTCTGCTCAACATTATTTGGCAGCCTGGAGGGGAGGGGAGTTGGGGCAGAATGGATACACGTATACGTATGGCTGAGTCCCTTTGCTGTCCACCTAAAACTATCAGATTGTTTGTTAATTGGCAATGCAAAATAAAAAGTTTCTAAAATAATCTTATTATGTATTCAGTTCAATCGCTCAGTCATGTGTGACTCTTTGCGACCCCATGGACTGCAGCACGCCAGGCTTCCCTGTCCTTCACCAACTCCCGGAGGTTATTCAAACTCATGTCCATTGAGTCAGTGATGCCATCCAGCCATCTCATCCTCTGTCGTCCTCTTCTCCTCCTGCCCTCAATCATTCCCACCATCAGGGTCTTTTCCAAAGAGTCAGTTCTTGCATCAGGTGGCCAAAGTATTGGTAGCCTTTCCCTTCTTTAGGGGATCTTCCCAACCCAGGGATTGAACCCAGATCTCCAGCATTGCAGGTGTATTCCTTACCAGCTGAGCCACAGGGAAGCCCCTATTACATATTAATATATAGTAAAAATAAACAAATAGAAGTGCTCAGAGACTTCCCAGGCAGTCTGGTGGTTAAGACTCTGCCCTTCCACTGCTGGGGGCACAGGTTCAATCCCTGGTTGGGGAACTAAAGATCCTGCAAGCCTCCAGACGAACAGAGAGAAAAAAAGTATTGATCCTTGTCTGCCCAAGAGACCCCCCCCAGGCCCCTCCCAGGCCACTGCCAAGATGGTGGATGGAGGCCTGGGGGCCGCGGAGGAAGCAGTGTGTCCTGCAGCATCTTTGCTGGGTTGAGGGGCAGAGGGACCATGAACCCACTGATTGGAGGGACTTCTGGAGGCAGTGGTGGTCATGGTTTGGGAGAGCCCTGTGGTGTAACGGAAGGAGGAAGCTCAGCTTGAGTAATGAGAGCTGCAGGCAGAGGAGAGGCTAGGAGTCACAGCCGCCCTGGCCTCAGGGCTCCGCTTCCCTGGTTTCTGCTGGCTGGCTGGGGTGGAAGGGACTGCTGCTTTCTCTGCCACCTCCTTTCAGTTCAGCGTAGTGCCGAGCCTTGCACACAGTAAGTCCTGAATAGATTATGACTACATGGAAAAAGCAAGGCTGTATTGGAATGCACTAGAATAATGTTGGTTGAATGCACAGAAAGAAGAGCATTGGTTGGAAATACTGATCACCCTGCTGTTGATGGAGTTATGTGCAACCTACATCAGTCCCTTTGTCTACCCACCACTTCCCAGACAAAGGCCTCCAGCACCTCTCTCCTGGACACCCACTGTGGCCTCCTCACCTCTCCTTCCTTTTACTTTTGCCCTCTCAATTCTTCCTTCACATGGCAGCCAGTGGGTAAGACTTACATTTAAAAATGTAAATCAGATTATGCTCTATCTCTGGTTCCAACCTTCTTTGGGCTTCCCTTGCCACCAGCAAACAAGTCTGCAAGGTCCTACAGGATCCGACTCCGTGTTCCCGGCCAACTTCATATCTTAACGTTCTTGCTGTCTATACCATCTTTCCTTTCCTAGAACTCAAGCCAGGCGCTGCCCCAGGGCCTTTGCACTTGCTGCTACTCCACCTAGAGCACTGTTTCCTCCCATTTTTGCCTCAGTAACATCCTATCCTATCTCAGTGCAAGCGCCTCCTCCTCAAAGAGGACTTCTTTGAGCCCCTCAATCTAAGAAATCCTAAATTAATTCTTACTTTAACCTCTGCTCTCATATGTCCCATTCTACAGGTTTCTTGTGCATGTATTTGGTTGTCTGTGAACTGTGTAAGCTTCCTGAAGATTTCCCATCTTTGTCACCTCCCCTGCCCAGCCCGGTGCCTGGAACATAGTAAGTATACTCTGAGTACTGTGGAATGAAGGGATGTGAGTGTCTGTGCTAATCTTGAGCACCTTATGCATATCATCTCATTTAATCCTTGTAAGCGCCTCTGTTACCAGGGAGACAGCTAAATTGTCTGAGGATTGAAATATCATGTCTGACTCTGCAGTTTGTGCTGTTGATCCCTGCGCGACACTGTCCCTCAGACCCCAGTTCTGCCCTGGCTCTGCCAGTAACTGACTCTGTGACTTTGCTCGTGACCAGCTTGGAGTTCCTTCTTACTGCAGTGGGGAGATGGCTGAGTGTTTTAGTCCCTGGAGCTCTGAAGATCTTGGGCGTGGTTCTTGACGGGACCCATGTGTCCCCTTGGGAAGGTTTCTGTTTGGGATATTCCTATGGGAACAGTTACATCCTGTACCACTGTACTTGCTGCTTTATTATAAATACATATGCTGATGTTACGCTCAGTCACTCAGTCATGTCCAGCTCTTTGTGACCCCGTAGACTATAGCCCACCAGGCTTCTCTGTCCATGGAATTATCCAGGCAAGAATACTGAAGTGCGTTGCCATTTCCTACTCTAATACTGATGTTATATTTTATTTTATTTTTCATCCTAATTTAGGGTAGAGCTTAGGTTAGGCTTTAATTTTAGGGGAGTAAAAGGGGTATTACAAAATGCATACTATAGGGAGTTCCATGGTGGTCTAATAGTTAGGATTTGGTGCTTTCCCTACTGTGGCCTAGGTTCAGTCCCTGGTCAGGAACCTGAGATCCTACAAGCTGTATGATGTGGGCAAAAAGAAAAAAGTGCATGTAACAGAAGGGAGCCTTCATCATTGGTGGGGACAGAAATCAGAAGCTGAGGCTGGAGGCACAGACCAGGAGCAGCATGAAGGGCCTGCCGGGGGCTGGGGGTGTCCTATGTCTATGCCTGGGAGGTCATGACATGCACATGCATGTGTATTGAGCCATACACCAAAGATAGAGTCATCCCAGTTTTTAAACTTAAGTGAAATAATAAAGAATGAAATAAATAAATGACATAAAGTGGGCCTGGGGATAGAAGCCATGGGGGCCCTTCAGCCCAGGGGTCCTCCCCGGTCTTGTGAGGGTCTCTTTGATCCCTAGACTTGGCCCCAGCACCTCCTCCTCCCTGACACCATCTCGCTGGGTTCCTGTGAGCAGGCCCTCCCCACCCCCCATACTCCCTTCTTAGCATTACTCACAGGGTGACCTGGTGGCGTGCTGGTGGCCCTTTTGGCTAGAAGCGGCTTGCCGGTGGGGCATGGCTTCCAGCTTGGCTACCCAGGCTGCAGGCTGCAGGGGTGTTTGTTGAATGAATCGGCACCCAGCCCGTGGGGGAGGCTGGTGCTCTGGCTCGCCCCAGGCTCCACACCTTCCAATCTGACGGGAGAATATGTACATTCCAGGTCTGCAGGTTCAGGGGAGGAGACCTGGGGAGCCTGGCAGGATGTACTAACAGTGGTGTGAGGAGCAGCTACCACTAGGCTCGGTGTTCAGGCCTCCTCTCGGGTGATCCTACCCTTGAGGTGGGGGTGGGTACCTGGACTCCACCGTGTTCGAGGTGGGGGCCAGCAGGTTCAGAGAGCTCCTGCCCTTTGCAGAGTTCACACAGGGCATGGGGCAGAGTGGGACTGGTTACCCACAACTCCCTGACTCCGGAGCCCAAGCTCACATTTCCCTCTCAGTCTTGCTCCGGTAGAAAGATGAGAAAGAAAGAGGACAGCTCCTACTTGGTCTCCTGAAACTTCCTTTCCTCCAAATGCTGGGTCTTTGAAAGTCTGGTCTTTATGATCTTTCCTTTGGATGCTGTGTTCTCAGGATAGGCTTTTACATGAAAGCCGGAGAGACAGCCGTCAGACTTAAGAAGGCACTTCCTGACTCTCAGTCATGAAATGCTTCTCTGGGCAGGTTAGATGTGGTCAAGCTGGAAATTAGGGCCTGGACTCTGTGATATCTGAGCTCTTGGGCCCGGAGTCTGACGCTCCCTGAGCTCCTGGCTCTGGGGACCTACCTCGGAAAGAGTGAGGTTAGCCAGGCATTAGGCCTCCCAGGACCAGCGTCCCTGTGTCCCCCAGAGCTGTGGAGCCCTGGAGGCCCAGAGAAACCTAAGGGGACAGAGAGAGAGCACAGGCAAACTTTTTCCTAGCAACTTTCCAGTGGCCAGAGGCTTCCCCGGAGGACCTGGCCTGCCACGTCTCCGGGCCCTGTCTCCCATGGGTGCAGGCCCTGGGGAAAGGGGCTGTGGGTGATTGGAGCCTGGCAACTCCCAAGCGAACCACAAGCCCCTCAGGGCCCCTTCCCAGGAGGGCCCTTGACCCCGGAGCCTCTGTTTTCGGTCCTTTTGCTCAGGGATCTGTTCCCTCCCTGCCGGGGCCCAGGTTGCTGAGCAGAGGCCACCAGAGATCCTGGGGACTGGGAGAAGCCTGGAGGAAGCCCGGAGGAGCTGAAGCTCCTGGGCCCCGTTGCCAGGCCCCCACCTTCCCCTCACTCCTAGAGGGTGGGGCCTCCCCTGGGCCCTGAGAGGCCTGGGTAGGAAAGGAAATACGGGGTTAGCTGCAAAGAGCTGAAGGACCCTCCAGGAACAGTTGCAGGACCTCCTAAACACAGGCTTGGTTATTTGGATTTTCAAGTGGCAACTGTCCCTCCCCCTCCCCCCAGCACTTTCCTCTGCTTCTCCCATCTCCTCCTGGTGGTCTCACCTCAGCGAGTGCAATCACTCATTCATTCACTCGGTAAGGTTTTACCGAGCATGCACTGGGCCAGCCAGGTGCCAGGCCCCAGAAGAACAGTGCTGGACAAGGGGACAGGGTCTTTGATCGCAAGGAGCTGACAGCCAGGGAGCAGGTGAATAACAGACAAGTGATGCATATTCCAGAAGTGATCAGGACCATGGTGATGGTAAATCAGAATGGTTTCACAGCAAGTGATGAGGCGGGGGAATATGAAACCGGGTCGGTGCCCCGAGGCCCCAGCCAAGGGCAAAGTCCCCAAGGCAGGAGGAGGATAGGAGTATGGTGGTTAGGGGACACCTGCATGGTGAGGTCAAGGGGGCCCCATCACGCTGTGCCTGGCTGGCTGAGGATGCAGGTTGACCTGGATTCTCAGTGTCGGAGACTCGTTGGAAAGGTTTAGCAAGGGAGTGATGTGATCAGCTCTGCATTTGGAGAACACTGTTCTGGAGGCTTCGAGGGGAACTGTTTGGAGGTGCGAGGGGCTCAGGGGAGACCTGTTAGGGTGGAAGATGGGTGGGGGGGGCTCCCTGGGGACCCTGGAGTTTCTCCAGGTGATCTGAGCAAGGCTTGGGTTTCTACTTCAGTCTTTAACAAAGTGCCACCTGAAGAATTATTTGCAACTGCGGTTCGCCCTGAATTTTAATTTATTATTTGTAGGACTTCCCTGGCGGTCCAGTGGCTAAGACTCTGTGCTCCCAATGTAGAGGGCCCAGGTTCGATCCCTAGTCAGGAAACTAGATCCCATAAGCCAAAACTAAGCCCTGGTCCAGCCAAATAATTTTTTTTTTACTGCAAAGAGCTGAAGGACCCTCCAGGAACAGTTGCAGGACCTCCTAAACACAGGCTTGGTTATTTGGATTTTCAAGTGGCAACTGTCCCTCCCCCTCCCCCCAGCACTTTCCTCTGCTTCTCCCATCTCCTCCTGGTGGTCTCACCTCAGCGAGTGCAATCACTCATTCATTCACTCGGTAAGGTTTTACCGAGCATGCACTGGGCCAGCCAGGTGCCAGGCCCCAGAAGAACAGTGCTGGACAAGGGGACAGGGTCTTTGATCGCAAGGAGCTGACAGCCAGGGAGCAGGTGAATAACAGACAAGTGATGCATATTCCAGAAGTGATCAGGACCATGGTGATGGTAAATCAGAATGGTTTCACAGCAAGTGATGAGGCGGGGGAATATGAAACCGGGTCGGTGCCCCGAGGCCCCAGCCAAGGGCAAAGTCCCCAAGGCAGGAGGAGGATAGGAGTATGGTGGTTAGGGGACACCTGCATGGTGAGGTCAAGGGGGCCCCATCACGCTGTGCCTGGCTGGCTGAGGATGCAGGTTGACCTGGATTCTCAGTGTCGGAGACTCGTTGGAAAGGTTTAGCAAGGGAGTGATGTGATCAGCTCTGCATTTGGAGAACACTGTTCTGGAGGCTTCGAGGGGAACTGTTTGGAGGTGCGAGGGGCTCAGGGGAGACCTGTTAGGGTGGAAGATGGGTGGGGGGGGCTCCCTGGGGACCCTGGAGTTTCTCCAGGTGATCTGAGCAAGGCTTGGGTTTCTACTTCAGTCTTTAACAAAGTGCCACCTGAAGAATTATTTGCAACTGCGGTTCGCCCTGAATTTTAATTTATTATTTGTAGGACTTCCCTGGCGGTCCAGTGGCTAAGACTCTGTGCTCCCAATGTAGAGGGCCCAGGTTCGATCCCTAGTCAGGAAACTAGATCCCATAAGCCAAAACTAAGACCTGGTCCAGCCAAATAATTTTTTTTTTCTAAAAGTGTGGGGTTTTAAGAAACAGGAGCTCATCCCCTCTGGGGCACCCTGGGAGTCAGTGTACGGTGTGCGCCTGAGCGGGCGGTGGAGCTGGGGTATTTCTACACCACCTCACATCACCCTTGGTTGAGGGCCGCTCACAGGGGCACTAACTCTGCAGCACTCAGGTCCAGCTGTGTGTAGACAGAGTCAGCGCGGGTGACCTCAGGCAAAGAGATGGAAGTGCCGGCCGTCAGAAGTCCAAAACTTTGGGCCCTAAAATAGCTCTGGGAGGTGAGGGTGGAATACCGAAGTGTCTGCTGCAGCAAGTTACTTAGCCCAAGCCTTACCTGCTTCATCCGTAACATTGGAATAATAACAGCAACCCTGTTTTAAAAAAAATAAGAAGTCCTGACTCCTAGGGTGATTGTGAGATTTAATGAGAGAATGCTCTTAAAGTGCTTGACTCGGGGTGTGCCTTCTATGTGGGTGCTTCATTCATTTGCTTGATGGGTGTGCCAGGCCAGCCGGTAGGAATACAAAGGTCGTACTGTGTGTGGCCTCTTGGACGCTCAGGTAGAAGGACCATTCACGCTGCCTCCAGGGGTCCCTGCAGATGTCCCCGGTGGTGACCGTGCCCTTCCGAGGCTGCCCTCCCTTCCCTACTCCACTAAATGCTTCTTGAGGCATTGTCTCCCAAATAAGCTACTTGCCCTGGAATCTCCTCTTGGGTTCTCCTTGGGGAATTGGGGGGACACCTAAAGTAAAGCAGCTTATAACCAGGAGAGTGGGGAGCTAGCTTAGCTTTGCTTCCTCAGTCCCGTCTAGCTGTCTTCACAGCCTCCTTGCCTCCTCCCTCATTGTCTTTCCTCCCTTTGGCCAACTTCCTGGCTCTGCTTCCAGGCCGGCATCCCATCACTTTTCCCCTAATTTCACCTGACGGTTTCTCTATCTCCTATTGACGAGGGTGTGCTCTTGCTTACATGATAATTGAGATCAACATTTTAATTGACTCAGTCTTTTTTTTTTAACTGTGATAACATATATGTAGCCATTATAGTGGTATAATCTGCATATCTGAGGTTGCTGATATTTCTCCCAACAACCTTGATTCCATTTTGGGATTCAACCAGCCCAACGTTTCGCAAGATGTACTCTGCATATAAGTTAAATAAATAGGGTGACAATACACAGCCTTGTCGTACTCCTTTCCCAATTATGAACCAGTCAGTTGTTCCATATAAGCTTCTAACTGTTGCTTCTTGACCTGCATACAGGCTTCTCAGGAGACAGATAAGGTGGTCTAGTATCCTTATCTCTTTAAGAATTTTCCACAGTTAGTAGTGATCTGCACAAAGGCTTTCGTGTAGTCAGTGAAACAGAAGTAGATGTTTTTCTGGAATTCCTTCACTTTCTCTACGATCCAATGAATGTTGGCAATTTGATCTCTGGTTCTTCCACCTTTTCTAAATCCAGCTTGTACATCTGGAAGTTCTCGATTCACACACTGCTGAAGTCTAGCTTGAAGTAGTTTGAGCATAACCTTAGTAGCATGTGAAATGAGCCCACTTGTACAGTAGTTTGAGCATTGTTTGCAACAGCCCTTCTTTGAGATTAGAAGGAAAACTGCTTTCAGTCCTGTGGTCACTGCTGAGCTTTCCAAATTTGCTGACATATTGAGATTCGCTGATGATACTATGCTAATGGCAGAAAGTGAAAAGAAACTAAAGAGCCTCTTGATGAGGGTGAAAGAGGAAAGTGAAAAAACTGCCTTAAAGCTCAACATTCCAAAAGAAAAAAAAAGATCATGGCATCTACATGTGATGTGAGGTGGTCCCATCACTTCATGGTAAATAGAAGGGGAAAAAGTGGAAACAGTAACAGATTTGATTTTCTTGAGCTTCGAAATCAGTGTGGACGGTGACTGCAACCATGAAATTAAAATACTCTTGCTCCTTGGAAGAAAAGCTATGAAAAACCAAGGCAGTGTATTAAAAAGCAAGATATGTTTTTGCTGACAAAAGTCCCAATAGTCAAAACTATGGTTTTTCCAGTAGTCGTGTATGGATGTGAGTTGGACCATAAAGAAGGCTGAGTGCCAATGAATTGATGCTTTTGAACTGTGGATTTGGAGAAGACTCTTGAGAGTCCCTTGGACTGCAAGGAGATTAAACCAGTCAATCCTAAAAGAAATCAACCCTGAATATTTATTGGAGAGACTGACACTGAAGCTGAAGCTCCAATACTTTGGCCACCTGATGTGAAGAGCTGGCTCATTTGAAAAGACCCTGATGCTGGGAAAGATTGAGGGAGAAGGGGAAGCAGAGGATGAGATGGCTAGATAGCATTACCTACTCAATGGACATGAACTTGAGCAAACTCCAGGAGATAGTGAAGGGCAGGGAAGCCTGGCATGCTGCAGTCCAGGGGGTTGCAGAGTTGGACGGGTCTGAGCACCTGAACAACAACATACCTGTAACAAAGTTTACCATTTTAAAACATTTTAAGTGTACAATTCAGGGGAGTTAAGTTGTGCAACATTGCCACCATCCACCTCTAGAACTTTTCCACCATCCCAAACTGAAACTCTGTATTCATTAAGCAGTAACCCCCAATTCTCCCTCCCCCTGCCCCTGGTAACTTCTGTTCTGCTTTCTGACTCATGAATTTTCCTATTCTAGGTACCTCATATAACTGACATCACATAATATTTGTTTTGTGTCTGGCTTTTTAAAAAAATTATTTATTTGGCTGTACTGGGTCTTTGTTGCAGCATGTGGGATATTTAGTTGCAGCATGTGGGATCTAGTTTCCTGACCAGGAATCAAACCCCGGAGCTTGGAGTCTGAGCCACTGGGAAGTCCCTGTCTTGTTTCCCTTGGCATATTTTCAAGGTTCATCCATGCTATAGCATGCATTTAACCTTTCTATGGACACCTACTACTCTATTGTACAAATACACCATGTTTGTTTGTCCATACATCTGTTGATGGACATTCTGGGTTGGCTTACTTTTTTAAAAAGTTTGTATTGGAGTAGAGTTGATTTACAGAGTTGTGTTAGTTTCAGATGTACAGCAAAGTGAATCACTTTTACATACATACATATCCATTCTTTTCCCATATAGGTCATTACAGAATACTGAGTTCCCTTTGCTATAGAGTCTGTCCTTGTTTTCTAGTTTATATATCAGTCAGTTCAGTTCAGTTCAGTTCAGTCGCTCAGTCATGTCCGACTCTTTGCGACCCCATGAATTGCAGCCCGCCAGGCCTCCCTGTTCACCACCATCTCCTGGAGTTCAACCAGACTCACATCCATTAAGTCCATGATGCCATCCAGCCATCTCATCCTCGGTCATCCCCTTCTCCTCCTGCCCCCAATCCCTCCCAGCCTCAGAGTCTTCTCCAATGAGTCAACTCTTCTCATGAGGTGGCCAAAGTACTGGAGTTTCAGCTTTAGCATCATTCCTTCCAAAGAAATCCCAGGGTTGATCTCCTTCAGAATGGACTGGTTGGATCTCCTTGCAGTCCAAGGGACTCTCAAGAGTCTTCTCCAACACCACAGTTCAAAAGCATCAATTCTT